>SJYA01002267.1:147624-353213 GCA_006410615.1 Neotragus moschatus | reverse complement strand
TTGTCTCCTCCTCAGCCAGAAATGAAAGTTCCTTTCCCTGCTTCGTCGAGAATGGGGAAAGGATTCTCGCCGTTCCAGTCGCATCTCAGGAGGAGGCCCTCTACACAGGATAGGCCAGAGGCACTCCCTGGGTGGTGCCACCATTCCTAAAGACACAACAATGTTCCCTCGGTGTTGCTACCATTCCTAAAGACCACAAATGTTTCAGGCTCCTTCACATGAACCTGATTTCCCTGCATTCCCTCGACTGTCAACCTGACTATTGACTCAGACCTCGGTGGCACGTGTGACAGTCCTTGTCCCTTCGAGGAAACGGCACAGATTTTTACGTCAACTTCACGGGAAGCCTGACTGTGATTCGAGTGCTTGGGAGAAAAGCGGAAGTGCGTGTCTCCAATGGAAACAAGGCCTGACTCCCCTCTGGCGACTCCAGAGGAACGCCAAGATCCATGTCAGCACTGCACAGGACACCTCAGCTTCGGGCCTCAGCTCCTGACGTGAACTTAGGACCCGGCACCAACTTGAAAGCAATGTGGAGAGGCCCCTGGCAACGCACAAGGAGACTGGACTTTGTGGAGGTCAAACGAGGGGGTCCCAGATGTCCCCGTCATAACTCGAGAAGGACTGCCGCAACTCGAGAAAAACTAGTAGATTCTCCCCTCCAGACGAAATGAGGCCTTTTTCCGAGGCGGCATCTCGAGGGAAATCACACTACCCCAATTAGACTTCAAAAGGTTCCTTCAGACCCTTGCTACTCCTCAAGAAGTTCCCGAAACACCTGTCTCCACTCAAGACAAACACCGAGGGTCCCGCCACAACTGAAGCGGAACCTTGTTCTCTTCTCCTCAGCCAGAAATGAAGATTACTTTCCCTAATTCGTCGAGAATGGGAAAGGATTCTCTGCCTTCCAGTTGCATCTCAGGAGGAGGCGCTCTCCACAGGAAAGGCCAAAGTCACTCCCTGGGTGGTTCCACCAATCCTAAATATCCACAAATGTTCCCTGGGTGATGCCACCATTCCTAAAAACCATAAAAGTGTCAGGCTCCTTTAGATGAACCTGACTTCCCTACATACCCTCGACTGTCAACTCAGGTATCGACTCACGCCTCGGTGGCACGTGTGACAGTTCTTGTCACTTCGAGGGAAAGCCAGAGATTTTTATGTCAACTACACGGGAAGCCTGACTCTGAATCGAATGTTCGAGGGGAAAGCGAAAGTGCGTGTCTCCACTGGCGACGAGCCCTGCCTCCCCTCTGGGGACTCCAGAGGAACGACATGATGCATGTCAGCACTGCAGAAGACACCTAAGGTTCCGGCCTCAGCTCCTGAAGAGAACTGAGGACCCGGCACCAACTTGAGAGCAATTTCAAGAGGCCCCTGGCAACGCACATGGAGACTGCACTTTGTGGAGGTCAAACGAGGGGATACCGGAGGTCCCAGTCGTAACTCGAGAGGGACCGCCGCAACTCAAGAAAAAAGGGGAGATCCCCCCCTCCATGCGAGATGAGGCCTTTATTCGAGGCGGCATCTCAAGGGAAATCACACCACCCCACTTAGACTTCGAAAGCTTCCTTCACACACTTGCTACACCTCAAGAAGTTCCCTGAAATATCTGTCTCCACTCAAGAGGAATACCGAGGTTCCCGCCACACTGAAGAGAAGCCTCATTGTCTCCTCCTCAGCCTGAAATGAAGGTTCTTTCCCGGCTTCATCAAAGGGGAAAGGATTCTCGGCGTTCCAGTCGCATCTCAGGAGGAGCTGGTCTCCACAGGAAAGGCCGGGGCAGTCCTTGGGTGGTGCCACCATTCCTAAAGACCCACAAATGTTCCCTCGGTGGTGCCACCATTCCTAAAGACAACAAATGTGTCAGGCGCCTTCAGATGGACCTGATTTACCTGCATTCCCTCGACTGTCAGCCGGAATATCAACTCACACCTCTGTGGCACGTGTGACCATCCTTGTCACTTCGAAGGAAAGCCTCAGACTTTGATGTCAACTTCACGGGAAAACTACTCTGATTCGAGTACTTGGGAACAGAGCCGAAGTGTGTGTCTCCATTGGAGACAAGGCTTGATTCCTCTATGGGAACTCCAGAGGAACGCCAAGATCCATGTCAGCACTGCAGAGGACAACTCAGGTTTCGGCTTCAGCTTCTGACGAGAACTTAGGACACGGCACCAACTTGAGAGCATTGTCGAGAGGGCCCTGGCAACTCTCATGNACTGTCAACCCGAGTATCCACTCACACCTCGGTGGCACCTGTGACAGTCCTTGTCACTTCGAGGGAAAGATACAGATTTTTACGTCAACTTCACGGGAAGCCTGACTCTGATACGAGTGCTCAGCAGGAAAGCGGAAGTGCATGTCTCCAGGGAAGACGAGGCCTGACTCCCCCCTGGGGACTCCAGAGGAACGCTGAGAATCATGTAAGGACTGTATAGGACACCTAAGGTTGCGGATTCAGCTCCTGACGAGAACTTAGGATCTGGCACCGACTTGAAAGCATTGTCGACAGGCCCCTGGCAACTCCCATGGAGACTGGACTGTGTGGAGCTTAAACTTGGAGATCCAGAGATCCCATCGTAACTCAAGAGGGACTGTGGCAATGAGAGTAAAACTAGCATATTCTCCACTCCCGGCGACATGAGGTCTTTTTCCAAGGTGGCATCTCCAGGGAAGTGACATCACCCCACTTAGACTTCGAAAGGTTCCTTCACACCCTTGCTATACCTCAATAAGTTCCCCGAAACACCTGTCTCCACTCAAGAGGAATACCGAGGGTCCAGCCACAACTCAAGATGAGCCTCATTGTCTCCTTCTCAGCCAGAAAAGAAGGTGCCTTTCCCTGCTTCATCGAGAANTTCCTTCACACCCTTGCTATACCTCAAGAAGTTCCCCGAAACACCTGTCTCCACTCAAGAGGAATACCGAGGGTCCAGCCACAACTCAAGATGAGCCTCATTGTCTCCTTCTCAGCCAGAAAAGAAGGTGCCTTTCCCTGCTTCATCGAGAAAGGGGCAAGGATTCTCGGCTTTTCAGTCGCATCTCAGGAGGAGGCACTATCCACAGGAAAGACCAGAGGCACTCCCTGGGTGGTGCCACCAATCCTAAAGACGCAAAAATGTTCCCTTGGTGGTGCCACCATTCCTAAAGAGGAAAAATGTGTCAGACGCCTTCAGATGAACCTTATTCCCCTGCATTCTCTCGACTGTCAACCCGAGGATCGACTCACACCTCGGCACCAAGTGTAACAGTCCTTGTCACTTCGAGGGACAGCCACAGATTTTTATGTCAACTTCACGGGAAGAATGACTCTCATTCGAGTGCTCGGGAAGAAGGCGTAAGTGCCTGTCTCCAAAGGAAACGAGGCCTGACTCCCTTCTGGCAACTCCAGAGGAATGCCAAGATCCATGTCAGCACTGTAAAGGACACCTCAGGTACGGGCCTCAGCTCCTGACGTGAAATTAGGACCAGGCACCGACTTGAGAGTAATGTCGAGAGGCCCCTGGCAAGGCACATGGAGACTCGACTTTGTGGAGGTCAAACGAGGGGATCCCAGAGGTCCCTGTCGTAACTCGAGAGGGTCTGCCACATTTCGAGAAAAACTGGGAGATTCTCCCCTCCAGGCGATATGAGCCCTTTTTCTGAGACGGCATCGCGAGGGAAATCACACCACCCCAATTAGACTTCGAAAGGTTCCTTCACACATTTCCTACACCTCAAGAAGTTCCCCGAAACACCTGTCTCCACTCAAAAGGAATTCCGAGGGCCCAGCCACAACTCAAGATGAGCCTCATTGTCTCCTCCTCAGCCAGAAAAGAAGATGCCTTTCCCTACTTCGTCGAGAAAGGGGAAAGGATTCTCTACGTTCCAGTCGCATCTCAGGAGGAGGCCCTCTCCATAGGAAAGGCCAGAGGCACTACCTGGGTGGTGCCACCATTCCTAAAGACACATCAATGTTCCCTGGGTGTTGCCACCATTCCTAAAGACCACAAATGTGTCAGGCCCCTTCAGATGAACCTGAATTCCCTGCATTCCCTCGACTGTAACCCCGAGTATCAACTGACACCTCGGTGGCACGTGTGACAGTCCTTGTCCCTTCGAGAAAATGGCACAGATTTTCATGTCAACTTCACGGGAAGCCTGACTCTGATTCGAGTGCTCGGGAGGAAAGCGTAAGTGCCTCTCTACAATGGAAACAAACCCTGACTCCACCATGGCGACTCCAGAGGAACGCCAAGATCCATGTCAGCACTGCAGAGGANTCGGTGGCACGTGTGACAGTCCTTGTCCCTTCGAGAAAATGGCACAGATTTTCATGTCAACTTCACGGGAAGCCTGACTCTGATTCGAGTGCTCGGGAGGAAAGCGTAAGTGCCTCTCTACAATGGAAACAAACCCTGACTCCACCATGGCGACTCCAGAGGAACGCCAAGATCCATGTCAGCACTGCAGAGGACAACTCAGCTTCGGGCCTCAGCTCCTGACGTGAACTTAGGACCTGGCACCGACATGAGAGAAATGTGCAGAGGCCCCTGGCAATGCACAAGGAGACTGGACTTTGTGGAGGTCAAATGAGGGGATCCCAGAGGTCCCCATCGTNCACAGATTTTTATGTCAACTTCACGGGAAGCCTGACTCTGATTCGCGTGCTCCAGAGGAAAGTGGAAGTGTGTGTCTCCAATGGAGAGGAGGCCTGACTCCTCTCTGGGGACTCCAGAGGAACACCAAGATCCATGTCACCACTGCAGAGGACAACTCAGTTTCCAGCCTCAGATCCTGACGAGAAGTTAGAACCTGGCACTGACTTGAGAGCAATTTCGAGGGCCCTGCCAAAGCATATGGAGACTGGACTTTGTGGAGATCAAACGGGGGAATCCCAGAGGTCTGCNGGGACTCCAGAGGAACACCAAGATCCATGTCACCACTGCAGAGGACAACTCAGTTTCCAGCCTCAGATCCTGACGAGAAGTTAGAACCTGGCACTGACTTGAGAGCAATTTCGAGGGCCCTGCCAAAGCATATGGAGACTGGACTTTGTGGAGATCAAACGGGGGAATCCCAGAGGTCTGCATCGTAACTTGAGAGGGACTGCCACAACTCGAGGAAAACTAGGAGATTCTTTTCGCCAGGCGACATGAGGCCTTTTTCCGAGGCAGCATCTCTAGGGAAAACACACCACCGCATTTAGACTTCGAAACACTCCTTCACACCCTTGCTACACCTCAAGAAGTTCCCCAAAACACCTGTCTACACTCAAGAGGAATACCGCGGGTACCGGCACAACTGAAGAAGAGCCTCCTTGTCTCCTCCTCAGCCAGAAATGAAGGTTCCTTTCCCTTCTTCGTCGAGAAAGGTGAAAGCATTCTCGGCATTCCAGTCGCATCTCAGGAGGCAGTGCTATCCACAGGAAAGACCAGAGGCACTCTCTGGGTGGTTCCACCATTGCTAAAGACCCACAAATGTTCCCTGGGTGGTGCCACCATTCCTAAAGACCACAAATGTGTTCAGGACCCTTCAGATTAACCTGATTACCCTGCATTCGCTCGACCTTCAACCGAAATATTGACTCACACCTCCGTGGCACCTGTGACAGTTCTTGTCCCTTCGAGGGAAAGCTACAGATTTTTATGTGAACTTAACAGGAAGCCTGACTCTGATTCGAGTGCTCGAGAGGAAAGCGGAAATGTGTGTCTCCACTTGCGATGAAGCCTCATTTCCCTCTGGGGACTCCAGGGGAACCCCAATATCCATGACAGCACTGCAGAGGGCAACACAGGCTCTGGCCTCTGCTCCTGACAAGAATTTAGGACCCGGCAGAGACTTGAGAGCAATGTCGAGAGNCAACTTCACGGGAAGCCTGACTCTGATTCGAGTGCTCGGGAGGAAAGCGGAAGTGTGTGTCTCCACTGGCCACGAGGCCTCATTCCACTCTGGGGACTCTAGAGGAACGCCAGTATCCATGACAGCACTGCAGAGTGCACCACAGGATCTGGCCTCTGCTCCTGCCGAGAATTTAGGACCTGGCACAGACTTGAGAACAATGTCGAGAGGCCCCTGGCAACTCCCATGAGACGAGACTTTGTGCAGGTCAAACGAGGGGATCCCAGACNATTCCACTCTGGGGACTCTAGAGGAACGCCAGTATCCATGACAGCACTGCAGAGTGCACCACAGGATCTGGCCTCTGCTCCTGCCGAGAATTTAGGACCTGGCACAGACTTGAGAACAATGTCGAGAGGCCCCTGGCAACTCCCATGAGACGAGACTTTGTGCAGGTCAAACGAGGGGATCCCAGACGTCCCCATCGTAACTCGAGAGGGACTGCAACAACTCGAGAAAAACTAGGAGATTCTCCCCTCCAGGCGAGAGGAGGACTTTTTCCGAGGCTGCGTCTCGAGGGAAATCACCCCACCCCACCTTGATTTCGAAAGGTTCTGTCACAGCCTTGCTACACCTCAAGATGTTCCCCGAAAACCCTGTCTCCACTCAAGAGGAATACCGAGGGTCCCATCACAACTGAAGAGGAGTGTCGTTGTCTCCTCATCAGCCAGAAATGAAAGTTCCTTTCCCTGCTTCGTCGAGGAAGTGGAGAGGATTCTCGGCGTTCTAGTCGCATCTCAGGAGGAGGCACTACCCACAGGAAAGTCCAGACGCACTCCCTGTGTGGTGCGACCATTCCTAAATACGCGCAAATGTTCCCTGGGTGGTGCCACCACTCCTAAAGACCACAAATGTGTCAGGACCCATCAGATGAACCTGATTTCCCTGCTTTCTCTTGACTGTCAACCCGAGTATCCACTCACACCTCGGTGGCACCTGTGACAGTCCTTGTCACTTTGAGGGAATGACACAGATTTCTATGTCAACTTCACGGGAAGCCTGACACTGATACGAGTACTCAGGAGGAAAGCGGAAGTGCGTGTCTCCAGGGGAGACGAGGCCTGAGTCTCCACTGGGGACTCAAGAGGAACGCCGAGATCCATGTCAGGACTGCATAGGACACCTAAGGTTGCGGATTCAGCTCCTGACGAGAACTTAGGAACCGGTACCGACTTGAAAACAATGTCGACAGGCCCCTGGCAACTCCCATGGAGACTNGGTGGCACCTGTGACAATCCTTGTCACTTCGAGGGAAAGACACAGATTTTTATGTCAACTTCACGGGAAGCCTGACTCTGATACAAATGCTCAGGAGGAAAGCGGAACTGCGTGTCTCCAGTGGAGACGAGGCCTGACTCCCCACTGGGGACTCCAGAGGAATGCCTAGATCAATGTCAGGACTGCTTAGGACACCTAAGGCTGCGGATTCAGCTCCTGACGAGAACTTAGGACCCGGCACTGACTTGAAAGCAGTGTCGACAGGCCCCTGGCAACTCCCATGGAGACTGGACTGTGTGGAGCTTAAACTTGGAGATCCCAGAGGTCCCCATCGTAACTCAAGAGGGACTGCGGCAATGAGAGTAAAACTAGCAGATTCTCCACTCCCCGCGACATGAGGCCTTTTTCCGAGGCGGCATCTCCAGGGAAGTGACACCACCCCACTTAGACTTCGAAAGGTTCCTTCACACCCTTGCTATACCTCAATGAGTTCCCCAAAACACCTGTCTCCACTCAAGAGGAATACCGAGGGTCCCGCCACAACTCAAGAAGAGCCTCGTTGTGTCATCCTCCGCCAGAAATGAAGGTTCCTTTCCCTGCTTCGTCGAGAAATGAGAAAGGATTCTCGGTGTTCCATTCGCATCAGAGGAGGAGGCACTTTCCACAGGAAAGGCCAGAGGCACTCCCTGGGTGGTTCCTCCATTGCAAAAGTCCCACAAATGTTCCCTGGGTGGTGCCACCATTCCTAAAGACCACAAATGTGTAAGGCCCCTTCAGATGAACCTGATTTCCCTGCATTCCTTCAACTGTCAACCCGACTATTGACTCAGACCTCAGTGGCATGTGTGACAGTCCTTGTCCCTTGGAGGGAAAGCCACAGATATTTATGGCAAATTCACAGGAAGCTTGACACTGATTCGAGTGCTCGAGTGGAAAGTGGAAGTGCATGTCCCCACTGGAGACGAGGCCTGACTCCCCTCTGGGAACTCCAGAGGAATGCCAAGGTCCATGTCACCACTGCAGAGGACAACTCAGGTTCTGGCCTCAGCTCCTGACGAGAACTTAGGCCTCTGCACCAACTTGGGAGCAATGTTGAGAGGCTCCTGGCAACTCCCAAGGAGAGTGGACTTTGTGGAGGTCAAATGAGGGGATGCCAGAGGACCCCGTCGTAACTTGAGAGAGACTTCTGCAACTTGAGAAAAACTAGGTGAATCGCCCCTCCAGGCGAGATGAGGACTTTTTCCGAGGCGGCATATCGAGTGAAATCACACCACCCCTCTTAGACTTTGAAAGATTCCTTTACACCCTTTATATACCTCAAGAAGTTCCCCGAAACACCTGTCTCCCTCAAGAAGAATACCAAGGGTCCCGCCATAACTGAAGAGGAGCCTAGATTTCTCCTCCTCAGCCAGAAATGAAGGTGCCATTCCCTGCTTTTTCGAGAAAAGGGACAGGATTCTCGGCGTTCCAGTCACATCTCAGGAGGAGGCGCTTTCCACAGGAAAGGCCAGAGGCACTCCCNTTCCTAAAGACCACAAATGTGTAAGGCCCCTTCAGATGAACCTGATTTCCCTGCATTCCTTTGACTGTCAGCCCGACTATTGACTCAGAACTTGGTGGCACGTGTGACAGTCCTTGTCCCTTCGAGGGAAAGCCACAGATATTTATGGCAAATTTACGGGAAGCCTGACGCTGATTCGAGTGCTCGGGTGGAAAGTTGAATTGCGGTTCTCCACTGGAGACGAGGCCTGACTCCTCTCTGGGGACTCCAGAGGAATGCCAAGGTCCATGTCACCAATGCAGAGGGCAACTCAGGTTCTGGCCTCAGCTCCTGACGAGAACTTAGGCCTTGGCACTGACTTGAGCGCAATGTCGAGAAGCTTCTGGCGACTCCCAATGAGAGTGGACTTTGTGGATGTCAAACGAGGGTCTGCCAGAGGACCCCGTCGTAACTCGAGAGAGAATTCCGCAACTTGAGAAAAACTAGGTGAATCGCCCCTCCAGGCGAGATGAGGACTTTTTCCGAGGTGGCATCTCGAGGGAAATCACACCACTCCTCTTAGACTTTAAAAGGTTCCTTCACATCCTTTATACACCTCAAGAAGTTCCCCAAAACACCTGTCTCCACTCAAGAAGAATACCGAGGGTCCCGCCACAACTGAAGAGGAGCCTAGTTTTCTCCTCCTCTGCCAGAAATGAAGGTGCCTTTCCCTGCTTTTTTGAGAAAGGGTAAAGGATTCTCGGCGTTCCAGTCACATCTCAGGAGGAGGTGCTATCCACAGGTAAGGCCAGAGGCACTCCTTGGGTGGTGCCACCATTCCTAAACACCCACAAATGTTCTCTGGGTGGTGCCACCATTCCTAAAGACCACAAAAGTGTCAGGCTCCTTCAGATGAACCTGATTTCCCTGCATTCCCTGGAATGTCAACCCGAATATCGACTCACACCTCGGTGTCACGTGTGACAGTCCTTGTCACTTCGAGGGAAAGCCACAGATTTTCATGTCAACTTCACAGGAAGCCTGACTCTGATTCCAGTGCTTCAGAGGAAAGCGGAAGTGCATGTCTCCACTGGAGACGAGGCCTCACTCCCCTCTGGGGACTCAAAAAGAATATCAAGAGCCACGTCAGCACTGCAGAGGACCCCTCAGGTTTTGGCCATAACTCCTGACAAGATATTAGGACCCATCACCGATTTGAGAGCAATGTCAAGAGGCTCCTGACAACTCCCATGGAGACTGGAATTTGCGGAGGTCAAACGAGGGGATGCCAGTGGTCCCCGTCGTAACTCGAGAGGGACTGCCGCAACTCGAGAAAANCGAAGAGCTGACTTATTGGAAAAGACTCTGATGCTGGGAGGGATTGGGGGCAGGAGGAGAAGGAGACAACAGAGGATGAGATGGCTGGATGGCATCACTGACTCGATGTGCGTGAGTCTGAGTGAACTCCAGGAGCTGGTGATGGACAGGGAGGCCTGGCATGCTGCAATTGATGGGATCGCAGAGTTGGACATGACTGAGCTACTGAACTGAACTGAACTGAATTATACAATGACATAGTGATTAGAAAGCAATTGGAATTTTAAATGGGTCAATCTATGTTTATATGTTGGCAGTAATATTTTCACTGCTATCTTTTTTAAAGATTAGTTTTTATTGGAGTATAGTTGTTTTGTTGCTTTAAATAACACAATTACAAAATTGTGCTGTTTTCTGGTGTACAGCAAAGTGAATCAACTGTACGTATACACATGTGTGTGTGTGTGTGTGTGTGTGTGTTAGTTGCTTGGTCATGTCCACTCTTTGTGATCCCATGGACTGTAACCCTTCAGGTTCCTCTGTCCATGGGATTCTCCAGGCAAGATTACTGGAGTGAGTTGCCATTTCTTTCTCCACTGTATACACATATATTCTTTTTAAAATTTCCTTCCCATTTAAGTCATCACAGAGCAATGAGTAAAGTTCCCTGTGCTATACAGTAGGTTCTCATTTGTTGTCTATTTTATACCTAGTATCAATTGTGCATATATGTCTATCCCAATCTCCCAATTCCTCTCATTCCTCTTCTCCCCACTTGGCATCCATACAATTGTTCTCTACATCTGCATTTCTATTTTTACTTTGCAAATATTATCCTCTGCAACATTTTTCTAGATTCCACTTATACGCATTAATGTATGATATTTGTTTTTCTCTCTCTGACTTCACTCTGTATCTCAGTACTCTGTGCAGTTCAAACTTTGCAAGTATAAAATGGAAGTAATGATGGGATTAAGTGAGCACAGTGTTATACTTATTATTTTCATATTATTATCTCTGTTATTGTCACAGTCTAATGAAAAATAAGCTTGCATGTGATATTTCTCCTCTCAGTAAAAGAAGTGTGAAAGATATATTTTCAGGAGACCATGTGGGTTGGAAGACATGATATGAAAAATTGTTCTTTCCCAAGATAGTCAAGCCACACGATCGTCTGACAGTGTTGTCTTTCACAGTCTTTCTGTTGAGAGGTTAGATTTATATTCTATGCGTTTGAAACAGAAAAGACTGCTGAGTCTTTTGACTAGTCAAATGAGACCCAAGTGCTGTTTGATGACCTCCAAGATGAGGTCATAGAGGAGATTCAACCTCCACATTGCTCACTAACACCCTCCCTCTGAAATCCTGACCTGTAACATGAATAGTTCCATTGCCATGAGGTCCCCATACTGTCAGGAAGCCCAGAAAAAGATGTCTGGGAAAGCTGTGAGACTATATGAGGAGAGAGATGGATGACCAGTCTCCAGCTGTCTCCTTTTCACCTACAATCTGCCTGCAACTTCGCGGGAGACTCTGAGTCTTACCTGCTTAACCAATATCTTTATGGATTCTTAACAGATAAAAATCATGAGAAATAACGCCATTTTTACTGTTTTATGATGCCGAGTTTTGCTAAGATTTGTTCTGCAGTGTTAGTAACTGATATAATGATGTTTCCATCTTTTCTCAAATTTATTGCTTAAAAGGTTTTCTCAATAAATGGAAAGGTTACATTTGTTGTTACATTACACTTACTGTCGTCAGAATGAGTTATTTAATTTTTCAAGTTGACATTATTTTTCACCTCATAGAAGCTTAATTTCTTTGATCTGTGAGGGTTATGGAACTCACTCTCCCCCTTTCTTCCTTATTTCTATCTCTTTTGGGAGAAATGAATCTGAATTTCATAAATGAGAGTGACAGCAAGAGAAGGATGCATTACTTTCTGGATCAGTTACTAGAATCAACAATACCTTTACTCAGCAAAAGATTATTGAAAGTTATGTTTATACCATGCAGGATGTATTTTAAAAGCATTTCAATATTTCTATCACTTGTAGATGATCAGTAAACCCCATTATTTTGATCTAATTTTGATGTGACCTCACTCTATATAGTTGTGTCTTCACGTATCTTGCAGTGTGATTTCTCTGCATTATAGTATAGCCAGTGGATTTCTCACTTATGCCAATAGAACTCTTGTTAGCAAACTTACCTCATCTGGCCAAACTTCTTAAAACACCTAGTCTCCACAGTTCCTTATTAAGCCAAATTATAATGATGATGTTGAAGAGTATGATAATGATGTGAATTCTTCTCTGTTTCTTTTCTTCTCTTCCTTCTATTTGAAAGATTTCAATTCCTTGTTTTCCAGTTCTGCTTAGGAGTTACCTGTAATTAAAATATCTTTATTCTCTTTGTATATTATAAAATCCATAGTCTAAATTAGCCTTAGGAAATGTGTATCGTCAGAAATGAAAGAAGCTTTTTCTAGTTACTCAGGTGTCCCCTGCTTCTGTATCAAAAATGGTTGCAGGACGAATTTATGAAAGGGTCTTTGGCATTCCCAGGGCATAATCTCTTTTGAAATGGAGCAGAACTATATGGTTCTTCCCCATCATGTCCTCAGCCTGCTTTTTGTCTGTGGAAAAACTTCACAAGAATAAGTTTAATCAGAGAAGTGAGAACATGCAGAAACGAAGGGAAACTATCAAAGAAGACCAAATAATGATAGTCTACCCATTAAGCAAAGTCAAGGACCTTTAGTTCCTCCTCAAGGACTGGTAGATAATATTCTGAGTCACATCCGGTGAGCTGTCTTGAAGATGCTGAAAACCTCACCAGGTGGAAGAAGTTAACCACGTGATGACCAGAATGTAGCCATTACATAAGCAACCACAGTTCCTAGAATTGGCCTCCAGAGATGGAAACAAGCCTGGAACTGAAGGTTAACTGTACCTAAGTAAAACAAGATGACACTGGTCATATCACCAGTGGCCAATTACAAGACAACTGTTGGAGCTGACTGTGATGTTTCTGTAGGTAGCCCCCTCCCTCTGTCTATAAAAGCTCTTGCCCACCTATGTCATTGGGGGATGAGGAGATGGGGATTAGCCTTTGGACAGGTGTCCACCTCCCCTCACCAGTTTCCAGCATCCAAAATAAAACAAACTTTCCTTTCCACCAATCTTGCCTCTTCATTGGCTTTTTGAGCAGCGGCAGTTGGACCCCACTTTTGCTTGCACTTTCTTTTTCTCCCATTCTGGATGTTAGCTCCTCCTGCATGCTTCCCAGGCCTCAGAACCCAAATGTTCCCTCTCCTAAAATCATAGAAAAGCTTACTCTCAAATTGTTAATTCACACTGAACTGTAAATGACTATTAATGGTGACATTTAATTCCTTCGTAAAGGAAGAATTAAATGTCACTTGGAGGCTAATTACTTTATAATATTATAGTGGTTTTTGCCATACATTGACATGAATCAGCCATGGGAGTACATGTATCCCCCATCCTGAACCCCGCACCTACTTCCCTCCCTATTCTATCCCTCAGGGTCATCCCAGTGCACTGGCCCTGAGCACCCTGTCTCATGTATTGAACCTGGACTGGCATCTATTTCACATATGGTAATATACATGTTTCAATGCTATTAACTCAAATCATCCCACCCTCACCTTCTCCCACAAAGTCCAAAAGTGTGTTCTATACATCTGTGTCTCTTTTGCTGTCTCTCATATAGGGTCATTGTTACCATCTTTATAAATTCCATGTATATGTGTTAGTATACTGTATTGGTGTTTTACTTTCTGACTTACTTCACTCTGTATAATCGGCTCCAGTTTCATCCACCTCATTAGAACTGATTCAAATGTGTTCTTTTTAATAACTGAGTAATATTCCATTGTGTATATGTACCACAGCTTTCTTATTCATTCGCCTGCTGATGGACATCTAGGTTGCTTCCATGTCCTGACTGTTATAAATAGTGCTGAGATGAACATTGGGGTACATGTGTCTCTTTCAATTCTGGTTTCCTTGGTGTGTATGCCCAGCAGTGGGATTGCTGGGTCATAAGGTAGTTCTATTTCCAGTTTTTAAGGAATCTCCATGCTGTTCTCCATAGTGGCTGTACTAGTTTGCATTCCCACCAACAATGTAAGAGGGTACCCTTTTCTCTGCACCATCTCCAGTGTTTATTGTTTGTAGGCTTTTTAAATATCAGCCATTCTGACCAGCATGAGATGGTACCTCATTGTGGTTTTGATTTGCATTTCTCTGATAAGTGATGTTGAGCATCTTTTCATGTGTTTGTTAGCCATCTGTATAACTTCTTTGGAGAAATATCTATTTAGTTCTTTGGCCCATTTTTGATTGGATCATTTATTTTTCTGTAATTGAGCTTCAGAAATTGCTTGTATATTTTTGAGATTAATTCTTTGCCAATTGCTTTGTTTGCTATTATTTTTCCCCATTCTGAGGCTGTCTTTTCACTTGCTTATAGTTTCCTTCATTGTGCAAAAGCTTTTATGTTTAATTAGGTCCCATTTGTTTATTTTTGCTTTTATTTCCATTACTTTGGGAGGTGGGTCATAGAGGATCCTGCTGTGATTTAAGTCGGAGAGTGTTTTGCCTATGTTTTCCTCTAGGAGTTTTATAGTTTCTGGCCTTACATTTAGATCTTTAATCCATTTTGAGTTTATTTTTGTGTATGGTGTTAGAAAGTGTTCTAGTTTCATTCTTTTACAAGTGGTTGACTAGTTTTCCCAGCATCACTTGTTAAAGAGATCGTCTTTTCTCCATTGTATATTCTTGCCTCCTTTGTCAAAGATAAGGTGTCCATAGGTGTGTGGGCTTATCTCTGGGCTTTCTATTTTGTTCCATTGATCTATATTTCTGTCTTTGTGCCAGTACCAACTGTCATAATGACTATATCTTTGTAGTATAGCCTGAAGTCAAGTAGGTTGATTCCTCCAGTTCCGTTTTTCTTTCTCAAGATTGCTTTGGGTATTTGAGATATTTTTGTATTTCCATACAAACTGTGAAAGTATTTTTCTAGTTCTCTGAAAAATACCATTGGTAGCTTGATAGGGATTGCATGGAATCTATACTTTGCCTTAGGTAGTATAGTCATTTTCACTATATTGATTCTTCCAATCCATGAACATGGTATATTTCTTTATCTATTTGTGTCGTCTTGGATTTCTTTCATCATATATAGGTGATGAAAGAAATCCATAGGTCTATATATAGGTCGTTTGTTTCTTTAGATAGATTTATTCCTAAGTATTTTATTCTTTTCATTGCAATAGTGAATGGGATTGTTTCCTTAATTTCTCTGTTTTCTCATTGCTAATGTATAGTAATGCAAGAGATTTCTGTGTATTAATTTTATATCCTGTAACTTTACTATATCAATTGATTAGCTCTAGTAATTTTTTGGTGGTTTCTTTAGGGTCTTCTATGTAGAAGATCATGTCATCTGCAAAGAGTGAGAGTTTTACTTCTTCTTTTCCAATCTGGATTCCTTTTATTTCTTTTTCTTCTCTGATTGCTGTGGCTAAAACTTCCAAAATTATGTTGAATAGTAGTGATGAGAGTGTGCACCCTTGTCTTGTTCCTGACTTAGGGGAAATGCTTTCAATTTTTCACGATTGAGGATAATGTTTGCTGTGGGTTTCTCATATATGGCTTTTATTATATTGAGGTATATTCTTTCTATGCTTGCTTTCTGGAGGGTTTGTATCATAAATTGATGGTGAATTTTGTCAAAGGCTTTCTCTGCATCTATTGAGATAACCATATGGTTTTTATCTTTCAATTTGTTAATGTGATGTATCACACTGATTGATTCGGGAATGCTGAGGAATCCTTGCATCCCTGGGATAAAGCCCAATTGGCCATGATGTATGATCTTTTTAATGTGTTGTTGGATTCTGCTTGCTAGAATTTTATTAAGGAATTTTGCATGTATGTTTGTCAGTGATATTGGCCTGTAGTTTTCTTTTGTGGCATCTTTGTCAGGTTTTGGTATTAGGGTGATGGTGGCCTCATAGAATTAGCTTGGCAGTTTACCTTCCTCTGCAATTTTCTGGAAGACTTTGAGAAGGATAGGTGTTAGCTCTTCTCTAAATTTTGGTAGAATTCAGCTGTGAAGCCATCTGGACCTGGGCTTTTGTTTATTGGAAGATTTTTGATTATAGTTTCAATTTCTATGCTTGTGATGGGTCTGTTAAGATTTTCTATTTCTTCCTAGTTCAGTTTTGGAAGGTTATACTTTTCTAAGAATCTGTCCATTTCTTCCAAGTTGTCCATTTTATTGGCATATAGCTGCTGATAGTGGTGTCTTATGATCCTTTGTATTTCTGTGTTGTCTGTTGTGATTTCTCCATTTTTCTCTCTAATTTTGTTGATTTGCTTCTTCTCCCTTTTTTCCTTAATGAGTCTGGCTAATGGTTTGTCCATTTTATTTAACTTCTCACAGAACCAGCTTTTAGTTTTGTTGGCTTTTGCTATAATCTCCTTTGTTTCTTTTTCATTTGTTTCTGCCCTAATTTTTATAATTTCTTTCCTTCTACTAACCCTGGGATTCTTCATTTCTTCTTTTTCTGGTTTCTTTAGGTGTAAAGTTAGGTTATTTATTTAATTTTTCTCTTGTTTCTTGAAGTAAGCTTGTATTGCTCTGAACCTTCCCCTTAACACTGCTTTTACTGAATCCCATAGGTTTTGGGTTGACGTGTTTTCATTTTCACTCATTTCTATGCATATTTTGATTTATTTTTTTATTTCTTCTGTGATTTGTTGGTTATTCAGAAGTGAGTTGTTTAGCCTCTGTGTGTTTGTATTTTTAATAGTTTTTTCCCCCAGTAGTTGACATCTAATTTTAGCACATTGTGGTCAGAAAAGATGCTTGAAATGATTTCAATTCTCTTTACTTTACCAAGGCTAGATTTATGGCCCAGGATGTGATGTTGGCCCTGGAAAATTTTCCAAGTGCACTTGAGAAAAAGGTGAAATTCATTGTTTTGGGGTGAAATGTCCTATAGATATCACTTAAGTCTAACTGGTCCATTATTATTTAAAGTTTGTATTTCCTTGCTAATTTTCTGTCTAGTTGATCTATCCATAGGTGTGAGTGGGGTATTAAAGTCTTCCACTATTATTGTGTTATTGTTAATTTCCCCTTTCATACTTGTTAGTATTTGCCTTACATATTGTGGTGCTCATATGTTGGATGGATATATATCTATAATTGTTCTATCTTCTTCTTGGACTGATCCTGTGATCATTATGTGGTGTCCTTCTTTGTTTCTTTTCATAGCCTTTATTTCAAGGTTTATTTTATCTGACTTGAGTATTGCTTCCCCTGCTTTCCTTTGGTCTCCATTTGTGTAAAATAACTTTTTCCAGCCCTTCACTTTCAGTCTATATGTGTCCCTTGTTTTGAGGTAGGTCTCTTATAGACAGCATATATAGGGGTCTTGTTTTTATATCCATTCAGCCAGTCTTTGTCTTTTGGTTGGGGTATCCAAACCATTTACATTTAGGGTAATTATTGATAAATATGATTCTGTTGCCATTGACTTTTTTGTTTTGGGTTGAGTTTATAAACCTTTTCTGTGTTTTCTGTCTAGGGAAGATCCTTTAGCGTTTGTTGAAGAGCTGGTTTGGTGGTGCTGAATTCTCTCAGCTTTTGTCTGTAGAGCTTTTGATTTCTCCTACATATTTGAATGAGATCCTTGCTGGGTATAGTAATCTGAGTTGTAGCTTTTTCTCTTTCATCACTTTAAGTATGTCCTGCTATTCTCTTCTGGCCTGAAGAGGTTCTATTGAAAGGTCAGCTGTTATCCTTATGGGAATCCCCTTGGGTGTTATTTGTTGCTTTTCCCTTGCTTTTAATACTTGCTCTTTGTGTTTGATCTTCGTTAATTTGATTAATATGTGTCTTGGGGTGTTTTGCCTTGGGTTTATTCTGTTTGGGATCCTCTGGATTTCTTGGACTTCAGTGGCTATTTCCTTCCCCATTTTATGGAAGTTTTCAACTATTATCTCCTCAAGTGTTTTTTCATGGCCTTTCTTTTTGTCTTCTTCTTCTGGGACTCCTATGATTTGAATGTTGGGACGTTTAACATTGTCCCAGAGGTCTCTGAAGTTGTCCTCATTTTTTTTCATTCTTTTTTCCTCTCTGCTTCATTTGTTTCTGCCATTCTGTCTTCCACCTCACTTATCCTCTCTTCTGCCTCAGCTGTTCTACTGTTGTTCCCTCCAGAATGCTTTTGATCTCAGTTGTTGCATTATTCGTTATTGACTGACTCTTTTTTATTTCTTCTAGGTCCTTGTTAAACATTTCTTGCATCTTCTCAATTCTTGTCTCTAGTCTATCTGTAACTCCATTTTGTTTTCAAGGTTTTGTATCTTCTTTACTATCCTTATTCTGAATTCTTTTTCAGGTAGACTCCCTATCTCTTCCTCTTTTGTTTCATTTGGTGGGCATTTATCATGTTCCTTTCCCTGCTGAATATTTCTCTGCCTTTTCATTTTGTTTAGATTGCTGTGTTTGAGGTGGCCTTTCTGTATGCTGGAAGTTTGTGGTTCCTTTTTATTGTGGAGGTTGCTCCCTGTGGGTGGGGTTGGACTAGTGGCTTGTCAAGGTTTCCTGATTAGAGAAGCTTACATCCGTGTTCTGGTGGCTGGAGCTGGATCTCTTCTCTCTGGAGTGCAATAAAGTGTCTAGTAGTGAGTTTTGAGGTGTCTAAGGGTTTGGTGTGACTTTGGGCAGCCTGTATTTTAATGCTCAGGGCTATGTTCCTGTGTTGCTGGAGAATTAGTGTGGTATGTCGTGGTCTGGAACTTATTGGTTCTTGGGTGGGGTTTGGTTTCAATGTAGGTATGGAGGCTTTTGGATAAGCTATTTTTGATTAATGTTCCCTTGAGTCAGGAGTTCTCTGGTGTTGTAAAGTTTTAGATTTAAGCCTCCTGCCTCTGGCTTGCAGTCTTATTCTTACAGTAGCCTCAAGACTTCTCCATCCATACAGCACTCCTTTTGAAGAGAATGGGCTGCCTTTCTGGGTGCCTGGTGTCTTCTGCCAGCATTCAGAAGTTGTTTTGTGGAAGTTTCTCAGCATTCAAATCATCTTTTAATGAACTTGTGGGAGGAGAAAGTCGTCTCTCCAACCTATTCCTCTGCCATCTTAGGACCACCCCCTGGTATTGGTTCTTTTTAATGGCCTTGAAATAACACTTGCACATGATTTCTGAGTACATTAATTTGTTTGCTTCAAACTCACATTTACTGATATTTACTTACAGAAGATGACTTGTATCCAGATTTGGGTTTAAACTGGCTTATTCATTTCCAGATAAAAGAGAGAATGGATTGATATCTTCAGATTATTTGCTTTTCAACCTATGGGATTTTCAGAAACAGGAAATATTCTTCATGTAAACAATGGTGTAAAATGTATTTTAAGTCCTCAATAAATTGCTGTGGCTCCCTTTTGTGCAAACAAGAAGTCAGTATAGTATGTAGGATAAGGAGAAATGTATTTCTTGTAATGCACACAAATTTGGTCATTTTAGCTGTATCCACCCTGTCCTTTGGGATACCCCTGCTAAAAGAATGTCTGACTCAGTGAGGCTGGAAACACGGTGGCTGTGATTCTACTTTGCTGACCAGCCAGCAAAGTATGTCTACTGAAAGCCAGATATATGTCAATGGATACAGAATTTTGGTCCTCTTTAGTTAGTTTTATCTATTACTTCAGTTAATATCAACAGCTTTTCCAGGGTACTATTGAGAGCCACAATATTACATTTACATGTTTAATTCAAGACCATGTGGTAAGACAGTTGCTGATCACTAGATGTTTATTGGTAGATGACACCTCTTATTTATTGCATTTGAATTAATTTACCACTGTGCTTAGTATATTATACAAACTTGAAAGTATTTGTTAAATAAATACAGCTATGTCATCAAATACCTGAATCTGTAACCCCATTCCATCGTTCCTAGATGTGTGACACCTTCTAGCGTGCTCATCTGTAAAATGGTGGTGATAATAATAATTTCCCATGAAGGTAGATTGAGTGTTACTACAGGCAAAGCTATTTAAAAAGTGCCAGCATATTAATAGTGAACACTGCCTTAGTCACTTAGCTGCCCAGGTATAGCTCCTATTCTCTTGGTCACTTCCGCAGAATATAACAGAGCAGTGCTTCTTACTTTGACTTTGGGTAGGGAAACTTGTAAGATTATTAAAAATACGGATTCCTGAGTTCCCACACTGAGTGTTCTTAATTGGTTTAGGGTTTGACACAGGTATAGAGATTTATAAATGTTCCTCAGCAAACCCTGAAGTGCAGCCCCAGCTGAAGAAATACCAGACTCGATGCAGTAAATAAAGTCTTTTCTACCATGAAATCTTATGGCTTTTCCTCAGTATATCTGGAAATCAGCAATAATATATCAAAATCACTCTACTTATGTTTACAGTTCCTTTTATGCTATATGAAATTCAGATAGATAATATCTTTATAATCTTAACATTGTTAAAGCTTGGGTTAATGTCTCTTTGGCCCAGGATGTGTGGGTTGTTAAATTTGTCATTGTAGGACCATCTTTGTGAGATATGAACATCCTGATTAATGATGAATTTACACATGTATATTCCCTAGAAGTGACAGTTGTGTCTTTTCAAACTTCCTTTGTAGGGACTATTGCTTTGATTGGGTGTCAGGAAACAAGGGCTAATACTCTGAACAGACATATGTTTTGTTGTAAGAATTCCTTAAGCATGATGTCTGCAACTGACAAGATGAAAAATGGTCCTGTGATTCATTTCCAGTATCAGGGTTGTAGACCTACTTTAATATTTTGAAAAGCTCTCCCACATCCTGTGATTGTACTAAATCAGAACTGTAAAGATCTCAACAGTCTGAACTTGATCCAAGGGTTAAGATAGCATACTCTTTATTTTCTTTTTCAACACACACTTAATGCTATAAAAATAAAGTTTATGAAGTAGTATTAAGTATGCTTAACAGGCACATTTGGTCTTCAAACCTACTGTCATACTCAGTTATAAATTATCTCCTTAGGAAGAAAAGATAGCATATACTTCACACACGCCCCTAAACATCAAGTGCATGGAATGAAAAAACATATCCTTGGATTCTTGGAACCATTTGCAATGCCAGACCATGTAGGGCCAGCCATTAGTATCTTTTGTGCTTTGATGCTTTGTAAAGTTATTCTCAAGCAATGGTCTTACTGGTACTCAGTCAGGGGACAAGCCAGAAGAGCTTCTCAGTGTGACGTGTTTCTCATGGCATAGAGAGGCTTCTATTGTCCTTAAATATATGGAGGTGGAGAGCAACACCAAGAAAAGTCAGATGGGAAACACATGTTGATCCCATTCAGAAAACACAACTCTTTCCTTAGCGTCAGCATAAGCTTTGTATCAAGAAAGAATGAAGGTCACTAAAGAACAACACAATCTCATTTGAAATATATAAACAAGAGTGTACAACCCCATAAAAACCATTCAACTGAGACATTTTCTAGCTGTTCTGAGTAAAAAGAGGGTATCTTTGAAATTTGCAGATAGTTGACTGTGCTATATTCAAATATGAGACTTTTTTTAGACATAGACCTATGACTATAATATTATTATTTTTATTTATCCAACAAATATGGATAGAATCCCTACCAGGTGTTAAGCATCATGATAGGAACTAGGACCCGGTAGTAACAAGACTGGCAGTTCTCTTTCATCATGGGGTAAAATATTATTTTTATATTTTCAAATAAAAAATTAATAGTCATTGTAGAACATTTGTAAGTATAAAAAATAAAAAGAAAAATGTTATCAATAATTGATCTCACTATCCAAACAGAACACTTGACTTAGTTGTATTCCTTTCCTGTGTGTGTGATTTATATACATAATTATGATAATGTAATAGTGATTATGAATGAAATTTGTATCCTACTTATTGCATCTGTTGTTATAATGTGAACATATCTCATGGCATAAAAAGTTATTCCTGGGGATTCGGAGAAGATGGCGGAGGAATAGGATGGGGAGACCACTTTCTTCCCAGCAAATTCATCCAAAGNAATAAAAATTAAAAAAAAAAAGTTATTCCTAAGCCTTATCTTCAAAAGCTCCCCATCCCATCTTTTGGGAAGAGCCTTCTCCGTACTATTCTTTGACACCAGTATTATCTGGTGTTATCTGGAACATGATATTTATTATCTGGAACATGATATTTACCTGAGCAAACCTGGTGGCTTGAAGGCTTATATGTCTTTTTTATCTTTAACATGTCTGGAAGAATGATCTGGGAAAACTTAACATTGTTAGCCATTGTTTAAACTATCTGTATCCAGAAAGTGATCCAAAGCTCTCCAAATAAGTGACCATACTCTTAAAGAGGAAACCTCAATGGGAGTGGGTGTATATTTATCCTTTGTATTATTATGATGCTATTTCCCAATGATAGAACCCAGTGTCAGCTCCTGAATGAGTGGGATCAGTGTGTAATCACAAATACTTCTGCTTCCCAGGGCATGCCACCCTAAATCCTCATGTTCGTTTATCTCACCAGCATTTCATACCCCAGTGCATGATTTGTCTAGTATGATTCCAATGTATTGTTGGAAAAAATAAATAATGTTTTATTGTATATAATTATCTGAGAGACTATATCTTTGACAGGGCAACTACCCATTTAAAGGTGGGTGGCAAATGCTCCCAGCAACAGAGAATGTCTGAAAGCACTGGCTTGGACCTAAGTGGGTCTTTAAAGAATTCTTCTGTAGAACAGCTAATTACAGAGGTCATATCATTTAAACCCCAAATTCTGCTAGCAAAGCAATGTGCTTGTGTATTATTGAGTACTTCTATCTCTCAAGTTAAGGAGAGAGAGAGAAGTTAAAAAAAAAAACAACGTAAGAGAAGAAAATTCAATTTCTTCAAAAACCCACAACCAACAACAGCAAAAATAAACCGCACAAAAGGAATTACAATCAAAGAGCTGATGAAGTTGAAGCAGAAAGTAAGAGAGGGAAAAAGGAGGTACAATGCAGAAAGAAAGTCACATGGTGAGGAGTACGTGGAACTTAAACTCAGTGGCAGCAATTGAATGAACGATCTCACCTGGCCTATTGCGTTATTCAGAGGACTGAGGCTGAATTCTGGTAGCTTCCTTGAGGATCATGCAATCTTGAAATGTGGTATATATTTCTTTTTCTGTCTTAAAGCAAAAGAACAAAATAAGAAAATCTGTGTACCTATTAATGCCCTTAACAGAATGACAAGTGTGTTGGAAAATGTTATAGATATCTCTTTATGATTTTTACAATTGTTCAGTCACTAAGTTGTGTCTGACTCTGTGACCCCATTGAGTACAACAGGCCTGACTCCTCTGTCCTACACTTTCTCCTGGAGTTTTCTCAAATTTATGTCCACTGAGTCAGTGATCTAAAAAACAGCTATTTATCAATATCAAATGGAAAGTCTCATAAAATTGTGCACTTACTGAGTGATTACAATGTGTTCAACACCGATGTAGGATATTCACAAGTTAGGTGATGGTGTTCTAACATCTTCCAGGTAGAGAAACTGAGCCACAAAGAGGTAACTTAATCAGCATGGATACATAGGCTTATTCCAGAAGCTGGCCTTTCATCCTCTTAATATCCACATTAACTAAACAAACAAAAACAAAAAGTCAGAAATAAATGAGATTTTAAAGCATATTTTATGATTTTATTGAATATTTCCAAAATTGATTCAACTAATATTTATCAATCGCCTTCTCATTTCAAAGTAGCATCAGATCCTGATATCATGATGAAGGATCACACAAGTGTCTGCCACATGGGAAGTAGAATCTAGAAAGATTATTAAATACAAGTCTTTGATCTACTTTCCATCCATAGCAACCACAAATCTGGGGGGTCTGGGTCCATTTTAATTTTTATATCATAACTATTTCTATCAGGTTCAGTACCTTCAAACATGCATCTATTGGCTTTGGGAGACTCTTATTCTAATCTTCACTAAAAATGTTGGTTATGCTATTCAGCAAGTTTCATCTACTTTTTATATCAAGTACGTCCTCTATTACGAAATGATGGTAATGCCTACCACAGTTGTGGGAGAAAATGATGACGAGTTTTGGTACAGCTCTCAGCTCTGCGGTAGGGCAAGGAAGACAGACATAACCCCCTTTTGTCCACATTGAATAATTATTACACTGGAGAGACTAATCCGTGATCTCAAGTTAATAAGGGAGGACGACCTCAAAACAGCCTGATTTGAAAGGTTACAGGTTGAAGCAGGTATAGAGGATTGGGAACAGCAGGCATATTGTAAAAGAAACTTTTGCTCTTGATGTTCTTGTTTTCCTACTGCTACTGCTAAGTCGCTTCAATCGTGTCCGACTCTGTGCGACCCCACAGATGGCCTCCCACCAGGCTCCCCGTCCCTGGGATTCTCCAGGCAAGAACACTGGAGTGGGTTGCCATTTTCTTCTCCAATGCATGAAAGTGAAAAGTGAAAGTAAAGTCGCTCAGTCATGTCCGACTCTTCGCGACCCCATGGACTGCAGCCCACCAGGCTCCTCCATCCATGAGATTTTCCAGGCAAGAGTACTGGAGTGGGTGCCATTGCCTTCTTGTTTTCCTAAGGATGTTGAAATAATGGAGTGAAACCCTGGAAACAGTGATGCATTGGAGAAGCTATTTGCACGTGGTGCCAGGGATGAAAAGATGAAGTTTTGAAGACACTAAAAAGTGGGCTGAAAGGGAAAGGAGTAGCTATGCCTCCAGAAGGAGACTTTCCTGAGCCATAGAGTTTTCCCCACTATTCTGGAAGACTATCTTGTTGTTTTTGGGGAGTCTGAAAATGGGAGTCTGCGTTCAAGATGTTTAGCTGTGTTTCACATGTGTGTGATTCTCTGGAACTCATGATAAGTGTCCTGGCAATGCCCTCACTGTCCTAATTTATGTTAGAATGTGTGCATCACTGTGGTAGTCAGGACAGGTCTTCTTGGGTCCATAAAACCTGTGCCTGTATTTTCTTCACTTTATTTGTGTCTTTTTTTTTTTTTTTTTCTGGCTGTGCTTTCTTAGGAATAACTTGGAGATGACAAATAATGCCTTAAATTCATAGATCTTCCTCTTCCTCTGCCTCCTACATCCTTTTGTATGTATATCCATTGGTTGAACAAGATTTTTCTCCTCTGAAATAGTCACATTAAAAACTAAATTTGCAGTAGCAGTAAAAATTTCTACAACCAAACTTGATGGTAGTAAAGAATGTGTCTCTAAATAGAAATTACCATTTTATTTGTTCATGACAGAAAAATTATTTTAATCAAAAGACCATTTTCAAGACATGGGCAGCATCAGCATCACTTAGTAACTGGCTAAAAATGCACATTCCCAGGACTTATTATAGACCCACTGAATGAGAAACTCCATAGGTAGAGCTCAGGGGTACATATTCCAACCAACTTCTCAGGTGATTTTAATGCAAGCTCAAGTTTGAGGAGTTCTAGTTTATGTTGTTTCTGCTCACACTCTCTTGGCCAGACTCAGTCATGTGATCACACCTGGATGCAACCTGATGAGGGCAGCCCATTCTTGGAACAACCTTGCTCTTCTGGACACAGCCATACTCAAATTTGCCCAGAATCTTTGGCAAAGAAATAGTCATCTCTTGCTAACATTAATCTTTTAGAAGAAAAGTTGTATTATGAGTAGATAGTTTATGATAATACTAGCAATACTGTTTGCCCAGCAGTCAACCTCATTTTGTTTATTCTTATTACTTTAAATCTAAAATATAGTGACAATTATATTACATATGGGGGCACTGTGGACAAATTTTCAGCCAAAAGCCTTGATATAAGGAAAAAAGTTTCAATGAATAAGATTATTCTGAAAGCAGGAGATCTGAATTTTATTTATCAATTGTTGACAGAGTGACATATGAAAAATTGTAACTTTTAAAAAAGAAATTCAAATGAAAATAAAGGCTTGATTACTGAGTTTACTGTGACACGACAGTTTAACATTTTTTAATGCTAATATTTTCTCCTTATATGAAATTCAATAATTAAATGAATATGTATTGCATTGTTTACTTTATGCTTTTCAAAGCTAGTTCTCAGGAATTAAAACATTTAGTCAAAGACAGAGGAATTAGATACATAAATACTGAAAACAATACAAAATTAATAATTCTTCTCTTTTCATAAATGTTGTGTGTTTCAACTTAAAAGAAACTTTTTACCTATCAAAATAAATAATTCACAATTTAGGACTCTTCCTAGTGGTTTTACTGTGAGATAGATGATAAATGATTTATTAATTACGTTTTAAGTTTTTCCTCATTACTGAGGGCATGGCAATAAATAGGAATAATAGGCAGTTGTTCCAGGCACAAAGGAAACAATAATGCTTTACTACTCAACGTTCTGGAAGCAAAGTGCTTGGGATTATGTATTTGTTAAATGAATGGAACAGAAATTTCAAAACGTTAAGGGTGGTAGTTTAGATACGACTCAAACATCGTTGCCCTAACAGTTCCATGGAGTGTTGTAACAATTTTTCTTGACTTACACCTTTATGAGAAAGGTCATCTGTGTAACCACCAGTGTTGTTTAGTAGCTCAGTCATGTCCGACTCTTTTTGACCGTGTGGACAATAGCTTGCCAGTTTTCTCTGTCTATGGGATTTCCCAGGCAAGAATACTGAAATGGGTTGTCATTTCCTTCTCCAGGGGATCTTCCTACTCAGGGATCAAACTCATGTCTCCTGCATTGCCAGTGGATTCTTTGTTGCTGAGCCACTGGGGAAGCCCTAACCATCAGTGCAGCTAAAGAAAAATAAAAAGAGCTTCAACTAAATATCTCTGAAAAATCTTATCAGTGAGTCAAGCAGGCACTGATTGTATATGGCGTTTTCAAGCCTTCTGCGTATGTTACAGTAGAAAAGAAATTAGTCCAAATTGTAAAAGAAAAAAAAAAAGGCAAAACAATTTTTTGTGGGTGAAAAGGCGAGATAAATAAAATGTATTTGACAGGAAAATTATAGCATCGATTAAGATATTAAAATATATTTCAATTAAAGAATAAGAAGAAAAAAAAATTTTGTTTAAGTGAGTGAATGAAATTGTCTCATTCTAAAGGCTAGATCAAGCCCATTAAGCAAATTTGAATGAGGAAGATGAACAAAAATTTAATTCACTTTTTTACGAAATACAAATCAAGTCATTTTTCTTCTTGATCCCTATTTATTGAGAACATTGTTTCCTTTCCTGCATGTGTATGAATGCTAAATTGCTTCAGTCATGTCCTACTCATTGCAACACCAGTAAGTAGCCCACCAGATTCATCTGTCCATCGGATTCTCCAGGAGAGAATACTGGAGTTGGGTTACTGTGCCCTCCTCCTCCTTTCCGATCCTTTCCTGTCTCTTCTTAATTTGAATATCAAATATCCTTAGAATTTGGTATCCACATTTTCAAAAGTGATATGACAGGTCCTTTAATTTCCTCTGTTTGTATTTCATATGTTCTTTATTCTGCCCCTCCAAATGCCATGACAAGGGAGATAATTAGTTATTTAAGGAAGTTAAAATGAGGATTTTTCAGCATATTTTCAGGGTATGATGTATGTTCTTAATATTTGATTTTTTTCTGAAGAATTTTTTGTTCATATAATATAAACCTTAGAACTCATTGGAAGTCCATTCTAAAGGCCATTTACTCCTTTATCCTAATGTTAACCTGGAGAACTTCCAGCAGAAAAAATATATTTCAAGAAATCTTCCCTCGAACTTGCCAAGCATAGCATGAGAGTCTAACCTCTGTGTCACTTTGAAAGTGAAAGTGAAAGCTGCTCAGTCATGTCTGACTCTTTGTGACCCCATGGACTATACAGTCCATGGAATTCTCCAGGCCAGAATACTGGAGTGTGTAGCTTTCCCTTCTCCAGGGGATCTTCCCAACCCAGGGATCAAACCCAGGTATCCTGCTTTGCAGGTGGATTCTTTACCAGCTAAATCACAAGGGAAGCCCATAACTCCAGGGGATCTTGCCACCTAACGATCAAACCCACCTCTCTTGTGTCTCCTGCATTTAAGGCAGATTCTTTATCCTCTGAGACATATATGTCAAAAAAGAAAGAACCTATCCTTCCACGTTGAAGAATTTCTTTTGTTTGATTGGTTAGGGAATGAAAAATTTCTAGGTATGTATTAGATGAAAACATTATGAAGCTATTGCACTAATTACTAATGACAGGAAGGCAATGATAGTCATAGGGGAAAAAAATCTCTCCCCATAAACCATCTTATAGATCATTTGTTAAAGATTACTTCAGTGTTGCTCAAGAGCTCCACAAGCCCATCATGTTAAATTCATATTTGCATCTATGTATATAAAGGGGCTTCCCTGGTTGCTCAGCTGGTTGCTCCTGCAATGCAGGAGACTTCAGTTCAATTCCTGGATGAGGAAGATTCCCTGGAGAAGGGATAGGCTACACATTCCAGTATTCTTGGGCTTCACTGGTGGCTCAGGTGGTAAAGAATCCGCTTGCAATGCAGGAGGCCTGGGTTCAATCCCTGGGTTGAGAAGACCCCCTGAAGAAGGACATGGCAATCCACTCCAGTATTCTGGCCTGGAGAACCCCTGTGGACAGGAAGCCTGACAGTCCATGGAGTCACACAGAATAGGACACAACCAAGCAACTAAGCATAGCATTGCATATATATGGTTGGGCAGTTTAAACACCACCTTTATACCTGCCAAAGCATAATCTAACTACTTAAAACACATGCTCTGTGGCTTCAAGTATGAAGCTCCTAGGATGCATGAAAGCTCTCTAGGCTTTCAGTCTCTTAAAGAAATTGAGAAGGACCATACATCTGTGAGCAGAGTCCTATCTAAATAATCAAAGTTCTCTTGAGTAATTAAGAGTAATTATTTAATATTCTTAAATCATTTGATCCAAATTGAGCTTAAGATTTAATTTAAAGAAATAGGTGAAAATAAAATTTAAAAATAAAATTTAAATTGCTTACACAATTATCTGATATACAGAAATGCATTACATGAGGCCAGTGAAGCCTGTATATTCCTTCCCTTCACTAAAAGTCCGTGCTTGTAGGGGATACAAATTTAACAAATATCAAGCTGATATTTCTTCTTAGTTTTTCCTTAAATGATTGATATATGTTAATATCTCAGTGTTCTCAAACTGAATAGATGCATTTTTCTATGGTGAATTACCCTGTAAAATTTGATAATTTATTAATGCCATTTGAGGTGATCAAAATCAAGTCCCCCATTTTTAAAACAAGAACATTTAAGCTATAGCTTATAGTTACTATTCAGGCTTTAATATCAGTGAATGAACATTTTAAATTCTTTTATCCATTAACAGCAATGACCAATAGTTGTGATGTTTACATTTGCTACTTTTCTTGAAATAAATGATGCCATTTCCTATGCTGAATTTTTGTAAATGTAGAATTACTTACAGTGAAGGAATGCTGGTTAGCACTGATTGTAGGAGTTTAGCTATGGTTACAAACTCTGCCTTCCTTGGATCATTTGTTCCTGTATCCATGGTAACAGCTTGGCTTGCATGGGAACCATGTTAAGCTATATTCATTGAGATGCCATGATATAAACATACCTCGCAACGTGTTTTGGGGTTGTCAAGCTAGTTTATTATCTTTCAGGCATTTTCTAATGTGTTACATAATGTTTCACTTAGGGCTTCTCAAATTTGCACCATTTAAATCCTCCATGTTTACTCTTTCCCCTCCAGACATGAGCCCTCATCTCCTAAGAAAACTGGACCTCAGCACCAAAGGAAATGCTAGGTTCTCATTCATACTCTCAGCGTGTCCTGTGAAAGCGTCTATCAGAGCATCTCTAGTGATTTATGGAATTTATGCCTCTTGATTATTTTTTCCCAGTTTTATTGAGATGTAATTGACACGCATTCACTTAATATATTGTTTGCTTCAAATAGACTCATGTGTCCTATGCATTGAGACTTTAGGTCTTATTTACATTTGCATATTCAGCTCCTTGCCCCAAACCTAGCACATCTAGTCATTTATTTAACCACTCTGTGTTTAGTGCCTCCTCGGGGTAAACCTGAGTTTGTTTTCAGGACTCCTTTCAGTTCATTCAGTTCAGTTGCTCAGTCATGTCCGACTCTTTGTGACCCCATGAACTGCAGCACCGCAGGTGTGTAATTATGGGTACTTACTTTCCCAGGCTTCACCTCCTTTTGTCTTATCTGTAAAATGAATATAGTGTAGCAGCTATCTGGCAAGATTGTTGTGAGGATTAAGTGGTCAATACATGTAATTTGCACAAAGTAAGCTATGCACAAAATGCACAAATGGAAGATATTATTATTACTATTACTAGCTTGGCACTATTCTGGGCACTGGTGATAAGTGGTAAAGGAACACATCAAGGGAGACAGTTTGAAGCAAGTAGCAGACAATCCAGGTGTATTCTGATTGTAATTAAGTTTACAAAGACAGAGTACTGTTATAGAGAATTTCTTGGGAGCAAGGGCCTAAAATAGATAGCGTAATCAAAGCCATTCTGAGGAGGTAAAATCTGAGTTGATAACTGAATTATGGAAAAAGCCAGCTACTGAAATTCTGAATTGGGAACAAGCTTTGTAGAGATGAAAAACAGAAAGAAATTCACCATGTGAGCATATTAAAAAGTGTTTATTTGAATGAATCACTGGAAGGCTGAATACACTGTCCTATTTTAACATATTCAAATGCAAATCCTAAAGAGATTCCTGCATTTATCCAAACATTTGGTTTGTATTTTCTATAATCAAATGCTTTGCACTATTAAAATTTATAAATAATTTTCTTTTTTATTTCTGAATCTGGACAATATAAATTGGTATAGAATCATCATTATTTGCTGGATATTTTAAAGGTAAAATTGGCTAGCACTTATTGAATGCTTTCCAAAAAATGTCCTAAGCTCCTATCAGTAAAGTGATTTCTCAAAACACACTTCTGAGTATAACTCTCCCTACAAGATGGATAATGAGACACAAAAAAGTGAAATAACTTGCCCAAACTCTCCGAGTGAGGACTGCGTGACCTTACTAACTTGTCTTAGCAACAGTATAAACTTGTCCCTTTTTCAAATTTAGACAAACTTATTCTTTAGTCTTTATACGTTTGAATAGTTATTTATTTAATTTGGCTTTATGTGTACTTACAATCAGGGATTCCCTGATGGCATTAGTAGTAAAGGACCCTCCTGCCAATGCAGGAGACATAAAAGACCTAGGTTTGATCCCTGGGTCAGGAAGATTCCCTGGAAGAGGGCATGGCAACCGACTCCAGTATTCTTGCCTGGAGAATGCCATGGACAAAGGAGCCTGGTGAGCTACTGTCCAAAGGGTTGCAAAGAGTCAGACATGACTGAAGCGATTTAGCATGCAAGCATGTACTTACATTCACAGATTCACTGTTTTGTAATTTCCCTACAGACATGGTCACTGGCATGCATTTAGGATCATGCTGTAAAAACATGTGAGTTTTAATGCTTGGGGTCCCAAAGATTCTCTGAGAACATTCAGAACTTTCTTCATGGTTGGAGGGATCCGAGCTCAAGCCCTGTCTGGAGGCAGATGGATTTGCCCTCTGGTTGTGAAGGGGCAGGGCTCCAGCTGACAAATGGGATCACTCACTGTTCTGCTTCTCTGCTGTGTCAAGTCTAAAACTGATGAATCCACAATGGGTCTCATCAATTTCAAAAGAAAAGGGTTCTCTGATTTCTTTTGTTGGTCTTAGAAGATAAATATCTCTCTTGGCATTTCTGACATGGCTATGTGCCTGTGTAGGTCAGCAGTAAATAGATGGGAGTGATAGATGAAAATAGCAAACCAAGTGGACAGACCTCACCCAAAGCCCACAGCTGCTTGCCCTGAGAGGGTGCATGGATCTCTCCATCATCTTTGGTTAATGGTCAGTTTGAAGTTTTCTCCACCCAAACTAATAAACGTCTGGAACAACTAATAGTGATTCTCATCTGGGGGACATTTCAGGCAGGGGTGGCTTCATTAGATTTGAAAGGGACAAGGAAGAGGATTAGTGAAGAGAAAGAGACACTGGGTTATTCTTTTTTTTTTTTTTACATTATTATTTTTTTACTTTATTTTAAATGGAGGATAATTACTTTGCAATATTGTGATGGTTTTTGCCATACCTCAACATTAATCGGCCATGAGTATACAGCTATTTCCCCATCTTGAGTCCCCCTCCCAACTCCCTCCCACCCTAACTCTCTGGGTTGTCCCAGAACACTCATTTTGGGTCCCCTGCTTCATGCATCAAACTTGCACTGGTCCCCTATTTTACATGTGGTAATATACATGTCTCAGTGCAGCTGTGTATGAGCTGGAGAGTCCGGGTCTGAGTGGCACGGAGAGGTTGTATGTGTCCCTCTTAAATTCTGTTGACACTTTTTTTTTTCCAGAATATCAGTGACATTTTCTCCCAATCCCAATCTAAGAATTTAACTTAGTAGAGTATATTATGTTTGCAAACTTGGGGCAGTAATGACAAAATAAAACAATGACAACAATAGAGCAATATTGATTCCTGGTTCTTATCTGATAGTTAGCATTTGTAAGGCTGTTGGCCCAAAGGAAATACCCACAGTTGACAGACATGGCCATCGTGGATGTTGTTCATTGAAGGTCATCAATGAATGCCTACTCTTTATTGTGTCTTAACCAGGATTTTAAAATAAAATTTATGTGCTTTCTATACATTTATATTATAATCAGATAATACTGAATTTACAAACTGTAAGCAATGACAGTTTCTCATCTTATAGTCAATGGAATTGAGGTTTAGAAAAATTAACTTAATTGAAATAAGATATAAATAAGAGGTCAGAAATCCAACACAGATTATTTTGTGTCCAGGGACCAAGATCATTCTTTTATATTGTACTCTAAAATTTAATGTACAAAAATAAATTTGCTAACAATAGGGAAGAACATGGAAGACAAAGTGGATGAGAACTGAAATATGAATAAGCTAAAACTCTGTTTTCTGTTAACTCACACTTTTCATTCTCTTGATGCTATTTCTGTCTTCAATGTGACTATCTCAGGTGGATGTTGAGATTCACATGCTTAAAGTTTTACCCTTAAGACTTGAGGGATTGGAGTTCTTCCCATAAATTCTAGGCAAATATCAAGACTCTAAAATTGACCCTCTGTATTATCTTTCACAGTCCCTAATTAAATAATATATTCAACAAGTGAGAAACCATTGACAAAGTAAACAACAGGCTTATAAGTTCTAAGTACCAAACTCATATGGTTTTGCAGGACAGTGATTATTCTATTAGACACTTGTGATACTCCTAGATGCAGTTTCTAGTATAAACAATGTTGGCTATTTAATTTGGATAGTCTTGAGTTCTGTTATAAAATAAAACACTTCCAGCAATTGTCAAGAGATTAAAAGGTTCATGCTGTGCTAGCCAAGGTATGGGTTTTCCAGAAGTAATGAGGAAGTGTGAACTTCTTGGTTTGTTGTTCTGACACAGCTGAGGGAAAATCTTGTCATACAATGGATGGGCACTCAGCCAGGAGGCCACTTCTGAATAAAAGCACTTAGTATTGTCCCACAACATATGAAAAATAGCTTATAAGACACCAATCTGGAACTTGTTGCACTAAATAAACAGAGGATGTGATATTGTTTGGTTACATTCCAACTTAAAAATAAATGTTTCTGTTTCGGGCAATAGGATAACATCTAAAAATAGTCTTGATGATGGTGGTTTCTGATTGTGTCACTTTTCCTCTGGGGCATCAGATAGAACTGCATCACGTAAAATAAAGCATTTAAAACATAAGCTCTCACAATAGACTTGTCAGCCTTGAAATACTCTTGCTTATGATGGGCCTTTGGAAAGGTATTATTTTCAGCCAACTCAAGTACTTACTGAAATGAGAGTAAATAAAAAGAAAACATTCTGGAGGCACCTGACAAAGAAAAGTGCGCAAAATTTGAACATAATTAAGTGCCAACTCTCATTTCTGCTCTGTACAGAAATATTACAAGTAAGCACAATGTTAGTCAGGAATGATCACTTTCCTACTTAGAAAAGAATTGGCATTATTAGTCAACTATGCTCCAGAATAAAATAAAAATTTAAAACAAGATATTTAAATAAATAATTATTTATACCTTAGGGGGGAAAAAGATGTGACAGTTTTCAAATGGGATTTTACACAAGGAATACACTTTTTGGAAATGACAAGAGAACTGTAACTACCAGAATTTTGTTAGAAATCATTTAAACCCTATCTAGTAATTTTCTATAGGAAGTCAAAACAACAAATAGGATGTGAAAATCAGAAACTTACCAACTAATTAACAAACACTTTTTATTATATGTAAGAGATACATACAACAGACCAATTATTTGAGTGGTCCTCCTAGAAATAGTAATGGTTTTGGAAACACATTAGTCCTTTGGGGATGTGGAGGAGGATTTTACAAAGGTGAGAACAAGTAGGTGAACCTTAGTGGGTAAATGGAAATTTTCCAGACAGAAAAGGGAGATGGACACTTCAGTCCAAATCTCTCCAAGAGTCGAGTCTTCAGAATATGAGATCCAAGTCATGCTTTGTGTGACTGTGGTACAAAGTTGTGGATCAGGGATGAAGAAGTATGCTGAAAAGATTAGTTGAGGTTTATTTCCCTGTTAAAGTGAAAGCAAATTCGATCTCAAGAACCTTTAACTGAAAGATGTGAAAATCTAGGGTAGATAAACACTGGCGTCTGTGATTGAAAATCTAGGGTTAGATAATAGGTGCTTCTTATTTCTCCTCGATTCCCGGTCTTTCTTCATCAGCCAGAGCTGTCTCTCACCTGCTTTGCTCAGCTCTGCTTCTTCTCTACTGGGCCCATGCTTCACTATATGTTCTTCTTATCCAGAGTGGACTTTCTACTCCATGTCCTTCCTGTTTCAAGTCTGGGAAAAAAGGAAGGCAAAGCTCCCTCTGGCCATGTCTGTGCTTGACTTTAAATTCCTTCTGGCCAGGTTTTTGGTTTGGCCAGTCACTGCTGCCTGGTCCCACAGTGCTCAATAGTACCATGTATAAGAGTTTGGTTCTCCTGTACTCCTACAGCTTGGGGGCGAGTGGTAGGCGGTGCTTTACTGGGAGAATGCAGTGAGTGTGGGTCACAGCAGCTATGAAGCAACAAAGATCCTCTCTAGTCTGTCCCTTTGGCCACCTAATGTATGAACCCGTCGTTCTTAAATTCCTTATTCCCAGTGACTATACCAGTCACCAAGCCCAAGCTCATACTGCTCACCTCCCAACAGGACGAGCAATTGACAGTGTGTGGGGACAAGGGATAGTGCTTTTGTTTGGAAAGCCACCAGATGGAGAAGATGGTGAACTGGAGCCCCAAAGAACCATCTTCACTGGGTTTGGGTGCTAATTTCTTTTGTAAAACAAAGTGGCAGAGGTGAGGCGGTAAAGTAATCAAGGTGAGAGTGTGTGTGTAAGTCGTTCAGTGTGTCCCACTCTTTGCGACCCCATCAACTGTAGCCCACCAGGCTTCTCTGTCCATGGAATTCTCCAGGCAAGAATACTGGAGTGGGTTGCCATTCCCTTCTCTGGGGGATCATTCTGACTCAGGGAACCTGGATCTCCTGCATTACAGGCAGATGCAAATATTTCCAGGTTCTGGCCAGCCTCTAGGAGGGAATGTGTTCATTTCTTCTTTCCTGCAGCTTTTCACAGGAGGGCCTGGTCAGGATGTTTCCTGTGAACTTAAAGGTATTTTAGTTTAACACTCAGGCATGGGAGGCAGGGTCCTAGAGATGAAGGCAGACCATTGTGCACACTTTCAGCAACTGGTGACATCAATTTAGTGATTAACTTATAGCAAAAGTAATAGAACACAAAGTTTAAAGCAAAGGAAACAAATATGGAGTCAGATTCCTTTTACATATCCGGTCTAAGTCTCCACCTCTGGTTAACATCAATTCATTCATCAGGTCTAGATGCAGTTCCTTGCAGTCCATCAAGCCGAAAGAAAGTGTTTAACTTCTTTCAATAACTCATCATATGCAAGACACAATTATAGAGAATAAAAATATTTGCAATTAAACTTCTATTGGATGGGACACATGGGAAATAAAATACAGTGGCCAAGAGTCCACACCACATATAATAATTGGCTCAAAAAATAGCAGCATTTTTTGCCTTGTTTTTTCTGATGCTAGAAAGAGTTCTTTTGTTAGCAGATCTGAATTCATTGTCCTTGTTTTGTTCCACTGGACGGTTTCTCTTATTTTTTTGTCCTAGGTGGTCATATGGGAGACAGACATATGGGGTGTATCCCATCCCTTCCTGTTGTGATCGGATTAGGAATTTGGGATATGTTTTAGTGATTAGAGTTGCAACCTATTGTGTTCCAATAGGAACAACTTTCTTAAAATTCAACTGGGTTTTCACTCTGTGTGTTCCAGACAGTTCTGTGGGTTAGATCTAAAAACCAGATGTCTCCTCAAACCAGCATTTGTATTAGAGCGAGACCCCATATTTTTCTGCTATTGCCCTCTGACCACTTTGCTCTGTCTATTCCCTCTATCCAAGCTGTTGAAATTGAATCCAGCCTCTGTATCCTGACACAGAATTAAATCTGAGTTTTGGGCGAAATAGAAAAGGATAGCTTTGTTGCTTTGCCAGGCAAAAGGGGCCACAGTGGGCTAATGCCTTCAAAACTGTGTGTCCCAACCTGGAGTGGGTAGCGAGGAGTTATATAGTGATGGATCAANACTGAGCAACTGAACTGAACTAAACTGAACTGAACCTGGATGAAAACCAAGAATCCTAGCCCCCAGACCACCTGAGTCTAGAGACTAGAAGCAAAATGGCCCTGTCTCTTGCCCCTATTTGAAAGCAAGAATGTTTCAAGGAGGCAAAAACTGTAAAAACAGGCACAAAGCTTATTATTAGAGACATAGCACAGTGTATGGGAGAGCACATGGTAAAACGGGCTATCCAACTTAGAAGCAGGGTAGGGAGACACACACACAGAGAAATGCGGGTGTCCTGAGTGAGGAGTGCAGTAGAGGGGTGATGTAAATCACTTGTATTGAACAGTCCTTCCAGGACTTTGTTTACCTTTGGCTAATTATTTTATTACTTTCTTCACATCTGACTTGTCCATGAATCCTCCCCAAGGTGCATGTGCGCCTCTACAGAGGCCTACGGGTGCATGCTCACACTTATTATGGGGTGGGGTCCCCTCGCTTTTCAACCCCCAAGAAACCTTCCTGAGCAAGTGCAGACAGGGAACTTTTCCTTGATCTCAGTAGTAGGCACTTTATCTCTTTGTTTCAGCAGAGCTCAGCTCTTATCACTAGCTTTGCCCTTGGAATCTGGGTGAAAACAAAGTTTGAATTTTACTCAACTTGACACATGTCCAGCCCAGAGGCCCACTGTCTCCTACCTCAGTCAGATTTTGTGTAGGTATAGAGAAGTGGGGAGGAGTGGCGGGTAATTGAGCCAGAATGATGGACTTCTTTGGACAGAAAATAGTGATGGAAAAAGGACAGAATGTTTAAGGGAAAAGGAAGAAGTGATGATAAAGGAGACTGACAAACAGCAGTAACAATGGATAAGGAGACTGGAGTAAATGTTTGTCTTGTGACTTCATTAGACCAGGACATGGACTGGTACTCTCAGGAAAATTGAATGTTTATATGATGAAGCAATTTTAAAATGCATTCATGGTTGTGCATAACTCTGAACAAATACATGAGAAATGGAATTTTTTATAGGGAGGAAATAGTTTTGGATTAACAATAAAGCACAAGAGCACATTATTTTATTTGCAAATAAAAACAACTTTAAAGACAGAAACTGAGTAAAAGTAATCTGTTCTTAGTGGGGGGAAAGTTCTATGAAGATCAAACAATTTGTCATCACAGGATGCTCATATGAGTCTAATGTTCAGAACATACTGTAACATGAACATTTAAGATTACAAGTAACATTTGGGAACACTCTGATTTTATCATTTACTTTTGTTTCCTAACAAGAGACACATGTATCATGAAGAAATTTGCTATTCTTCTGTTATTTCTGATTTTAGAATTCATCTCTTTGAATTAGATCCAGCATATTGATGTAACCAGGGCCACCACCTAAACAGAGAACCTCAGTGAAATTCAAGTTTTGTGGTCTGTCCTGCAGCTTGTCAGGAAGATGGTATAAAGTCATGTCGTATGTTTTATGGTCTAATTCTTAGGCATATAGTGAGCTATGTTCTCATGGTTTGACTGTAATTACAGACATGCAAGAGCAAATCCTGTCATTGTTGGTTCAGGAATTTCAGCCATAAAATTGGCACTTGTTAAGTATCAATTATAAAAAATTCAAAGCATTATACAGATATTAGCAGTATTGTTCTCAGAGCATCAGCACATATACATAACAATTACTACTATATTTTAAATCTTGTTACTAAGATAATGTCTACCTTGGTGATAATATTTTTTTTTACTCTTTGTTCTTTTTGCCAAGATATTATAAGTCATCATCTCACAGAATTTTTATTTTTGAGTAAATTTTTTAAAAAACCCAACAACATATTTAAAAAGTACACCGTGATAAAAGCACAATTCAAAGAAAAGGAAAACTACTAGAGACTATCCATGAGCTGGGATAATGTTAGTAAGACATTTCAGTGCCAATACATCAGAATAACTATGATGACCCTCGGGTTTTTCTTCATATAAGATTTCTAAGTCATTCTTGTAACACATGCATAAAACTAAAGCTCCAATGCAACAAAGACGAAATTCAAAAAGTGAACAGTTTGTAAAGCAAAAGAAATCAACAAAATTTGAACTCTCATCAACTTGACTTTTGAAATTAAAAAAGTTATTAACATTTATAAACTTTTATAAATCTTTGGAAAAATAATAAAAATGGGAACCCTACATTAACACAAGTGATATAAATGACTCAAAGCCAAACTCAGATGGGATTCTATGATTAATCAGTAACACTAAAATAAACTAAGCATAGAATAGTCCAGAAAAAACTCATAAAGCCACATCCTCTTGGCCTCTTCCTCCAAAATTGAAGAGAGAAAAAAACGGGAACAAAGTAAGAAGGGAGGATCTATTAAATGTGAATTAAAGGAAACAAGAAAATATAGAAGAAGTGCAAAGGAAACATAACAGTTGGGTCTTTGGGAAAAAGTTGGAAAGTTAAATTTCTGCCAACAATAATTGAGAAACACTAATTTTTCAAGAGAAAGGGAAAATACAACAGCATAAGAGAATAAAATTATAAGATATGACTGTGTATTGTTCAATGCTAATGTATTTGAAATTTTCTATGAAATAAATGATTTTGTGGAAAATAATAAACATCTAAAAGTATAGCAAGAAATAGGAAATGAAAAAAATACATATTAAAAATTATTTCCACATAAAACTCTAAATAGAAACAGATGACATTACAAATTTACAAGGAACAAATTCAACATTTTCATGCCAAATCTTGTAGTTAGGAGTATAAAAAAAGATGGAAAGCTATCCAATTCAGCCTTCGAAGGTACTAGTGTTCTGAAAGCAGGGGGCAATCATTCTATGATTGTAAAAAGTGAAAATTCAAAATAAAACTCTAGCAGATTGCATGAAACAGACTATTAAGAAGATGACACTTTTCAAGTCTTTTATTCCATGAGAGAAATAAATGTTAGAAACATGCAATGTGATACATTTGTATGCCCAGTAAGAAAAAAGACACCCATTTCAGAAGAGGTTAAAATATATGTTTGATCATATTCAGTGCCTCCTACTGTCAAAGTTCTTGGAAAACTAAAACTAGAAAAAGCCTCTTATTCCAGTCTCTTTCTTGGGTCCAGATAAAACACCTACTTTTGTGATTCTGCCCTGTACTCTCTTGTCACTAGTCTGTATTGCAGACATCCCACAGTGCCTTTATATTCTATTTTTCTGGTTCAGTTTCTCTATTAAACCCCAGGATGATCATTGTTTGATTAATACAGATCTTCAATCCATTTCTCCTACTACTATATTATTTTCCACCTTCCCTACCATTGCTTACCTTGTGGTCTAAGTTTAGTTTGCAGGTGACTTATCACACTTACTCCCTTGTAAACAGATTCATCTGTTTTATTTCTCCCTACTCTCTTATAATAATTCCTACCCTAACCTCAATTAATCCAGCTACCTACCTACACCGTACTTACAACCCAATAGCTGATTACAGAAAAAGGGTAACTAATTTCACGCTAAGTTAACCATGAGCCCCCAGACACATTTGACTCCGCCTGATGCCACAGCTCAATTTCCCAAACTCACCTGGGATGAGTTTGCTGGCCTGGATCTTCTTTCCTCAAAGTTAACCCACCTCCTCTGGCAAGCTTCACTCTCAAAAGACGGTTTAGCTTTATAATTCATGTATTAATTAGATGCAGGATAGCAGAACCTCTTCTTGACTCATTTAAAAATTTAAAAATGTTGCCATGCTTGTACTTATGATGCTGCATCCTGCTCATTAAATTGGGAGGTGGAAAAAAATAAATAAAATGGGAGATAGATCCCTCTTCAATGAGGTCAACTCCTCCACCTTTACTTTGTCACTTTAACACACAGTCTAACACTTTGCTTCATTCTACTTGTTAAGATGCCTCTGGGCTAATCACAGACAAACCCTTCTGTTCACCTGAATTTTATCCCTCGGTCCTTCTCAAGGACTCATCCATTAGCCCCCACCTTGCATCAGGGCTCTCTACACTTGCTTTATGCTGACTGGTATAGTCAGACTCTCAAAGTAAGTGTTTCCTAACCATCTGGGTTCAAAGTGCAAACACAATCTCAACAAAAACAATAAAACTTTGACTCCATGTTAATTGAGTTTCCTGTGCTCTTCTTACCAACTCTATAAATCATTATCCTCACTCGCTGTCATCATGTTACTACTTCCCCTTTATTTTTTTTTGTCTTCCTGAAAAAGATTTTTCAATACAATATTTTTTGAGAAGGCAATGCATGACAAGGTAAAAAATTCAAGCAGTGTCAAACATTGAACAGTTCAAAGTGATCTCCAATGTATAGGTTTCTCTTTCTTGAAGTGATTTTTCTGCTTGATTTTTGCACAAATTCTTAGCACCCTGTACCTTTTCACTTAATAATTGATCGCTGAAGTGTCTCATGGGAGTAACACAACTATGCCTCCTTCCTTTGAATAACTAACTATGCAGCTTGCTGTCACNTTAGCCCCCACCTTGCATCAGGGCTCTCTACACTTGCTTTATGCTGACTGGTATAGTCAGACTCTCAAAGTAAGTGTTTCCTAACCATCTGGGTTCAAAGTGCAAACACAATCTCAACAAAAACAATAAAACTTTGACTCCATGTTAATTGAGTTTCCTGTGCTCTTCTTACCAACTCTATAAATCATTATCCTCACTCGCTGTCATCATGTTACTACTTCCCCTTTATTTTTTTTTGTCTTCCTGAAAAAGATTTTTCAATACAATATTTTTTGAGAAGGCAATGCATGACAAGGTAAAAAATTCAAGCAGTGTCAAACATTGAACAGTTCAAAGTGATCTCCAATGTATAGGTTTCTCTTTCTTGAAGTGATTTTTCTGCTTGATTTTTGCACAAATTCTTAGCACCCTGTACCTTTTCACTTAATAATTGATCGCTGAAGTGTCTCATGGGAGTAACACAACTATGCCTCCTTCCTTTGAATAACTAACTATGCAGCTTGCTGTCACACAAATGTTGCTCTGAAGCCTTCATAATTATATTTCTATGGTTTGTGTTTATAGAATAAACTTTTAAAAGTGGGATTGTCAAATTTAAGGGTGTGCTTATTTACAATTTTGATAGGTGCTTTGAAATTGCCTTCCAGAGGATTGTACTAGCTAGTGTCCACACCAACACAGAGTGAGAGTGGATGCTTCCCAAGCCCTTGCTAATCCAATGGATTCGAGGACTTTTCCTTTTCACTGAAAGTATTAATTGAAAACTAGATATCCAAACTGGAGTATAGTTGCTTCATAGTCTTGTGTAAGCTTCTGCTGTATATCAAAGTAAATCAGCCACATGCATACATATATCCCCTCTTTTTTTGGATTTCTTTCCCATTTAGACCACCACAGACCACTGAATAGAGTTCCATGTTCTACACAGTAGGTTCTCACTAGCTATTTATTTTATATATAGGATATATGCTGTATTGGAGGAGGGCAGAGCAATCCACTCCAGTATTCTTGCCTAGAGTATTCCATGGACAGGGGAGCCCGGTGGGCTACAGTCCATAGGATTACAAAGAGTTGGACATGACTGAAGCAACTGAACACACACATATATGCTGTATAAGTCAATCCCAATCTCCCAATTCATCCTTCTCCCTCTTTTCCCCCTTGGTGTCCATACATTTATTCTCTACATCTGTGTCTCCACTTAGTTTGCAAAAACTAACTTTATTGTGGTATAATTAATACATAAAGAAATTCACATATTTAAGGTATATATTTCTATCGGTTTGGACACATGCAAACAACCACGATACCATCACCATAATCAAGGTAATAAACGTGTCCAAACCTCCTAAAGTCTCCTTGTATCCCTTTGTGTATGTGTATGTGTGTATGCTAATAACACTGGACATTACATCTAGTCACTTGACAAGTTTTGAAGTACACAAATCTATGTTGTTAACTACAGGTCCCATGTTGTACAGCAGATGTAGTTGTCCAATGTGCAAAAAGTTTCAGTGATGCAGTTAAAATGTAAATTTTAATTTACATTCATTTTGTTATGATTGAGGTTGATTATCAAAACTGTAAAGGTTTTGCGTTTTTTTAACCTCTAAATTCATGTCTTTACACAGACTTTTTATTTGGTTGTTGATAATCTTCCCATTGATTTGTGTGGGCAGTACATCTTTTAAGAAAATAGGCTGTTGGCATGATTTTCCTTTTCTTTGTATGAATGGTTTGGTATTTATATATATTGTGAAATGGTGACATCAGATTCTCTCTCTAGATGGTTCTGAACCTCACTTGCCAGGGGCTTCTTTCTGCTTTGTTGTCCCTCACACTGATCATTTAGAAAATATTATTTACTGATTCATAATAGTATCTTTTAGAGCTATGCTAAAATTATGTTAAATCAGTAAATTTTGGATGTATTGTGGATCTAATAGATGTATATAATACCAAATGATCAAACAGAAATAGAGAAATATACTTATGTAATTAAATATCTTAAATGTATAAATAACAGAAAGAAAATATTCTTTACAGTTGTACCAACTAATGACTATTCTATCATTAAAAACATGCTTTCATAGAAATCAAAATTCTAGCAAGGCAGAAGTAAATGTCTTCAAAATCTAGGGTCCACCAAGAGACAAGTATCTTTATCACTTTAAGATTTAGTGAAGGACTGATTCTTTGACCTTGTCTCTATCCTGTCTAACAAACTATTTCCTCTTCTCCAACCATGCTGTTTTAGTTAATCTTGACCAGTTGCAAAATATTGATTTTCTGGGTAAAGAAATGAGCTGTTTTGCTCTGTAAACACTTTCTGTGAGTCATTGGACACATGAGGAGATGAATGTACAAAGGAAAGATCTTTCTTAACACTGCTAGTTTACCAAGAGCAAACAGAAGATGAAAGCGTCTTTGTTTTGATTTCCACCTTTTCTTCACAGGAAATGCCCAGCCGTGACTGTTCATTGTTTATAAAAGTCTCAAGGAGTTAGTCTTTTTCAGAGCTGGTGGTGGCTTTTTGAAAGGGAAATGTGAGGAAAGAAAAAAAAAAAAAGGAATGTAGCTAAAAGGCAGAAATACTGTGTTTGGAATATATTGTTGGATTTAAATGTATAAATCTCCAATATCATTCTATTCTTCCTTGGCACAAATTTGGGCAATATTGATCTTATCAATTTTTGCCATCATTATTTCCTGCTCTGTTTTTCACTAGATTTTCCTCCAATACTAAGAAATATATTAAACAGACATTATATATAGTTTAATTTCTTCACTTTCAATCCTTGATACAACCCCCAGCTGTAATTCTTCCTTTTTTTTTAAAAAAAAAATCAATATTCTGGCTCATCATAGGAGCACTGGGCATTGAGTCCTTTTTGGTTCAACAAATATTTATCAAGGATAAACTTTAAATGCAAAAGTGATGGTACTCTTGCATGACACGTTAAGGCATTTGGACTGTATTCTGTAGATTAATGGAGACTTTTGTAGGTAGTTAACAGTGGAGTAAAATAATGAATCTCTAAGCATTCTGATAACAGTGTAGATAATGTTTTTTGAGAGGACTGTTAGGAAGTGACTGTAAGTGACATCATTAGGTCTTTTAAAAGGAAAGAGTCAATTTAAAAAAAAAAAAAGGAAAGAGTCAGGAAACATTTATAATACAAAAGTTGCAGGCTTCAGTGGTTGGTTGTTTGGGGCCTCGAGGGAGGAAACCTTTGTTTGCATGTCTTGGATGAGGGGGTGGGCATTGCAGCAAGACAGGATGTAGAGAGAGGAAGAGGAGGAGCAGGTTTTGAGGAGATAAGGTAGTTCAACTTTGAGCACAGTGACTTTGAGGTGCTCCCAGTACTTAAATCCTGGTGGAAATGTGCAGCAGTCATGTGGTTACAGGGGGATATATGGGTTAGAAAATCGATCTGGGGGTCATGAGTACTTAGGTGAAATGTAAATGAAAATGTGTTCTCATGCATCTTGTCCACTTTTTCTCTGTGTTCTATTTTATGTCTTACTTAAATCAGTGTTATTTCCCTTCATGTAGATAAATACGAAGTTATAATGATATCCAGAGATCTTTGTTTTTCAATTTTATGCCTTCCTCCATTTCCAAATGGACAAGTACCCAACACACTTATTTATTTGATAAATGTCTTTTGTTACTGCTTTAATTTCTGTTTCAAGGAAATAAACTGCAGTAATGCCAAGATTTCAAAAGGCATTAAGCAAAGTCAACATAAACACTCAAGGCCAACATTAGAAGGGTAACATTATAAAACAAACATGGTTTTATTTTGTTAATTGACAACTCTAGCATTTTCTTACTTTGTGTGTGTTATACCCAAGGAAACCTTTATAAAATTTTATAGTTTCTGGTATCTTAAAATGTGATAGAATAAACACTGAGATGATGCCAAAGAATTAGGACTAATAGTGCATTTTAATATTAATTTTGAAATGTAGAATAAGAGTAGGGTATATAACTCACAAGCAAAATTTGTGATGTGTAGAATCCCCTTTTAATGTTAAAAGCATGGATATTCACTTAATAAATTTGTGAATATATATATTATACACAACAAATTGAGAATTCAAAAAAGAAAAGGTGTATTATTGTTCTATTTTCTTATATAACTTATTAAAAGCACTGAAATATTGTCTATTAGTAGTAATAGACTCTGAAATCACATTATGTAATTTTTGTTTTTACAAATATTATATGATATCACTCATATGTGGAATCTAAAAAAATAGTACAAGTGAACTTATTTACAAAATAAAAATAGACTCATAGACGCAAGAAGCAAACTTAAGGTTACCAAGGAGGAAGCGGGAGTTAAATTGAGACTAGAGAGTTAACAGAGGCACACTACTGTATACGAAATAAACAAAAAGGATTTACTGTATAGAACAGGGAACCTTATTCAATATCTGATAATAAACTAAAATGGAATATTTTTACTGCTCTAGATGGGGAAACAGAAGTCATTAGGAAACATCTGGTCTCTGAAGAAGCAGAAATCCCACAGAAAATCTCAGTTGACCTATTTCATAACTATTTCTTTAAAAAAAAAAAAAAAGGAAACTACCATAATCCTTGGGAAATAGCCCAGTAAAAGTGTAGCTTTCCATTTCTTGAGAATGCCTGAGAACATTTATTGTTCACTGATGACCAAATTAAAGTGGCAGTCAACCCTTTAAAAGATGGCAGGATGGCGCAGCTTTCTATTCCAAGATGATGTAAGGGTCAAGACTGTAGGAGCCTCAGAAACATTTGCAGAAAGAACTTGTCCTTGGATATTTTTGGAACTTTCAGTCTTTTATACTCCCCTCACTCCATTAAGAATCAGCATTTTAATTTGTATCTTTTTTCTGATCTTTGCTGCCCTCTAGTGATTCATATTATACTTCTTTTCCTGCTTAAATTTAGTTAATCTATACCTAATTAATACTCTAATTATTGTGCTGAACTAAATATTTATGAATAGACAAAAGTTTTCCAGTGTTTAGGTAAAACGTCAACCTTGTCTTAAGGTTAACTCCAGTGTTCTCCATGTGTAAGTTGACTCACTATAACTGACAAGATAGTTCAAAAGAGAAGTTATGTTCCAAGTTATTAAAATGGTAGCAGTGAAAGGTAATTTGGCATGCTATTTTGGATATATAGGGGCACTCTAAAAGTACTTAATGAAATCTTACAAAATTTTCACATCTTATGATGAGTAATACCATATCACATACAATTAGTATCTAAGAAAGTAATGGAAAAATATAAACTAAAATAAATGTAAGCATTTTTACAAAGATACTAGTAACTAATATAATTAACAACACAAAATTAGAAATTAAGAGTATATCATATGGCCAAAATTGAGAAATTCTTATAGAAATGTGTGTATGTGTATACATATATATGTATGTGTGTATATACATATATATGGAGAAGGGCATATATACAGCCCACTCCAGTACTCTTGCCTGGAGAATCCCATGGACAGAGAAGCCTTGTGAGCTATAGTCCATGGGGTCTCAAAGAGTAGGACATGACTGAGGCGACTTAGCATACGTGTATGTATATACATATATATATGCATATGTATATGTATTCTTTACCAACTGAACTATTGGAGAAGCCCATATAAATACACAGATACATGTAATAAAGTTGGGTCATCGTGTTGCCTTTTAAAATTGAAAGTATACAGATTGTGTAATTGCATGATACTCTCAATCATATTGAATGAGGAATTCAAAGTATAAAATACAGTCGTGTCTGACTCTGTGTGACCCCATAGACGGAAGCCCAAGGCTCCTCTGTCCCTGGGATTCTCCAGGCAAGAACATTGGAGTGGGTTGCTATTTTCTTCTCCAATGCATGAAAGTGAAAAGTAAAAGTGAAGTCACTCAGTCGTGTCTGACTCTTAGCGACCCCATGGACTGCAGCCTACGAGGCTCCTCTGTCCATGGAATTTCCCAGGCAAGAGTACTGAAGTGGGGTGCCATTGCCTTCTCCGATAAAATACAGTAGTATATAAAAATGCAGAACAATAAATTAAGAAAGGATTTTACCACTTATAGATGAAAAGCAAATTTATGTCTGTGTGTGTAAACTGATTTGCTTTATTGCATGAATGAATAATATGCGTGAAAAATAAAGGAAGTGGCATGTCCATGCATGATAGGGTTTAGTGAAATACTGTCACATATTTCCATTTCATTCTGCTTGGACTGCAGCTGAGGTGTACAGATTTAGACTGCTGGGCTGAATAGCTCCCTGGCTAGTATGAAAAATTCATGGCATCAGGCAAGATTTCAATCATTACTACATTTTTAAAGGTGAAAAATAAAGAGCCCACCTTTATCCACAGGAATACTTCCAGTTGGTAACATCTATAACACGATGCCTACAATGAAATGAAAAAGCAGGGTGGGGGGGGGAGTTCATTGTTGGTGATTTCTGAAACCTTTAATTTGCTCCACTCTAAACATTTTTCTACTTAAATTCAGAAGTCATTATTGGATTCATAACTCCTACAAACTCTTCATAAAATTCTAAAGCTGCAGGGATGAACCAGTTCAGTTCAGTTGCTTAGTTGTGTCCGACTCTTCATGACCCCATGGACCGCAGTATGCCAGGCCTCCCTGTCCATCACCAAGTCACGGAGTTTACTCATACTCATCTCCATTGAGTCCATGATGCCATCCAACCTTCTCATCCTCTGTCATCCCCTTCTCCTGCCTTCAATCTTTTCCAATATCAGGATCTTTTCAAGTGAGCCAGCTCTTCACACCAGGTGGCCAAAGTATTGGAGTTTCAGCTTCAACATCAGTCCTTTCAATGAACACTCTGGATGGATCTCCTTTAGGATGGACTGGTTGGCCTCTCCTTGCAGTCCAAGGAACTCTCAAGAGTCTTCTCCAACTCCACAGTTCAAAGGCATAAATTCTTAGGCACTCAGGTTTCTTTACAGTCCAACTCTCACATCCATACATGACTACTGGAAAAACCATAGCCTTGATGGGATGGACCTTTGTTGGCAAAGTAATGTCAAGGATGAACAGGACCATCCTGTTTTGTTTTTGACCCTCACACATTCACTGTTCTAGTTTTCCGACAGGAGATGCCTGTCTACATACCACTCATTCACTGCCTCTTTTCTTTCCTCCTGGGGTGGGTACTTTCTCTAGTCNGGGATGGACCTTTGTTGGCAAAGTAATGTCAAGGATGAACAGGACCATCCTGTTTTGTTTTTGACCCTCACACATTCACTGTTCTAGTTTTCCGACAGGAGATGCCTGTCTACATACCACTCATTCACTGCCTCTTTTCTTTCCTCCTGGGGTGGGTACTTTCTCTAGTCTTGTCCCTACCTTTCTATTTCCACCTCTGTGTGTGTGCTTGCTGTGTCGTTTCAGTCATGTCCAACTCTGTGTGACCCTATGAATCATAGCTGGCTGGCTCCTCTGTCCAAGGGATTCTCCAGGCAAGAACACTGGAGTGGGTTAGCCATGCCCTCTTCCAATGGATCTCCCCAGCCCAGGGATGGAACTTGCATGTCTTATGTCTCCTGCATTGGCAGGTGAGCTTTTTACTGCTAGCACCACCTGGGAAGCCCATTTCCATATCTACCCTGGTACAAACCTCAATGATCTCCATGAACACACCTCTATATTAAGCCGCCCCAGTCCTGACAGCTTTTTTAATTCCCATTAGGCAGTCATAGTACACGAGCACTTGGCCCTTTCACTGTCAACACCTCTTAATATGATAAAGAAAATGTGGTGTGTAAATATATATATGAAATAGAATACTATGCAGCCATAAAAAAGAATGAAATAACTCCATTTGCAGCAACATGGACAAACATAGAGAAAGTGAATTTAAGTAAATTTTCTTGATCAAGCTCACAAAATAATTGGGAATGGAATATGGATTAGAAATCATATTGTCTGACTACCAACCAGTCCAGTATATTTGCTATCACACCAAACATTTCACTCCTTTCTTATATAATTTTATCCAAAATTATCTTCTATCACAAAGGCATGGAATCATAGGATAATGTAAACTTTCTCCTTTTTTTGCTCCACAGTCTAGTCATTTTGTTCTATCCCATTGATCTATTGATTCTTCTTTGCAATGGCATCTGTATCTGCCCCTTTATTTTATTATTATGATGCTTGTCTGCTTAGCAAATTTTATTGGTGCTAACAATTTTTAGTTATGGTAAAAAGGAAGAAGTTATGAAAAAGAAAAGTCACTATTTTTAAAAAGCACATTCCACAACTTGTTTAGTTGTTCACAAGAATATTACATCTTTTAAAGATCTAAATTTAATGAATACTTCTTACTATCGTTGTCTTTGACTGGGTTTCCACAACAATAGCGACAAAACAATAAAGACATCGTAGATTCAGTGGCTTATAGAATCTGCCAACACCATGGCCTTGGACTTCCAACCTCCAGTACTGCGAGGATAAATCTGATTATTAAAATGCACCCCCTCTTATAAATCCATGTCAAGGAGTTCTACAAAGTTTATAATAAAAAGTGATGGATCATATCTACATTTCTTTCTCACACTTGAATTCTGTCCCAAGAAGTAGTTTTGAATATTTTATTGGTTGCTTCTGAGATTTACCTCCATGTCTCTAAAAAGCTGTATATTAATACTTTTATTTGTGATTTTCTGTCTTTTAAAGTTAACAACTTTTTATATGTTCCTTTGAAAGATAAGATTTTATTTCTTTAAAATGTTAACTTTCTTACTTTTCATTTCTTTCTGATCATGTCAATGTAATTAAAGAACATTTTGATAAAATAAACATTCAGTATTTTCATTATTGCATTTATATAAATGTTATTCACACCTGAGTCACATAAGGGCACTGTGTTTACTTCTTTCTTGTGCAACTTTTGGTTTTCTTGGGAATTAGTACTGGTTTTATTTTGGCTTAAGTTTTCTTTACACCTATTGCCATGTTTCATCTACGGACACTTGGAGAGAAGGTTAACTCCTCCTTCAACTGACTAGAAAGATAATCTGTCCATTTTGCTTCATTCTGGGGGGCTTCGTCCCTGGCCCTCTTTTGTATAACCCTGGTCTAGATTCTCTAGAACTGCAGTCATTGTGGGAGTTTTGTGCACTTCTGTCCTCTATTAGACTTTCCCTCAGAATTCCGAGTTTTCTGCTTCTTGATTATTCTTTCATTTTAATGAAGTCCATCTTTCTGTACTTTCTTGAGAATTGTATGGGAGATGATTTTTTAAAGAACTTGTCGATATGAAACAGCTTTTGTCCTGCCTTTCTTCTCCGGCTGAAAGTTTGTGTGGGTTCAAAATCTAGACAGAAAGTCATTTTTTACAGAGTATCAGAGTTTTTCTTTCAGCTTCAAAGTTGCTGTTCAGACGTCTGATACCATTATGACTGCCTGTTTCCTCTGAATCTCACTTTCCTCAAGTTTTACTGTATTGTGCTTTGCCACGAAAAACCGTCTTCCATTTTTCTTCCATGATTCCTCCTTCTAATCTATCAATCCAGACACTTAAGCCCTGGGGGTTTTCTTAATTATTTTTGTGTAATTTTCTTTATTTCAACTTCTTGTGCTCTACTGGGACTCTATTATTTGCCTGTCTGAACTTCAGGGTTAAACCTCTAAAGTTCTACTTATTCTTATCTTTCTCCCATTTTGCTTTTTGGTTACACCTTTTGGAAGATTCCCTCATCTTTATATTTCTATCTTTTTTATTTTATTTTGTTTCTGCTACTGTATTTTGAATTTCTAAGAGTTTTATTATTTGAATGCCTCGGGAGAGGATAAGATTGTTGGATGGCATCACTGACTCAATGGACATGAACTTTGAGTGAATTCTGAGAGTCGGTGAGGGACAGGGAAGCCTGGTGTGCTGCACTCCACAAAGTCCCTTTCTTTGCTCTGCAAAGAGTTGGACACGACTGAGGGACTGAACAACAACTGCCTTTTAACATAATATTTTCAGTATTCTCAAAATACTATGGTATTTCAGTATTCTCAAAATTTTATGGATATCTTGCATTCTTTTGTCACTCTAAGGCTGTTTCTTATAGGGTGTCTCTCATCCCTTGCACTGCTCTGGTTCTTCTGTATTGCTTTTCTCTTTGTCCTAGGAATTTCTAGTTAATGACACAGATTTCCTGATCCTTGTGATTATAGTCCTAGAAATAGCTTAGAAGCTTTGTATGCAATTTCATGTCCTATTGACTGGTGGAATTTCCTGTAATATCATTAGGAATCTTGGTGCTTTTATCGTCACTACCTCTTTCCAACTGCTGATTTTTTTTTCCTTGCACCATGAGATTCCAAACAGATGAACCCCCTAGTGAGGGAGGGCCATTGGCTAAAGTTGTGGAAAAGTATTTTATGGGGTCTCACTGCTTACCCTGTAGGCTTTCCAGGAATTCCCGATTTCCGTATGGTCTCCCACCCTGGACTGTATCTGGTGTCTCTGGCTCCAAGTATCTCTAAAGAATAAATGTTAGGACTCAGCTTTTCTCGTTTAATTTTAGAGGGAATGTAAAGATTTAAATGGATCTTATGAAAATTTTCAACTCAACTTGGTACCATCTGTCTGTTCTCCATCTCAGCCTTCAGAGGAGCATGGTGTCTCTACTTCACAGGGTCTCCCGGGACTGCAGAGTGTGAATTAATGAGCATCTTGACTCCACACCCTTGCGTCTTGCAGACACGATCTCTTTTCCTCTTCTAGTCTTCATTTTCTGCTTTGTAATTTCATTTTTTTCTTTGCATCTCAGTTTTGTTGTCTCCATTTTTTATTTTTCTTTTGTAAAGTTATATACTTAAAAATCCCTACTCTGAATTTTTGTGGAATGGTACGAAGAAATGAGAGTTAATTCTATATGATTCACCCAAATTCAGTTCCTTTCTTTCTATCCCATTGCCATAGCCTTAGATCACACAGTAATCACTTCTTGATGGAATAGTAAAATTGAGTCCTGACTAACTGGTTTTCTTCCTTAAAATTCTTTTTTTCAACTAGTATGTCTGGATAATTGTAACCAAAGACAGTTCTGAGATAGCACTCTGATTGTATCATTTGCCTGCTCAGAAAGCTAGATTTTTCAAATGTCCCAAAAAGTAATTTTCCAACTGATAGCTTACAGTGACCTCCGAAGAAGTTTTAGCTTCAGGACCAGGGACCAGTCTTGATCATTCAAGAGCTTTTGTGTGGCAGAGTTTTATTAAAGGTATAAAAAGGGACAGAGAACGCTTCTGACATAGACATCAGAAGAGGGACAGAGAGTGGCCCCCTCGCTAGTTATATACTTTTTAAACTGGTCATTACAATAAATCAAAAGAATGTCTCAAGGTTGAAAAGATTTTACTAGACCCACTCCCACAATTTACATTTTAAGATAACAGGATTAGTCAGAAGATTTTTAGGAAGGAGAAACTGTTCTTAAGCAGGATACATTGTTGTTATATAATCCTTCAGTTCAGTCGCTCAGTCGTGTCTGACTCTTTGCGACCCCATGAATTGCAGCACACCAGACCTCCCAGTCCATCACCAACTCCCGGAGTTCACTCAGACTTACATCCATTGAGTCAGTGATGCCATCCAGCCATCTCATCCTCTGTCATCCACTTCTCCTCCTGTCCCCAATCCTTCCCAGCATCAGAGTCTTTTCTAATGAGTCAACTCTTCGCATGAGGTGGCCAAAGTACTGGAGTTTCAGCTTTAGCATCATTCCTTCCAAAGAAATCCCAGGACTGATCTCCTTCAGAATGGGCTAGTTGGACCTCCTTGCAGTCCAAGGGACTCTCAAGAGTCTTCAACACCACAGTTGAAAAGCATCAATTCTTCAGTTCAGTTCAGTTCATTTCAGTCACTCAACCATGTCCAACTCATTGGGACCCTTTGGACTGCAGCACGCCAGGCCTTCCTGTCCATCACCAACTCCCGGAGCTTGCTCAAACTCATGTCCATTGAATCAGTGATGCCATCCAACCATCTCATCCTCTGTTGTCCCTTTCTCCTCCTGCCTTCAGTCTTTCCCAGCATCAGGGTGTTTTCCAGTGAGTCAGTTCTTTGCATCGGGTGGTCAAAGTATTGGAGTTTCAGCTTCAGCATCAGTCCTTCCAATGAATATTCAGGACTGATTTCCTTTAGGATTGACTAGTTGGATCTCCTTGCAGTCCAAGGGACTCTCAAGAGTCTTTTCCAACACCACAGTTCAAAAATATCAATTCTTTGGCACTGAGCTTTTCTTTCTATATAATCCTTAGTACAGAGTTTAAACTGAGCTACTTGTTGTATCAGTTCCCGGCTTAAATAAAAAAAACATTTCATGTGACTAAGACTAAAGAATGAAGAAAAAAAAGAGAGATAGTCGTCCTTTCCTCTTCCTTGATAATTCCAGATCTCTCTCCTCCTCTAGATGCCCAGACCCCTCTCTCCTCCTAGGGGACCTCAGATTTCTTATCAACCTGCCTAGGATCTGACTCTCTCACAACACGCCCATGAAAGTGAAAGTGTTAAAGGCTCAATTGTGTCCAGCTGTTTGCGATCCCATAGACTGCAGCCTGCCAGGCTCCTCTGTCCATGGGATTGCCCAGGTAAGACTACTAGAGTGGATTACCATTTCCTTCTCCAGGGGATCTTCCCCACCCAGGGACTGAACCCAGGTCTCTTGCATTGCAGGCAGATTCTTTACCATCTGAGTCACCAGGGAGGCTTATCTTCTACCATGCTTCTATATAAACACTTTCCACATATAAATAACTTTACTTTTTGTCTTTGAAAAATGTACATCTCTTGCCCCACTGTTTTAAGAAAAACCTATCCTCCCTCTTCCTTTAATGTCACTTATGCTTCTCATCTCTTCCAATACATCTTCTCTGATTCTACCAGCAGAAAAAAATATTTGTNGTCCATCACCAACTCCCGGAGCTTGCTCAAACTCATGTCCATTGAATCAGTGATGCCATCCAACCATCTCATCCTCTGTTGTCCCTTTCTCCTCCTGCCTTCAGTCTTTCCCAGCATCAGGGTGTTTTCCAGTGAGTCAGTTCTTTGCATCGGGTGGTCAAAGTATTGGAGTTTCAGCTTCAGCATCAGTCCTTCCAATGAATATTCAGGACTGATTTCCTTTAGGATTGACTAGTTGGATCTCCTTGCAGTCCAAGGGACTCTCAAGAGTCTTTTCCAACACCACAGTTCAAAAATATCAATTCTTTGGCACTGAGCTTTTCTTTCTATATAATCCTTAGTACAGAGTTTAAACTGAGCTACTTGTTGTATCAGTTCCCGGCTTAAATAAAAAAAACATTTCATGTGACTAAGACTAAAGAATGAAGAAAAAAAAGAGAGATAGTCGTCCTTTCCTCTTCCTTGATAATTCCAGATCTCTCTCCTCCTCTAGATGCCCAGACCCCTCTCTCCTCCTAGGGGACCTCAGATTTCTTATCAACCTGCCTAGGATCTGACTCTCTCACAACACGCCCATGAAAGTGAAAGTGTTAAAGGCTCAATTGTGTCCAGCTGTTTGCGATCCCATAGACTGCAGCCTGCCAGGCTCCTCTGTCCATGGGATTGCCCAGGTAAGACTACTAGAGTGGATTACCATTTCCTTCTCCAGGGGATCTTCCCCACCCAGGGACTGAACCCAGGTCTCTTGCATTGCAGGCAGATTCTTTACCATCTGAGTCACCAGGGAGGCTTATCTTCTACCATGCTTCTATATAAACACTTTCCACATATAAATAACTTTACTTTTTGTCTTTGAAAAATGTACATCTCTTGCCCCACTGTTTTAAGAAAAACCTATCCTCCCTCTTCCTTTAATGTCACTTATGCTTCTCATCTCTTCCAATACATCTTCTCTGATTCTACCAGCAGAAAAAAATATTTGTGCCAGTTTTATGCTCTATTCCATTCAGTATAGCATATGTTAATGGCTTTCATAATTTTATCTTTCTCTATTAGACTCTAAATTGTATCAGCAACAAGGATCAGAACATATTTATTATGTATATCCCATTAAGTAAATATTGAGCACCTGCTGTGTGACACACACAACCCTAGACAGAAAGTCCTTCGGTCTTTCTTTTAGCAAAGACAGACAAAGGTATGTAGGCAGTAGTTTCAGAAAGAGGGGGAGCCGAGAATGGAATCCTCATGGCCAGCTGGATTTCAGAAATTAGACTTGAGTATCTAGAGGGTGAGTGAAGATGTCTCATTTGAAATCTTACAGAAAGGGAAACTAAGATAAAGATCCAATTCTATAAGTGGTATCCACAGGAAGGTTATGAATAAGGACATGTTCTCCTTGCTAGTCAAGGGATGAGAGGTCAGAGCTGCACCACAACCAGAATGACTTGACAGAGTTGGTGGTGTTGAATATCTTTTCATGTGCCTATTGGTCATCTGTTTGGAGAATGGTCTATTTAGACCTAGCCATTTTTCTTTTTTTTCTTTTTTTAATACTGAGCTGTATGAGCCCTTTGTATACTTTGGTTGCATTCTTTGCAAATATTTTCTCCTATTCTGAAAAATGTATTTTTGTTTTGATTATGGTTTCCTTTGCTTTGCAAAATATTTTAATTTTAATTAGGTCCCATTTGTTTATTTTTATTTCCCTTATGAGATGAATCCAAAAATATTTTGCTGTGATTTACATCAAAGAATGTTCAGCTCATGTCTTCCTTTAGGAGTTTTAAAGTGTCTGGTCTTAACATTTGGGCCTTTAATCCATTTTGAGTTTATTTTTGTGTATGATATTAGATAATATTCTAATTTAAATGAGATATCACTTCAGAAACTGTTCAGAATAACCATCATCTAAAAGTCTACAAATAATAAATGCTAGAGAGAGTGTGGAGCAAAGGGAACCCTCCTACACTGTTGGTGGGAATGTAAATTGCTGTAATCACTATGGAGAACAGTATGGAGAGTCCTTAAAAAACTAAAAACAGAGCTACCATACAATCTTGCATTCACATTCCTGGGCATATATCTGAAGAAAATCATAAATTTGTAAAGATACACAAATCCTAATGTTCATAGGGCCTCCCTGGTGGCTCAGACAGTAAAGAATCAGCTTGCAATGCAAGAGACCCAGATTCTGTTCCTGGGTCAGGAAGTTCCCCTGGATAAAGGAATGGCTACCCACTCCAGTATTCTTGATTGGAAAATCGCATGGACGGAGGAGACTAACAGGCTACAGTCCATGGGGTCTCAAACAGTCAGGCATGACTGAGTGACTAAGCATGCGTGGAAGCACATCCCAATGTTCATAGACGCACTACTTAAAATAGCCAGGACATGGAAGCAATCTGTGTCCATCGACAGAGGAACAAGGAAGATGTCATACACATATAGAATGAGATATTATTCATTAGCTATGTGAAAGAATGAAATATTGCCACTTGCAGCAACATGGTGGACCTGGTTTATCATATGAATATGAGAATATGAGAATTTCATATGAAGTGAAGTAAGTCAGAGAAGGACAAATATCACATGATATCATTTATATATGGAATCTTTTTAAAATGATACAAACGAACTTATTACAAACAGACTCACAGGCAGAGAAAACAAATTTATGGTTACCAAAGGGAAAAGGAGAAGAGGGATAAATTAGGAGTTTAGAATTAACATATGTACACTGTTACATATAAAACAGATAAGCTACAAAATACTACTGTAGAGCGTAGGAACTATAATCAGTATTTTGCAAACTATAAGGGAAAAGAATCTGAAAAAGAACAGATATAAATATCTAAATCCCTTTGCTGTTCACCTGAAAAAAGCAGCATTGTAAATCAATTATACTTCAATACAAAAAGAATGACGTGATGTAGAATTGAGTTTCTGAATGGAGTTTCATATTCTTTGTCTCAGATGGGGTGGGTCCCCGTGTGCTCTAGCATTTGCAGGATGGAGCTGCTGTGAATTAATGAAACACTTGGAGCTGTGAAAGACTAGATTTCTCTAAATTTCACAGGAAATTTTTGACTCCAGGATATGAATATCACTGTCATTCCAAGGAAGAAGTCTTTCTATATTCTTCCCTTAATGATTTTCAAGGGAAAATTTCACATGACTCAGAAGGTTATTTTTCTTCTTGTTATATCTTTTAAATTAAGTATAAATTATACAGCCTTTGTTCCTTATTCCTAATCATAATAGTCTTGCTTTATTTATTTTAATTATGAAGAGCTTTAGATTTTTCTTATTCGACCTCATGCTGTCTATGATTTTGTAAGGTTGTAGCCTTTTATGAAAAACTCTATCCATCTAGAAATTTTTGGAATGTAGGGACCGTGTTTAATCATATTTGATATTGCAATTAGCATATTGAAAATGCTAAGCTGAAGAATAGTGGGGAAACAGTACTTTTAGCATCTAAATATATGGGTTTGTGTATCAACAATCCTATCAACTAATTTTGTGATTTTGGCCAACTCCTTAAATTCTTATGGTCTCAGTTTTCTCCTCTGTTAATGCAAGGTAGTTTTTCTTGCAAATAGATGGTTGTGAGAATTAAATAAGAAGGATATGAAAATGCTTTGTGACTACTAAAGCACTTTAACTACAGAGATCTTAGGTATTAATGAAAATGAACAAATGTAAGAAGGCCCTCTGGCTGACTCCTGTAAGCTATTTTCCTTCTCTAACTGTACAGAAGACATTTGCCTGCTTTATTAATGATGATGTCATATAAGACAATGATTAATAAGGTTTAAAGATTATCCTTTCCACAAAATTTCCTATTATCTCCCTGACAATATGCCTAAATGCTGTTGTTTTCAATTTTGCCTGCTAAGTTTTGAGTCTTCAATTGGTACCTGTTACCATAAAAGAGCAGCATGAAGGAGGTGGATTAATAATGTATGAACAGCCATTTATATACTTGTATAGAATAATACAGCAGCAGAGAGTATCACTTAAGGAAAAAAGCCCTAAGAAAGATAGGAGAATAAAAAGATCCTTGCATCTCCAGAGTAAAAATGCTTTGTAACTCTGGCAATAAAGAAAAAGTGGTATTTTAAACAAATACATTGCTTTTACTCACTGCTTTGCTTAGTTTCCTTCCAAACTTCAATTTAATGGGTAAGTAGGCATTCTCCCTCTCTTGATATTTTTATTGCATTGATTGCTCTAGATTTATGCACATTAAAGTCCCTTTGAAAAATGTGGGAAGAATAGTTACACACTGACTGAATCCTTGGCAAGCCTCAGAAGGACTATTTGTATTAATAGCAGATGTTTGCCTAGTTTTGCCCTTTAATAATGGGCAGTAATGGTTAAACCATTTCTTGATGAATTAAACAAAGAAAAGTTTACCAAAGAAAAAATTGACCAAGTAGAAATAAACATGAACGAATTTCAAGCTTCTATTTACTTCACTATTTATGATGTGTAATTTATTACTTTTAAAATATATGGCAAAGTCCCCAGTTTTCAATACTTTCGGAGAGGTACAAGGAACAAAATCATACTCATTCTTAGATTCTGACCTGCTCCCTTGCTGACACTGCTAATACGCACTCCCTGAAGGAATCACGTAGTATATCCTCTTTGGATCATGGAAAAAGCAAGAGAGTTCCAGAAAAACATCTATTTCTGCTTTATGGACTATGCCAAAGCNAGACCCAACAATGGGGTCTCTGCTTCTACTGTTACCTCACACCATTCTGATTCATTCTCCCTTTGGCAGCCATGTGATTTTCATGAGAGAGTAAATTTCATTTTTTTTTTTTTACTCATTAAAAAGAGCTCTCTCAAGCTGTTTTAATCACATAGAGTAAAACCCTGACTCCTTGCTGTCACAGCAGAGTCCCGCCAGCTCACTCTGTGACCTCTTCCTAGTCTCTCTGACTTGCCAAGAACATTTCTACCCCCAGGTCTTTACATGCCCTGTCCTTTTATATGGATGATTCTTCCTGCTCATTTTACACCTTTCATTTTTAATTTAAGATTAAAAGGAGATTCCTTCACTTACACCGAGTTTCAAGGGACTATCCATTGGCACATCACCCACTTTAAATCTCCGGTACAGCCCTGATATTCTGTGTGGATGGTTCTTTTGTGACTTTTTTTCTTTTTTCACATTGTGTTTATTTTTGGCTGCTCATTGAGAGAAAGCCAGTTCCAGGGAGGTGGCATCCTTGTCTGTCTTTGTCATCCTTGTGCTTCTAGTACCCAGAGCAGAAATGCAGAAACTAAGCAGCTAAACTGCCAAGAAATCTTTCTTGTTCTAATACATTCCATTCCCTGCAGTGCTTCCCTCTAAACCATCTTATATATTATTTTCATGAGATCTGGTCCTGTGGCATGAGAATATTTCTTCACTTTTCTACTTTCTCTTTATCCCTATAATAAATTTCCTGTAACTGAGGGAAGCTGGGTTGCCTCTGTGTCTTCCATCTTTAAGTTCCCTAAATACTCTGTACATTCTCTGACCCAGGAGTTCTTGCATGAACAGATTTGTCCACCCAACTCACTGTCCCCAAATACTTTTTATATCACTAATTCCCATGCATATGTCCTCTCTCAGCTGAGGTGTTCCTAGCCTGTAAATCAATGCTGAGCCCTCCCCAGATGTGGTTTAGGGGCTATAGCTCTAATCCCTCACGATGCACTATTTGTTGTTCATTTTTCAGCTGTGTCCAGCTCTTTGTGACCCCATGGACTGCAGCACACCAGGCTTCTCTGTTCTTCACCATCTCCTGGAGCTTGCTCAAGTTCATGTTCATTGAGTCGGTGATGCCATCCAACCATCTCATCNCTCCCCAGATGTGGTTTAGGGGCTATAGCTCTAATCCCTCACGATGCACTATTTGTTGTTCATTTTTCAGCTGTGTCCAGCTCTTTGTGACCCCATGGACTGCAGCACACCAGGCTTCTCTGTTCTTCACCATCTCCTGGAGCTTGCTCAAGTTCATGTTCATTGAGTCGGTGATGCCATCCAACCATCTCATCCTCTGTCTAGGTTGGTCATAGCTTTTCTTCCAAGGAGCAAGTGTCTTTTAATTTCATGGCTGCAGTCACCACCTGCACAAGAAAACAGTCTGTCACTGTTTCCACTGTTTCCCCATCTGTTTGCCACGAGGTAATGGAACCAGATGCCATGATCTTAGTTTTTTGAATGTTGAGTTTTAAGCCAGTTTTTTTTTTTTTTTTAAATTCTCCTCTTTCATCTTCATCAACAGGCTCTTTAGTTCCTCTTCGCTTTCTGCCATAAGGGTAGTGTCATCTGCATATCTGAGGTTATTGATATTTCTCCTGGCAATCTTGATTCCAGTTTGTGCTTCATCCAGCCTGACATTTCATATGATGTACTCTGCATATAAGTTAAAAAAGCAGAGTGACAATATACAGCCTTAAGGTACTCCTTTCCCCATTTGAAACCAGTCTGTTGTTAATTGTCCAGTTCTAACTGTTGCTTCTTGACCTGCAGAAAGATTTTTCAAGAGGGAGGTAAGGTGGTCTGGTTTTCCCATCTCTTTCAGAATTTTCCACAGTTTGTTGTGATCCACACAGTCAAAAGCTTTAGCATAGTCAATGAATATATGTTTATCTGGAATTCTCTTGCTTTTTTGATGATCCAACAGATGTTGGCAATTTGATCTCCAGTTCTTCGTCTTTTTCTAAATCCAGCTTGAACATCTGGAAGTTCACATGGTTCAGATACAGTTGAAGCCTAGCTTGGAGAATTTTGAGCATTACTTTACTAGAATGTGAAATGAATGCAATTGTGTGGTAGTTTGAGCATTCTTTGGCATTGCCTTTCTTTGGGATTGGAATGAAAATTGACGTTTTCCAGTCCTGTGGCCCCTGCTGAGCTTTCTGAATATGTTGGCATGTGGAGTGCAGCTCTTTCACAGCATTACCTTTCAGTTTTTGAAATAACTCAGCTGGAATTTCATCACCTCTACTAACTTTGTTCTTAGTGATGCTTCCTAAGGCCCACTTGACTTCAGACTCCAGAATGTCTGTGATCACACCAGAGTGGTAATCTGGGTCATTAAGATCTCTTTTGTATATTTCTTCTGTGTATTCTTGACTTCTTTTAATATCTTCTGCTTCTGTTAGGTCCATACCATTTCTGTCCTTTATGCCTATCTTTGTATGAAATGTTCCCTTGGTATCTAATTTTCTTGAAGAGATCTCTCATCTTTCCCATTCTACTTTTGCTCTCCATTTCTTTGCATTGATCACTGAGGAAGGCTTTCTTATCTCTCCTTGCTGTTCTTTGGAACTCTGCATTCAGATGGCTATATTTATCCTTTTCTATTTTGCCTTTCACTTCTCTTCTTTTCTCGGATATTTGCAAGTCCTCTTCAGACAATCTGCCTTTTTGTATTTCTTTTTCTTGGGGATGGTTTCGATGCACTGTGGCCTCTACACTGAGCACTGCATGTTGCCATTGCATGTGCTGCTGCTTGTCTTGTTTGTTTTGTTATCTGCCAGGTAGGCAAAAAAAGGTACACAGCTTTATAGACTTGGCACTGCAACTTCCATTTTCATCCCTCTGAAGAAAACACGCCTGTTGTCTCTGGAGCTTTGCTGTCTGTCAAGTTGCAGGAGACCCAAGAGTAGTGGCTTCTTCCCTAAAGACTTGAGACGAGCAATGGGAATCCCATGCAGAAAAGCAAGAGTGCCCTCGGGAGACTGGCCAGAGCCATTCTCCACTGATCATATTTCCCACCATATACTGTGCGTGAGTGCTCAATTTCTCAGTTGTGTCCTACTCTTTGAGACCCATGGACTGTAGCCCACCAGGCTCCTCTGTCCCTGGGATTTCCCAGGCAAGAATGCTGCAATGGATTGCCATCTCCTTCTGCAGGGGATCTTCCTGACCCAGGAATCGAAACAGTGTCTCCTTTGGCTCTTGGATTGGCTGGTGGATTCTTTCCTGCTGAGTCACCTGGGAGGCCCTGGGCTGCATTAAAGCACTCAATGAGCAGGCCCAAGTCAGTCTACAGATGGAAAGCACTGAAGTTGACTGTGGAAGGCAGGGTGGAAAGCAAGCTACAGGAAAGCACCGCTGTAGGAAGGGTGTGTGACAGCATTACACAGCAGCTCAAGTCTCCCACCCGCCCCACACATGATACAAACAACAACATTCACTACGATGACTCATCTAACAGACAAAATGGAGGGTTGATCACTGATACAACTACCAGGCAACCTTAACCAAGTCACCACCACCACCACCACCACCAGTACTACTTGTTTGCACCTCTAACCAGTAGGACTGATGCTTCATATTACTGATTACTTCCAAAGTATATAAAACGACCCAGAATTCCTAGCTCCTATGGTTTACTTCTCATCCTCTGGTCCTGGAAGGCTTTGAGGAGCTTCTGTGGCCAAGCACAGGAGGCAGTCTTTCTCCTAAATGAAACCTGTTCTTTGGTTCAGATCTGATAATGAGTTTCTTTTGTATTTTCATTAAGTGCCTAGCTCTTTCTTCTTCGGCCCTATTTTCTCCAATCCCTGTGGAGGATGTGAAGCTGTGCTGATCAACCCCAAAGCCTCTGCCCACGGAATTCTCTGGGATCCAACTATTGTCCCTACTGGGCTTCTGATTATAGTCAATACCTGGATTTCCAGTTCTCACTCTTATCTCTGCTGCATGGGAATTCCATTTTACCTTGTTGTACTACCCTGATGGCTTCCCTTGTGGCTCAGCTGGTAAAGAATCTGCCCACAATGTGGGAGACCTGGGTTCAATCCCTGGGTTAGGAAGATCCCTTGGAGAAGGGAAAGGCTACCCACTCCCATATTCTGGCCTGGAGAATTCCTTGGACTGTTAGTCCATGGGGTCGCAAAGAGCCAGACACAACTTTTACTTTCAACTTTCAAACTGCCCTGAAGCTGAAAAAAGTCAAAGTGTTAGTCACTCAGTCATGTCTGACTCTTTAGCCTGCCAGGCTCCTCTGTCCATGGGATTCTCCAGGCAAGAATACTGGACTGGGTTGTCATTCCCTTCTCCAGCGGATCTTCCACATCCAGGGATTGAACACAGTCTCCTGCATTGCAGACAGATTCTTTACCATCTGAGCCACCAGGGAAGCCCACCCTGAAGCTGAATGTTATTTAGAAAACAGACTCACAGACATAGAGAACAGACAAGGGGGAGGGGGAGTGGGGAGGATGGACTAGGAATTGAGGATTAGCAGATGAAAACTACAATATGTAGAATGGATAAACAACAAGATCCTACTATATATCAGAGAGAACTGTATTCAATATCCCATGATAAACCATAATGAAAAAGACTATGAAAAGGAATATATACATATATATAACTTGAATCACTGTGCTGTCCATGGAAACTACAGAATGTTGTAAATCAACTATACTTCAATAAAAATGAATTTCGTAAATAAAGGATGGCTTGGATGTAAGTCAGTGAGAAGTCTCCTCAGAACAAATTAAATAGAAATCATTTTAACTTTTTTCCCCAATAATAAGAATCCTGGAGATTTTAAGTGCCTAAGTCTGCTGCAGAGAAGGCAATGGCAGCCCATTCCAGTACTCTTGCCTGGAGAATCCCATGGATGGAGGAGCCTGGTGGGCTGCAGTCCATGGGATCACTAAGAGTCGGACACGACTGAGCGACTTCACTTTGACTTTTCACTTTCATGCATTGGAGAAGGAAACGGCAACCCACTCTAGTATTCTTGCCTGGAGAATCCCAGGGACAGGGAGCCTCATGGGCTACTGTCTATGGGGTTGCACAGAGTCAGACATGACTGAAGCGACTTAGCAGCAGCAGTAGCAGCAAGTCTGCTGAAGGGCTCAGGGGGGCGAGGGCCAGTGTTTCTGATCCTTTCCATCAGAGCTGCAGAATGACCGCCTCAGCTCTGAAACCAAGCAAGAAAGACTAAGGTGTTTAAAAATAGTCATTGCTTGACTTGGTTGCTCCACGTTATCTGTATTGTTACTTTTCAGTTTGAAAGCTAACTGTATAAAGCATTTGTGCAAAGTGAATATGTAGATTTTAATAGAAGTCTTATTAGATAGCTGCTTGCATATGGATGCATTGTTTCTTTAATATAATTATGTAAAACAAGCTCTCATTTATAGGTTAGATAGGTAAATTATTGCTTTCATTTAGTTTCTAAGTTTTGATTTTTTCAATCCTGCCGACAATGTGTCATAAAAATTCCTTTAGTGTAAGAACAATTTGTCTTAATGAGAAACTGACATCAGTTCAGATGGAAAACTTGAGAGACATCTCAGAAATCTTTATGTCTCTTTTGGTTAAAAACATCAGTTCTGACACAGACTCAATCTTGGCTCACTCACCATTCTTCCCATTAATTAATTTACTGGATTTATGAAGAGCTTTCTCCGCTGCTAACTCGATTTCATTTCCTTCAGCTTTGTGGTTGTCATAGTTCATATTCGTCCACCTAAAGGTATCAAGCCTGGTCAGGTTTGATTTGGTTAGAACATCATTTCCTGTTTTTTCTACTTACACAAATATTGATAACTGGAATTTAATGAAGGGTTAATGTACTTCTATGCAGCTCTGAACTCATAGTCAAAGACCCTTACATTCTAACTGATTAATTGTTCCCCAAAGCAAAGTGGCTTTGGATCATAGGACTTATAGCTTTTAGACTTCTGGTCCACATTTTCTTCTCTCTTTTCTATTAAATCTGTTTATAATAGCAAACGTCATAGCTGCACATATATGTTAACAAAAATCTTGCAAGGCAGAATGCAGGGAGTGCTAAATGGGGATTGATTTCCTCTGCAGTTAAAAGCAATTATGTTTTATATTCTTTAAAGAGAAAGAATGCTATTTGATTTAGTGACCTACTTAGATGAACCGGAGGGCCCATTCCTGGCATTTCATGACTGACTTGAAGAGAGCAGGGATTCTAGAAGTTTCTGGTTAACAGAGTGAGGGTAAGGAGTGCTGAGTCAGTGAGAAAAAGCAGAGCCCAAGTGAAAATGAGCAGGCACGGACATACTAGACTTTATAAATCAGAAACAAAAGGCTGGGCTCTAACAGCAGACGCCAGCCCATCACTCTTGAAGGCAAGACAGCCCAGAGCACCAGATGTTAGGGGTTAAGTTCACATAGGCCACCCTGCAGTGGATCCACATGGGATCCTGCCCATCATCGTGGATTTCTGGTTTCCACGGAAGGGTATGCTTGTGAATATCTCAGAGTTTATGTAAGCGTGGCTTCGTCCTTCAGTGAATGATGGCTGTGATATTCAGGGGATGTCCCAACATACAGGCATCTCTAAGAGGCCGAATATTTGATCCTATTTTTATAGTGTTGCTCTAAACTTTTATCTCCTGGGAGCATTCAGTTTTTAGGAGCAGATAACATGGTCTTAATGAGAAAAGCTCTGCTTTCTTAGAAGTGCCAAGTCTGAGGAATTTAGAAAGATGAGTATAACTACAGAGATGTGGACAACCTATGAAGTTCGACCAGCTCTAGCCCCTGCTTGCTCTCATCTTTTCAAACACGGCTGCCACCAAGAAGGGTGTGAAGACAGAAATCTACATTGCTTATTTATATAGATGAAAGTTTATAATGCTTATAGTATGCTAAAGTTTTAGTTTACGGAATATGAACATGTCAATTCTAGAGTCCTTTATCTTTGTCACGGAGAATGTTTGAACATTTGAAATGTAGAACATTTCACTATAAAATAATAAAAATTGAATTCAATGGTCATGGAGAGTGACACCTCGCTCACCTGCTTTTCCCTTTGTCTTTAGTATTTTTTGCTGCTTGTTAATAATGCCCGAGGGAGAAGGGGAAAGGAAACCACTATGTTTGCTCTTAGGGTATGTATGTAGTAAAATTTGCCAGTTGCAACCTAGGTGAACATAAAGCTTGTCACAGAAACCAATTTGCTTTTAGAACAAAAGGGAATCCTACAGCAAGGACTGTATCATATACAAGATACAATTGCATCCTATACAAGATAACAATTTCTAGTAGTTCTTCATACTTAGAAAAGGCTTGAACTGGTTGTGTTCTTGCCCGTTGGTCCTCCAATGACCTCTTTGGAAATAACCAGCATATACAAATGAATTTCTTATAGAGGATTAGTTCATGGTCTTCAAAATTTTCTCAGGAAATCTGAATCCTAGGACTTCATCCAATCTAAATTCAGTTCAGTTCAGTCACTCAGTCGTGTCTAACTCTTTGCAACCCCATGAACTGCCAGCACGCCAGGCCTCCCTGTCCATCACCAACTCCCTAAGTCTACCCAAACACATGTCCATTGAGTCGGTGATGCATCCAACAATCTCATCCTCTGTCATCCCCTTCTTCTCTTGCACTCAGTCACTCCCAGCATCAGGGTCTTTTCAAATGAGTCAGCTCTTCACACCAGGTGGCCAAAGTATTGGAGTTTCAGCTTTAGCACCATTCCTTCCAAAGAACACCCAGGACTGATCTCCTTTAGGATGGACTGGTTGGACCTCCTTGCAGTCCAAGGGACTCTCAAGAGTCTTCTCCAACACCACAGTTCAAAAGCATCAATTCTTCGGTGCTCAGCTTTCTTTATAGTCCAACTCTCACATCCATACATGACTACTGGAAAAACCATAGCCTTGACTAGGTGGACCTTTGTTGACAAAGTAATGCCCCTGCTTTTTAATATGCTGTCTAAGTTGGTCATAACTTTTCCTCCAAGGAGTAAACATCTTTTGATTTCATGGCTGCAGTCACCATCTGCAGTGATTTTGGAGACCCCCCCCAAATAAAGTCAGCCACTTTTCCCATTGTTTCCCCATTTATTTGCCATGAAGTGATGGGACCAAATGCCATGATCTTAGTTTTCTGAATGTTGAGCTTTAAGCCAAGTTTTTCACTCTCTTCTTTCACTTTCATCAAGAGGCACTTTAGTTCTTCACTTTCTTCGATAAAGATAGTGTCATTTACATATCTGAGGTGATTGATATTTCTCCCAGCAATCTTGATTCCAGCTTGTGCTTCCTCCAGCCCAGCATTTCTCATGATGTACTCTGCATAGAAGTTAAATAAGCAGGGTGACAATATACAGCCTTGGCGTACCCCTTTTCCTATGTGTAATCATTCTGTTGTTCTATGTCCAGTTCTAACTGTTGCTTCCTGACCTGCATACAGGTTTCTCAAGAGGCAGGTCGGGTGGTCTGGTATTTCCAACTCTTTCAGAATTTTCCGCAGTTTGTTGTGATCCACACAATCAAAGGCTTTGGCAGAGTCAATAAAGCAGAAAGAGAGTCAACTACAAATTGGCATTTGCCATCTACCTCTACAGGCTTCCCAGATAGTGCTAGTGGTAAGGAACTCACTTGTCAATATAGGAGTTGTAAGAGAAGTGGATTTGATCCCTGGGTTGTGAAGATCCCCTAAAAAAGGAAATGGTTACCCACTCCAGTATTCTTGCTGGAGAATCCCATGGCCAGAGAAGCCCAGAGGGCTACTGTCCACAGGGGTGCACAGAGTTGGACACGTCTGAAGCAACTTAGCAAGCATGCAGGCATCTACCTTTACAAGGATTAAATCACGTGCTACTGCAGCTGCTGACCCTCACTACCTCCTGAAGGGAGTTCAGGATGGAGAGCAGAAATGAAGTACTTTTTGTTCCCTGTAGGGTAAAAATTGTCAGGATAGGTCTTTGGATAGTTAGATATTTTCAGGAGCCAATTTTATGAGCCCAATTCTTTATCTCCTCATATCTAGAAAAACAGTAAAATCCTTCATGGTGACAACTGTTCCTGGTAACTAGCAGAAGCTTCCGGAAAAATATGTGTTTGACTGCATGTATGCCCCCTTTGCCAAGATCACATATATACTATCTTTACACTCTGCCTCTTTGCAGCAGTTTCTCAGAGCTGTCTGAGATGCTGTCTCCCAGGCTGCAATTCTCATTTTGTCCCCAGTAAAATTTAACTTGGAATTCTCACGTTGTTTAGTTTTTTTTTTTTTTTTAAGTCAACACTAATGGTTAGGATTAATACACCAATTGTTTGTGGGGGAGATTTTGAAATGACACCAGGGTGTTTTGCTGGATTATGGATTTTAACTATCCACAGTACACAAATTCCTTCTCTAAATCATCTGTTGAAGGAAAGAAGAAAGGGACAGAAAGAGGGTGGGGGAGGGAAGAAAAAAGGAAGAGAAATGGAAAGTAGTCAAGAATCACTCGTAAAAGAATCCAAGTACTTTCAAATGTTTCAGGCAGAAAGCATAAAAAATCTGGCTAAATACAGAGATTATATCTTCCCTGGGTGGGACAAAATTGCGGTGATAACTCAGCACTAATATTCCTAAAATGGTGCCTTTTTGTTTCCAGATGATGGAAGCCTCCGAATATTTGGTTCTGAACCACTAGAGGGCAGTCGAGCACCGGGGAGAAAACCACCTTTAACAAAGACCATTCCCCCACACTCCCTCCCGCCCCACACACCCACTTCTCATCTCCAGATAAATCATACACCATTCAAAGGCGAGGAAAGACAGAAGACATAGGGAGGATCAGGATGCAAGAAAACTCATTATAGGGGAAAGACGCTTCCCCTTTAAGCATGGAAGTGAGGGATAAAAGGAAGGATTGTTTTAACGTATCTTCAAAAGAACTGAGATGGAAATTCTCATATTTTATAGGACTATAGGGGCTGCAACAATTACTTGAGAATTATAAGAAACCATTCCTTCCCCCCAATTTGGGAGTGCAAATGACCAACTGCACAAAATGGATATTTGAAAGTCTAAGAAAATGAAAAATAAATCTCTCATTTGTAATCAAAGATTTGCAATCTCCTAGCTCTTATATTCTGAACTCTTTCCTCTGGTATTTTCTGTTATAATAATAAGAACCTAGGTATGAGACTTAGATAATTGGAACTTTCTCTTCATCATATCTTTTGTCTTTTCCTCCTGATGAAGAGTTCAAAGACCGGTTGGTGACTGAGTTCCTACTATTTTTTTTTTTTTTTTTTTAATTCGCCACATAGAAAAACATGAGATTATATATCCTAACAAAAATGCTTTATTTTCCTTTTTGCTCCCTTCCCCTGACAAGAAACAAGTCATTTTGGTGACTGATATGTTCTACAGTATCATCCTTTAAATTCAGAAATTTCTCAGTTTCTAAATATATTCTTAGCATCAAAGCATCTGGTTTTTTGGTACAGCATATGCTCATGAGGACTGAGATGGTGTTTTGTTAAGGTTTAGAAAGAAATTTGGTAAAAAGACTTGCACTGTTAGGGAGAAGTACCAGTTTCTATCATTGGTACTTAGACTGTTTATATGTTTGCACGTTTTATTCACCCATTACTTAAAAATTCAGGCGCTGCTGGACACTATTGAAAAAAATGTGTTGCTAGATTTTTTCCAGAATATGGTTCAAATTCATGAAAAAACTAGAGTAGGAAAGAATTTGTCTATACACATTGTTGCTTTAAGTAATAGCTGTATTCTACAAAATATGTCTGTCAATTGATTTTTTTCTAAACAGAATTATATTTTTTTATTTGACTTATAAGAAAATTTCAGAGATGCTTTAGTTGTATTATTTGTCAATGATTTCTAACAATTAGCTTTGAGGTTTTTCTGTCTGGAAATCAAATGACCTAAAAACACTCCCACACACCAAACAGTTATTATTTAATAAAAAAGAACTCTGGAAATTTACTTTCAAAGTGAAAAACCATTTGACAAAAGGAAAAATAATCCTAGTAATCCTAATTTATCCCTTTTGTAAACTGTAAACTTCCATTCCGAGTTTTCTGGAAACTGTTTCTGCTTCTGTATCTTACTGACTGAACACACTTCAGTATTGTTATACATAGCCTTAGTTACATCAGCACAGCAGTATTCTAATTTCTCCTTTAAAGAATACTTAAGAGCTCTTTTCCAAGAGTTGTGAATAATTTTATGGTTCAATTTCTATTTAAATGGGGGAAATTTCTGAGGGAAAGATATTTTCTGGACTGTCTGTTCAATGACTTTTGACAGATCTCCATTATTTTTCCTTAGTAAGTAGAAACTTTTTGTTCAAATAATTTTACCAGGAAAGCAAATGTTGTTGTTTAATACTACCTTTTCTGGGACTAAGACATTTGGGGTTTAGAAGAACAGTCTTCAAAGTTAGTGTATTAGTTTTAGTTTTCTAAAATAGAAACTAATTGCCTGAGAAAAGGAAGGCAGAATATCAAGTCTGCTGGGAAAAAAATAGAAATGTTTGAGGTCTAGTTATTCACTGTTGCTTGTCCTCCCCAATAGAAGTTAGAATATGTAAACAATGGACATGGCAAAGTAATTGAAATATACCGAAGAAATTTAGCAGTCAAATCACATCTTTATTTAGATAAAATTGCTTTCAGTATACAGCTTCTAGAGTTGACTCATTGGAAAAGACTCTGATGCTGGGAGGGATTGGGGGCAGGAGGACAAGGGGACGACAGAGGATGAGATAGCTGGATGGCGTCAATGACTTGATGGATGTGAGTTTGAGTGACCCCGGGTGCTGGTGATGGACAGGAAGGCCTGGCGTGCTGTGATTCATGGGGTCGCAAAGAGTAAGACATGACTGAGTGACTGAACTGAACTGATACAGCTTCTATAGGTTTCAAATGCCAATTTATTATTTTTTTTAATGAAACTATGATTTTATGTACTTAAATTTGTAATGTAGCAGCTCATCTATTCAGAGAAGGCGATGGCACACCACTCCAGTATTCTTGCCTGGAAAATCCCATGGACAGAAGAGCCTGCTGGGCTGTGGTTCATGGGGTTGCAAGAGTCAAACACGACTTAGTGACTAAACCACCACCAGCAGCTCAGGTACATACTATATTCAGATCAAAGGTATTAAATAATGAATAGAATCATGATGGCAGAAAATGAAGAGGAACTAAAAAGCCTGTTGATGAAAGGGAAAGAGGAGAGTGAAAAAGTTGGCTTAAAGCTCAACATTCGGAAAATGAAGGTCATGGCATCTGATCCCATCACTTCATGGCAAGTAGATGGGGAAACAGTGGAAACAGTGTCAGACTTTATTTTTCTGGGCTCCAAAATCACTGCAGATGGTGACTGCAGCCATGAAATTAAAAGATGCTTACTTCTTGGAAGGAAAGTTATGACCAACCTAGATAGCATATTAAAAAGCAGAGACATTACTTTGCCAACAAAGGTATGTCTAGTCAAGGTTATGGTTTTTCCAGTAGTCATGTATGGATGTGAGAGTTGGGCTGTGAAGAAAGCTGAGCACCGAAGAATTGATGCTTTTGAACTGTGGTGTTGGAGAAGACTCTTGAGAGTCCCTTGGACTGCAAGGAGATTCAACCAGTCTATTTTAAAGGAGATCAGTCCCGAGTGTTCTTTGGAAGGAATGATGCTATATCTGAAACTCCAGTACTTTGGCCACCTCATGCGAAGAGTTGACTCATTGGAAAAGACTCTGATGGTGGGAGGGATTGAGGGCAGGAGGAGAAAGGGACGACAGAGGATGAGATGGCTGGATGGCATCACCGACTTGNTCCAGTAGTCATGTATGGATGTGAGAGTTGGGCTGTGAAGAAAGCTGAGCACCGAAGAATTGATGCTTTTGAACTGTGGTGTTGGAGAAGACTCTTGAGAGTCCCTTGGACTGCAAGGAGATTCAACCAGTCTATTTTAAAGGAGATCAGTCCCGAGTGTTCTTTGGAAGGAATGATGCTATATCTGAAACTCCAGTACTTTGGCCACCTCATGCGAAGAGTTGACTCATTGGAAAAGACTCTGATGGTGGGAGGGATTGAGGGCAGGAGGAGAAAGGGACGACAGAGGATGAGATGGCTGGATGGCATCACCGACTTGGTGGACATGAGTTTGAGTGAACTCTGGGAGTTGGTGATGGACAGGGAGGCCTGGTGTGCCACAATTCATGGGTTCGTAAAGAGTTGGACATGACTGAGCGACTGAACTGAACTGAACTGAATATTAGAACCAAACCAGTTATAACCTAAAGTATCCTTTCTTCCGTTACCTGCTGCTGCTGCTGCTAAGTCGCTTAACTTGTGCCCGACTCTGTGCAACCCCATTGACTGAAGCCCCCCAGGCTCCTCCTTCCATGGGACTCTCCAGGCAAGAGTGCTGGAGCTTCCTTTACCTAGGTGGGCTCAAAGATGCTATGAATGCTTGTGTGTGTATGTGTTGGAGGTGAGATTCCCTAGAAAATTAACTCAGAGAAAGGTGAGTAATGGTATATCGATTCATGTAATCGGTTATTATTTAGAAATTATTTATTTATTTATTTTTAAGTTTAAATTTTTTAGTTTGTTTTGCTTTACAATACTGTACTCATTTTGCCATACATTGACATGAATCAGCCACAAGTGTACCTGAGTTCCCAATCCAGACCCCCCCCCCTTTCCCCTCCCTCCCCACACCATCCCTCCAGATCATCCCCGCCCATCAGTCCCAAGCCTTCTGCATTGAACCTAGACCGGCAATCCGTTTCACTTATGATATCATACATGTTACAATGCCATATTCCCAAATCCTCCCACCCTCTCCCTCTCCCACGGAGTCCAAAAGGCTGTTCTACACATCTGTGTTTCTCTTGCTGTCTCGCGTACATGTTTAACACCACCATCTTTCTAAATTCCATATATATGTGTCAGTATACTGTATTGGTGTTTTTCTTTCTGGCTCACTTCACTCTGTATAATTGGCTCCAGTTCCATCCACCTCATTAGAACTGATTCAAATGTATTCTTTTTGATGGCTGAGTAATACTCCATTGTGTATATGTACCACAGCTTTCTTATCCATTCATCTGTTGATGGACATCTAGGTTGCTTCCATGTCCTGGCTATTATAAACAGTGCTGCGATGAACATTGGGGTACAGGTGTCTCTTTCAATTCTGGTTTCCTCAGTGTGTATGCCCAGCAGTGGGATTGCTGGGTCATAAGGCAGTTCTATTTGCAATTTTTTAAGGAATCTCCACACTGTTCTCCATAGTGGCTGTACTAATTTGCATTCCCACCAACAGTGTAAGAGGGTTCCCTTTTCTCCACACCCTCTCCAGCATTTATTGCTTGTTGACTTTTGGATCGCAGCCATTCTGACTGGTGTAAAATGGTACCTCATCGTGGTTTTGATTTGCATTTCTCTGATAATGAGTGATGTTGAGCATCTTTTCATGTGTTTGTTAGCCATCCGTATGTCTTCTTTGGAGAACTGTCTATTTAGATCTTTGGCCCATTTTTTGATTGGGTCATTTATTTTTCTGGAATTGAGCTGCATAAGTTGCTTGTATATTTTTGAGATTAGTTGTTTGTCAGTTGCTTCATTTGCTATTATTTTCTCCCATTCTGAAGGCTGTCTTTTCACTTTGTTTATAGTTTCCTTTGTTGTGCAGAAGCTTTTAATTTTAATTAGATCCCACTTGTTTATTTTTGCTTTTATTTCCAGTATTCTGGGAGGTGGATCATAGAGGATCCTGCTGTGATTTATGTCAGAGAGTGTTTTGCCTATGTTCTCCTCTAGGAGTTTTATTGTTTCTTGTCTTACGTTTAGATCTTTAATCCATTTTGAGTTTATTTTTGTGTATGGTGTTAGAAAGTGGTCTAGTTTCATTCTTTTACAAGTGGCTGACCAGTTTTCCCAGCACCACTTGTTAAAGAGATTGTCTTTAATCCACTGTATATTCTTGCCTCCTTTGTCGAAGATAAGGTGTCCATAGGTGTGTGGATTTATCTCTGGGCTTTCTATTTTGTTCCATTGATCTATATTTCTGTCTTTGTGCCAGTACCATACTGTTTTGATGACTGTGGCTTTGTAGTAGAGCCTGAAGTCTGGCAGGTTGATTCCTCCAGTTCCATTCTTCTTTCTCAAGATGGCTTTGGCTATTCGAGGTTTTTTGTATTTCCATACAAATCTTGAAATTATTTGTTCTAGCTCTGTGAAAAATACCGCTGGTAGCTTGATAGGAATAGCATTGAATCTGTAGATTGCTTTGGGAAGTATACTCATTTTCACAATATTGATTCTTCCAATCCATGAACATGGTATATTTCTCCATCTATTAGTGTCTTCTTTGATTTCTTTCATCAGTGTTTTATAATTTTCTATATATAGGTCTTTAGTTTCTTTAGGTAGGTATATTCCTAAGTATTTTATTCTTTTTGTTGCAATGGTAAATGGAATTGATTCCTTAATTTCTTTTTCTACTTTCTCATTATTAGTGTATAGGAATGCAAGGGATTTCTGTGTGTTGATTTTATATCCTGCAACTTTACTATATTCATTGATTAGCTCTAGTAATTTTCTGGTGGAGTCTTTAGGGTTTTCTATGTAGAGGATCATGTCATCTGCAAACAGTGAGAGTTTTACTTCTTCTTTTCCAATCTGGATTCCTTTTATTTCTTTTTCTGCTCTGATTGCTGTGGCTAAAACTTCCAGAACTATGTTGAATAGTAGCGGTGAAAGTGGGCACCCTTGTCTTGTTCCTGACTTTAGGGGAAATGCTTTCAATTTTTCTCCATTGAGGATAATGTTTGCTGTGGGTTTGTCATATATAGCTTTTATTATGTTGAGGTATGTTCCTTCTATTCCTGCTTTCTGGAGAGTTTTTATCATAAATGGATGTTGAATTTTGTCGAAGGCCTTCTCTGCATCTATTGAGATAATCATATGGCTTTTACTTTTCAATTTGTTAATGTGGTGAATTACATTGATTGATTTGCGAATATTGAAGAATCCTTGCATCACTGGGATAAAGACCACTTGGTCATGGTGTATGATCTTTTTAATGTGTTGTTGGATTCTGATTGCTAGAATTTTGTTGAGGGTTTTTGCATCTATATTCATCAGTGATATTGGCCTGTAGTTTTCTTTTTTTGTGGCATCTTTGTCAGGTTTTGGTATTAGAGTGATGGTGGCCTCATAGAATGAGTTTGGGAGTTTACCTTCCTCTGCAATTTTCTGGAAGAGTTTGAGTAGGATAGGTGTTAGCTCTTCTCGAAATTTTTGGTAGAATTCAGCTGTGAAGCCGTCTGGACCTAGGCTTTTGTTTACTGGAAGGTTTCTGATTACAGTTTCAATTTCCGTGCTTGTGATGGGTCTGTTAAGATTTTCTATTTCTTCCTGGTTCAGTTTTGGAAAGTTGTACTTGCCTAAGAATTTGTCCATTTCTTCCACATTGTCCATTTTATTGGCATATAACTGCTGATAGTAGTCTCTTATGATCCTTTGTATTTCTGTGTTGTCTGTTGTGATCTCTCCATTTTCATTTCTAATTTTATTGATTTGATTTTTCTCCCTTTGTTTCTTGATGAGTCTGGCTAATGGTTTATCAATTTTATTTATCCTTTCAAAGAACCAGCTTTTAGTTTTGTTGATTTTTGCTATGGTCTCTTTTGTTTCTTTTGCATTTATTTCTGCCCTAAGTTTTATGATTTCTTTCCTTCTACTAGATCTGGGATTCTCCATTTCTTCCTTTTCTAATTGCTTTAGGTGTAGAGTCAGAAATTATTTTTACCACTGTGCTCTTATTGGGCTTCCCTGGCGGCTCAGTGCTAAAGAATTTGTCTGCAATTGCAGAGGAAGTGAGAGACGCAGGTTCAATCTCTGGTCGGGAAGATCCCTGAAGGAGGGCATGGTATTCCACTCCAGTATTCTTGCCTGGAGAATCCTATGGACAGAGGAGCCTGGGGGCTACAGTCCATGGGGTCACAAAGAGTTGGAAATGACTTAAGCAACTGAAGTTACTGAGTATGGACACGTGTTCTTATTATGTCCACAAGTATAAATTCTATTGACATACGCACTATTGTATTTATGCAATTCAGGGAGTTTTTATTATGCTGAGGTGGTACAAACTTTTTGAAATGTATTTGTATTATACAAAGAAGAGTTTCTACTTTTTTAAAAATTTACTTTTAATTGGGGAGAAATTGCTTTACAATGTTGTGTTGATTTCTGCCATACAGCAATGCAAACCAGCCATAACTGCACATATTGCCACCTCTCTCTTGAACCTCCCTCTCCCCCCAACCCCCCCACCTCACTAGGTCATCACAGAGCACCAGGCTGGGTTCCCTGTGCTATATAGCAACTTCTGACCAGCTGTCTATTTTACTCACGGTAGTGTATGCATGTTGGTGCTACTTACTCCATTCATCCTGTTCTCTCCTTCCCCCATTGTGTCCATGAGAATTTCAATTTTGTTGGGACTAGGCAATATATACAACCTGAGAGAAAAGACAAGTTAACAAAAACGATCACTATGACTAGAACTAGGCATTGTTCTCAGGTGCTTGATAAGTATTGATCTTCTCTAACAACTTCCTAAGGAACTGACATTATCCTCACTGTACAGATGAGTAAACTGAGGAGCAGAGGGACGGATTAAATTATCCAAGGTAACACAGCGAGCTAGTGGAGAAGCCAGAGGTCAAACTTAGACACTGTGTCCCCAGGCCTTACCCTCTACATTACAGGTCACACTCCCCCTTCTTATGTGATTAAACGCCAGGAGGAGTTGTTTTGACCCTCAAATTCATAGGTTTACATCAAAGTCATAGTAGCAACATTCCTTTGGAGTGGTTAAACATTTGATTCAGTATTTGGGTGAACAGTTCATCCTGTCTTCATTCATGCTCACCCTTTGCCCATACTTTAATTGGTATTCAATTAAATTAATTGCTCAGTGTTTATGTCTCTTAAAAAATTGAATCTATCTTCTTATTTTTTTAGCTTATATATGGAACCTAAAAAAATGGTACAGATGAACCTGTTGGCAAGGCAGAAGTAGAGACACAGACACAGAGAAAAAACATAAGGGAAGAAAGAGGTGGAATGAGTTGGGAGATTGGGATTCATGTGTATACACTACCATGTATAAACTAGATAACTGAGGAGAACCTACTGTATAGCACCAGGAACTCTATTTGGTGCTCTGTGGTGATATAAATAGGAGAGAAATACAAAAAAGAGATGATATATGTATATATAGCTGACTCACTTTTCTGTACAGCAAAAACAAACACAACATTGTAAATCAACTATACCTCAATTTTTAAAAATAAATAAACTGAATCTAACTTAAAAAAATCTCAAACTTCTCATATCTACCATTTTGAGGGACCTAATATTATCTGGTATTTTAACTAGATAGATTACAAGCCCTATTTTTATTGTAGTGACAAAAAGGGGGCAAAGATTTTTTTAGCTTACACTGATTGTTAGATCATTGAAAAAGCATGAGAGTTCCAGATAAACATCTACTTCTGCTTTACTGACTATGTCAAAGCTTTTGACTGTGTGGATCACAACAAACTGTGGAGAATTCTGAAAGAGATGGGAATACCAGACCATCTCACCTGCCTCCTGAGAAACCCATATTTAGGTCAAGAAGCAACAGTTAGAACTGGACATGGGACAACAGACTGATTCCAAATCGGAAAAGGAGTATCTCAAACTGCATATCGTCATCCTGCTTATTTAATTTATATCTAGAGTACATCCTGAGAAATTCTGGACTGGATGAAACACAAGCTGCAATCAAGATTGCCAGCAAAAATATCAGTAACCTCAGATATGCAGATGACACCATCCTTATGGCAGGAAGCGAAGAAGAACTAAAGAGCCTCTTGATGAAAGTGTAAGAGGAGAGTGAAAAAGCTGGCTTACAACTCAACATTCAGAAAATTAAGATCATGGCATCCATTCCCATCACTTCATGGCAAATAGATGGAGAAACAATGGAAACAGTGAGAGATTTTATTTTGGGGGGCTCCAAAATCACTGCAGATGGTGACTGCAGCCATGAAATTAAAAGATGGTTACTCCTTGGAAGAAAAGCTATGACCAACCTAGATAAGTTATTAAAAGCAGAGACATTACTTTGCTGACAAATGTCTGTCTAGCCAAATCTATGGTTTTTCCAATATTCATATATGGATGTGAGAATTGGACTATAAAGAAAGCTGAGTGCAGAAGAATGATGGTTTTGAATTGTTGTGTTGGAAAAGACACTTGAGTCCCTTAGACAGGACAGATCCAACCAGTCCATCCTAAAGGAAATCAGTCCTAATATTCTTTGGAAGCACTGATGCTGCAGCTGAAACTCCAATACTTTGACCACCTAATGTGAAGAGCTGACTCATTGGAAAAGATTCTGATGCTGGGAAAGATTGAAGGCAGGAGGAGAAGGGGACAACAGAGGATGAGATGGTTGGATGGCATCACTGACTCAATGGACATGAGTTTGAGCAAGCTCTGGGAGTTGGTGATGGACAAGGAGGCCTGGCTGAACTGAACTGGACTGAAAAACCCAGAAGAAAAAGTCTTTATTTATGCCCACCTATTAATCAACTCCAGTACTCTTGCCTGGAAAATCCCATGGACTTAGGAGCCTGGTGGGCTACAGTCCATGGGGTCGCTAAGAGGCAGACACGACTGAGCGACTTCACTTTCATTTCTCACTTTCATGCATTGGAGAAGGAAATGGCAACCCACTCCAGTGTTCTTGCCTGGAGAATCCTAGGGATGGGGGAGCCTGGTGGGCTACCGTCTATGGGGTCGCACAGAATTGGACACAACTGAAGCGACTTAGCAGCAGCAGAAGCAGCATTAATCAAAAAGAAAGATAATAATCCAATTATTTAGATCTAAGGACAGCGTAAGAGTGGACTTTTTGTTTAATTGGGTTTTGGGGATCTCAACGATCAACACGATGAAGTCATTCATCCAAAAACTTTCATCAACAATACGAAGTATTATTTGGTTCAGTTCAGTTCAGCTCAGTTGTTTCCAACTCTATGTACCCCATGAACCACAGCACACCAGGCCTCCCTGTCCATCACCAACTCCCGGAGTCCACCCAAACCCATGTCCATTGTGTCGGTGATGATGGTACAGGTATATAAAAGGTTAGTTGGTATATTTGTTTGTTAGCATATATTGTTTTATGTAAGTCAAATTTGTGCAGTAATAGCCAATTTACATTGGTTTTATATTGAATAGTGGGATGAAAAATAGGACTAGTACAATCAGATCAGTTCAGTTCATATCAGTTGCTTAGTTGTGTCTGAAATTTTGGGACCTCATTCACTGCAGCATGCCAGACCTCCTTGTCTATCACCAACTCCCGGAGCTTAATCAAACTCATGTCCACCTAGTCAGTGATGCCATCCAACCATGTCATCCTCTATCGTCCCCTTCTCCTCCCAACTTCGATCTTTCCCAGCATCAGGGTCTTTTCTAAATGAGTCACTTCTTCGCATCAGGTGGCCAAAGAATTGGAGTTTCAGTTTCAACATCAGTCCTTCCAGTGAATATTCTGGACTGCTTTCCTTCAAGATTGACTGGTTAGATCCCTTTGCAGTCCAAGGGATTCTCACCAGTCTTTTCCAACACCACAGTTCAAAAGCATCAACACGTTCATGATCAGGCTTGGAAGGAAAGTTATGACCAACCTAGATAACATATTAGAAAGCAGAGACATTACTTTGCCAACAAAGGTCCGTCTAGTCAAGGTTATGGTTTTTCCAGTAGTCATGTATGGATGTGAGAGTTGGGCTGTGAAGAAAGCTGAGTGCCGAAGAATTGATGCTTTTGAACTGTGATGTTGGAGAAGACTCTTGAGAGTCCCTTGGACTGCAAGGAGATCCAACCAGTCTATTCTAAAGGAGGTCAGTCCTGGGTATTCTTTGGAAAGAATGATGCTCTATCTGAAACTCCAGTACTTTGGCCACCTCATGCACAGAGTTGACTCATTGGAAAATATTCTGATGCTGGGAGGGATTGGGGGCAGGAGGAAAAGGGAATGACAAACGATGAGATGGTTGGATGACATCAGTGACTCGATGGTCATGGGTTTGGGTGAACTCTGGGAGTTGGTGATGGACAGGGAGGCCTGGTGTGCTGTGATTCACGGGGTCACAAAGAGTCGGACACAACTGAGCCACTGAACTGAACTGAACTTCTTTATAGTGCAACTCTCACATCCTTACATTACTACTGGAATAGCCACATCCTTGACTATCCAGATCTTTGTTGACAAAGTAATGTCTCTGCCTTTTAATATGCTGTCTGGGTTGGCCATAAATTTTCTTTCAAGGAGTAAACATCTTTTAATTTCATAGCTGCAATCACCATCTGCAGTGATTTTGGAGCTGTAAAAAATAAAGTCAGCCACTGTTTCCATTGTTTCTCCATCTATTTGCCATGAGGTGATAGGACCGGATGCCATGATCTTAGTTCTGAATCTTGAGTTTTAAGCCAACTTTTTCACTCTCTTCTTTCACTTTCATCAAGAGACTTTTTAGTTCTTCTTTGCTTTCTGCCATAAGGGTGGTGTCATCTGGATAGCTGAGGTTATTGATGTTTTTGCTGGCAATCTTGATTCCAGCTTACGCTTCATCCAGCCCAGCATTTTCCATGATGTACTCTACATCATAAGCAAGGTGACAATATACAGCCTTGATGTACTCTTTTCCCTATTCGGACCAGTCTATCATACCATGTCCAGTTCTAATTGGTGCTTCCTGACCTGCATACAGATTTCTCAAGAGATAGGTCAGGCAGTCTGTTATTCATATATCTTTAAGAATTTTCCACAGTTTGTTGTGATCCACACAGTCAAAAGCTTTGGCATAGTCAATAAAGCAGAAATAGATTTTTTTTCTGGAACTCTCTTGTTTTTTTGATGATCCAGTGGATGTTGGCAATTTGATCTCTGGTTCCTCTGCATTTACTAAATCTAGCTTGAACATCTGGAAGTTCATGGTTCATGTACTATTGGAGCCTGGCTTGGAGAATTTTGAGCATTACTTTACTAGCATGTGAGATGAGTGCAATTGTGCAGTAGTTTGAGCATTCTTTGGCATTGCCTTTCTTTGAGATTGGAATGAAAACTGACCTTTTTCCAGTCCTGTGGCCACTGCTGAGTTTTCCAAATTTGCTGACATATTGAGTGCAGCACTTTCACAGCATCATCTTTTAGGGTTTGAAATAGCTCAACTGGAATTCCAACACCTCCACTACCTTTGTTCATAGTGATGCTTTTTAAGGCCCACTTGATTTTGCATTCCAGGATTTCTGGCTCTAGGTGAGTGATCAGACCATTATGATTATCTGAGTCGTGAAGATCATTTTTGTATAGTTGTTCCATGTATTCTTGCCACCTCTTCTTAATATCTTCTGCTTCTGTTAGGTCCATATCATTTCTGTCCTTTATTGTGCCTGTCTTTGCATGAAATGTTCCCTTCATATCTCTAATTTCCTAGAAGAGATCTCTAGTCTTTCCCATTCAGTTTTGTCCCTCTATTTCTTTGCACTGATTGCTGAGGAAGGCTTTCTTATCTCTCATTGCTATTCTTTGGGACTCTGCATTCAGATGCTTATATCTTTCCTTTTCTCCTTTGCTTTTCACTTCTCTTCACAGCTATATGTAAGACCTTCTCAGACAGCCATTTTGGTTCTTTGTATTTCTTTTTCTTGGGGATGGTCTTGCTCCCTGTCTCCTGTACAATGTCAAGAACCTGTGTCCATAGTTCTTCTGGCACTCTATCAGATCAAATCCCTTGAATCTATTTTTTTCACTTCTACTGTTAATCATAAGAAATTTGATTTAGATCATACCTGAATGCTCTAGTGGTTTTCCCTACTTTGTTCAATTTAAGTCTCAATATGGCAGTAAGGTGTTCATGATCTGAGCCACAGTCAGCTCTCAGTCTTGTTTTTGCTGACTATATAGAGCTTCTCCAACTTTGGCTGCAAAGAAATCAATCTGATTTCAAGATTGACCATCTGATGATGTCCATGTGTAGAGTCTTCTCTTGTGTTGCTGGAAGAGGGTGTTTGCTATGACCAGTGTGTTCTCTTGGCAAAATGCTATTAGCCTTTGCCTTGCTTCATTCTGTACTCCAAGGCCAAATTTGCCTGTTATTCTAGGCATTTTTTGACTTTCTTATTTAGAATTCCAGTCCCCTATAATGAAAAGGACATCTTTTTTGGGTGTTAGTTTTTGAAGGCCTTGTAGGTCTCCATAGAACTGTTCAACTGCCTTTTCTTCAGCATTACAGGTCGGGGTATAATTTGGATTATTGTAGTATTGGATGGTTTGCCTTGGAAATGAAGAGAGATCATTCTGTCATTTTTGAGATTGCATCCAAGTACTGCATTTAGAACTCTTTTGTTGACTATGATGGTTACTTCATTTTTTCTAATGGATATTTGCCCACGGTAGTAGATATAATGGTCCTCTGAGTTAAATTCAACCATTCCAGTCCATTTTAGTTTGTCGATTCCTAAAATGTTGACGTTCACTCTTCCCATCTCCTGTTTGACCACTTCCAATTTGCCTTGATTCATGGACCTAACATTTCAGGTTCCTATGCAATATTGTTCTTTATAGCATTGGACATTTCTTCTATCACCAGTTATATGCACAACTGGGTGGTTTTTTTTTTGGCTCCATCCCTTCATTCTTTCTGGAGTTAATTCTTCTCTGATCTCCAGTAGCATATTGGGCACTACTGACCTGGGGAGTTCATCTTTCAGTGTCCTATCCTTTTTCTTTTTCATACTGTTCATGGGATTCTAAAGGTAAGAATATTGAAGTGGTTTGCCATTCCCTTTTCCAGTGGACTACATTTTGTCAGAGCTCTCCACCACGACCTGTCCATTTTGGGTGGCTCTACACAGCATGGAGAAGGCAATGGCAACCCACTCCAGTACTCTTGCCTGGAAAATCCCATGGACAGAGGAGCCTGGTTGGCTGCAGCCCATGGGGTCACAAAGGGTCGGACACGACTGAATGACTTCACTTTCACTTTCACTTTCATACAGCATGGAGAAGGAAATGGCAACCCACTCCAGGATTCTCACCTGGAGAATCCCATGGATGAAGGAGCCTGGTAGGCTACAGTCCATGGGGGCGCAAAGAGTCAGACACGACTGAACGACTTCACTTCACTCACACAGCATGGATCATAGTTTCATTGATTTAGACAAGCTATGGTCATGTGATCAGATTTGTTAGTTTTCTGTGATTGTGGTTTTCAGTCTGCCCTTTGCTGGAGAAGGATACAAGGCTTATGGAAGCTTCCTGATGGAGACAGTGACTGAGGGGGAAACTGGGTTTTGGTCTAATGGGCAGGGCCATGCTCAGTAAATCGTTAATTCAGTTTTCTGTTGATGGGTGCAGCTGTGTTCCCTCCCTGTTACTTATCCAGGGCCAAACTATGGTGGAGGTAATGAAGATAATGGCAACTTTCTCCAAAAGGTCCCATGCATGTACTGCTGCGCTCAGTGCCCCCAGGCCTGCAGCAGGACACCACGGATCCACACCTCTGCTGGAGACTCCTAGACAGTCACTGGCAAGTCTGGGTCAGTCTCCTGTGGGGTCACTGCTCCTTTATCCTGGGTCCTGGTGCACATGAGGTTCTGTTTGTGCCCTTCAAGAATCTATTTCCCAGTCCTGCGTAAGTTCTGGCAGCTCTATGGTGGGGTTAATGGAGACCTCCTCCAAGAGGGCTTATGCCATACCCAGGTCTGCTGCACCCAGAGCCCCTGCCCCTGCAGCAGGCCACTGCTGACCTGTGCCTCCACAGGAGACACTCACACACAGTTCTGTCTCAGTCTCTTTGGGGTTTGTGGGTCCTTGTGTGGACAAGGTTTCTCTGAGCCTTCTGAGCATCTCTGGCAGAAATGGGATTTGATTCTAAATGTGAATTCACCCCTCTTACCATCTTGCTGGGGCTTCTCTGCCCTTGGACATGGAGTATCTCCTCAAAGACTCCAGTGCCATGCAGCTGCTGCTGCAGCAGGTACAATCAGATGAAGGTCAGTAAATCAAGCCATGGGTAAGGTTTATTTTTTCTTATTCTGTGCCATGAATATTTTACATAAAATTGAATATTTTGAAGGCATTGTTCCTTACAAATTATTTTTATTCATCAAAAATCTATTATTTTTAGCTGATAGGAAGATTAGAAACATAATTTCATTTCAACGATAGAAAGGATTTAGCATTACAATTTACTTTCATCTGCTGTCTGTCTTGACTTACTGTTATTTTATTTAGCATGTCTGTTGATCTAATTCTTCTGACCTCTAACAGGTATATTTTCCAGGCTTCAGCATATGGATACACAGTTGATAAGTACAACACTTAGCCCTGCTCACTGATTTTTTCCTTCTCTGTAACTTCAAGTTCTAACTCAAGTTCTCATTGGGGCTGAAAGATAAGAGAAAACATAAACCTCAAGATGATGCAAAAAGCATAAATTGTTCATTTTCTTTGTCCTTGAAAGCATCTTGACTTCATAAAAAGTGGAGGAGTTGCAGCCATGAGGTCTGATTCCTCCCTAACTATATTAGTCATCAGGGATTGCAGTGGGAGGAGGAGGACAGAGGGTCTGAAGGTCTCACCTTGTGCAGGAAAATAAAGGCTTACCTTCCATACGATGCCTCACCTTCCATCCTCACCCTGGAAACTACTGATGTGGCTTTGTGAAGGTTTGTTATGGTCCCCTCATCTGTTTCCACGGACTCTGGGTACCGGGCACACTTGGTCCTGATGTTTCAGTGGTGGTGCTTGCTGTTTGCAGCCTCTGCAATGATGTCTACTGAAGCACCTCCACTCCCATTGGGTCTTGTTTCCTTGACGTTTTCTCCAGATGCTAAGAACAAGAATTTGAAAAGCATAATTGAGTGGAAGGTCCTCCACAAGAATCAGTTGCCAGGGTCATCACCATGGCTGGCAAGACACTCACGTCACTGACAGACTTCTCTCCTCTCTCCCATTTCCAGATAACTTACACATTTAACAGCATATGCAGCGAGCTTCTATTGATATTATTTCTCTACACCAGCCACTTTGCCATATTTCATGTTATTGTGTTCCGTTATAATCTTGAATCTCTCACACACACAGAGTCTCTTTCTGTATGCAGCTTGTGTGGAAGGGAGAAGATAGAAAATTAAGCAAAGTAACTAAAGTAATTATCAGTTTTTGAAAGTTCTGTGAAAGACCCAGTTGCTGTAATAGAGAAAAGCTGGTGGTTGGGGCTGGGTGGACCTCCAGGGAAGATCATTTTTACTGTCTGAGCCTACATCATGAGGATTTAATGAGTATATGCAGCCTATCCAATGTGTATATTTCTATTTTATTATCATTTGGTTGCATAATAGCTTTCAAGTAAATTCAAGCCTTTTGTAAAAGTAGCAGGATAGAAATAATATCTAGCAGGGGTTGCTAGCTGCCAAACTAGTGATGTAAATATAAATGCACCTATAAAATAAAACTTAATTTGTAAATTAGTTTCTAATTCAGTATGCCGCTGCCATCACTTCAGTCCTGTCTGACTGTGTGACGCCATAGACGGCAGCCCACCAGGCTCCACTGTCCCCGGGATTCTCCAGGCAAGAACACTGGAATGGGTTGCCATTTCCTTCTCCTAGATAATCTCAATTATGTGACCAGCAGGTGTCTGTATTAAAACCCTGCAAATCCTATATCTAGAGTATTTACTTCTAGTAAAATACTCTAGGGTTTCCCTGATCTACAGACAGAGGAGGAGAAGTAAACTCTGAAATGGAGTGCAGGGGATTTATACAAGCTCATTCCGAACACTGACAAATGTGCTTTGAACAATGCTAAGATTTCAGACGAATAGCATGTATTGAATGTGCTTCGGGGTCATTAGATGGAGTCCACGCTGGATGACTTGCAGCAGTGCAGTGATTTACCAGCCCTTTTCACTGTCAATTAGAAGCTTCCAGAGCATACAGTTACCACATCTCCCACAGAGGCTGAAAAGTAGAGCAAAGAACACAGGCTCAAGCTCCTACCATGTTTGGCTAAGTCATTAATTTTAACTGCATTGTAACCTGAGGTCTGTTATGAAAGGACCAGAGAATCAGGGGAGCAGGAAAAAAAAAAAAAAGTAAGAACTAGTTAAAAAGGATTCCTGTGACATTCAGGGGCCTGACTGGGTTGAATAGTATTTAAGAAGTCTTGGCTAATTCTGGGGGGAAAATTACAGAAACCTTTTTGGCAGTATGTTATATATTATAAATTGCATTGGATAATAAAATAACTAACCTTCCAGGAACTTAACAACATATATGCTTCATTTATGCTGCAGTATAAAAGAAAATTTCCAGTGATGGTATTAGGACTCAAATATTTTATATTTTAAGAAAATATAATTATTTATATAGAAGAGTATCTTCATATTAAAGAAACTGACTGGAAAAAATTCTTATTTGTTTTATGGAAATATATGAAAATAGAGGGTAAAAGGCATGTCTTCAGTATGTCTCCTATTCATTTACAACTTTTCCTTCAAGTCTCTAACTACTGAGTGACGGTTATTATCTCCTTTTTACCCAGGTGTTTGAAGATTCTGTTGACATCTGGAAAATAGCATATTTACAAACATCATTTTATTATTTATTAAAATTTTATTATTAATTTTTTTTTGGTGTGGACCATATTTAAAGTCTATTTGATTTGTTATGGCATTACTTTTGTTTTACATTTTGTTTTTTTTTTTTGGTCGTGAGGCATGTGGGATCTTCACTACTCAATCAGGAATGGAAAACCTACACCCTCTACTTTGGAAGGTGAAGTCTTAACTACCGGATTACCAGGCAAGTTCCCAAACATTGCTTTTAAAATATACAATGGTTTATACAAATGGTTCTAAAAGGAGTAATCTTAGTATTTTTTACATAATGAAATGGATAAGATAATAATTTATAATACCTCTGTAACTGATTTGTGGTTGTTCAATCACCAAGTCATGTTTGACTCTTTGTGATCCCATGGACTGTAACATGACAGGTTCCCCTATTCTTCACTATCTCCCAGAGTTTTTGCAAATTCATGTCCATTGAGTTGGTGATGCAATCCAACCCACTCATCCTCTACTGCCCCTCTTCCTTCTGCTCTCAGTCTTTCTTCAGCATCAGGGTCTTTTCCAATGAGTTGGCTCTTTGTATCAGGTGACCAAAGTATTGGAGCTTCAGCTTCAGATCAGTTCCTCCAATGAATATTCAGAATTGACTTCCTTTAGGATTTTTTGCTTTGATCTCCTTGCAGTCCAAGGGACTCAAAAGAAAAGAATAAAGACAAAGGTAAGTCATTCACTTGAACACATTTCCTAATGTGTTAAAAATAATCACAAGGGAAGAGGGGTTCTTGATTAAATTACAAAATAAGTAAACTGTGAGTGCTTCTCTGTCATTTATTGCAGCATACCAAAATCATAAACTTATTGGCTCAAAGCAACACATTCCTATCTCATGGTTACTGGGTTAGGAATCTGGGTATGGGGAGCTGGGGCTCTTAGGAGGCCAGGATCAAGATGTTGTGTCAACCAATGTTAAGGACTCACCTGAAGCCTGGACTGGGGAAGGACCTGCTGCCAAGCTCACTTTTATGACTGTTGATAGGATTCAGTTTCCTGATGATTGTGAGACTGAGGTCTTGAATTCCTGATTGCTCTCATCTGGAGACACCTTTCAGTTCCTTGCAGATTGGGCATCTTCAACATGCCAAACTTGCCTCATCTCACCAGTGAGAGGTTCTGCTAGCAAGGCAGAAGCCACTGTCTATGTAACTTAATACATAATACCCTGCCATCTCTGACATATAGTGTTAGCCAAAAGCAAGTTATCTGACCCAGGGTGCTTAAGCAATGGCTATTACATAGGATTTTATGCCAGGAGGTGAGCAACATCCTTGGGGGCCTTCTTGACAGCTATTTTCTCCGTCTTGTATTCATCACTTCTCTTCTCCCTAATTTCTTCACATGTTGAATCTTTATGAGAAAAACCTTAACCACATAATTCCTATTAAGGAATGAGTAATTCTATGTCTTCTGTTTTTAAAATGCATAATATCTCTTTCACAGAGAATATGAAGTGACTGATAACACACTGAGTGGAAAAGAACCACAGAGAAAATAAAGTAGAAGAGATTGTCAAGATGGCCTGAAAGAAAAAAGAATGAATTTTTATTTGCTACATAAGGCGTCATACAAGTATGATTAGTGCCCTGAGAATTGGGTTTTGATTATCCAAGAAGTTTTAAAGTAAGGAAAAAAATGACTTTTTTTTTTCATGTCTTTGAAAGCCCTCATGTGTTTGAGGGCTTCCTTGGTGGCTGAGTTGGTAAATAATCTGCCTACAGTACAGGAAACTACCTGTAGTGCAGGAGACCTGGGTTCGATTCCTGGGTCAGGAAGATTCCCTGAAGAAGGAAATGGCAGCCCATTCCAATATTCTTGCCTGGAGAAGTCTATGGACAGAGGAGCCTGGTGGGCTACAGTTCATGGAATCACAGAGTCAGACCAACTGAGTGACTAAACTACCACCACAACCATGTCTTTGAATAAAATGTGAACCATTCTCCAAGGGAAACAGAATATCTCCTAGTATTTATCCTAAAATAATGCAGTTTTGTTTTGTTTGGATTTTAATGGAACTTTATGTGAAGGAAGCCTAAATAAGCCATCAAAAATTTTTCAACAAATGAAGGTATCACTTCTGATAGGCCCCATTTGGTATTTTTTCCTGATGAAATCCAGTGCCTATTTTAAACACATAACTTAAGGGATAATAATTCTGTGGAGTCCAATATAATAGGATCAAGTTAAGTAAGATTCTCATGGCTCAGCTTGAGACCTGAAAATAATTGTTTCTGTGTGGGTTCTGAGTCCTGTGAGGAACTTTAATATGAATTTCTATTTCTAAGCTGAGTTTTGATAATGTTCCATCAATGGGCAATTGGATGTAGTGGCATGATGGGTCTTCTAATTTTTAATTAAGCAGAAAATAAAATTAGTAACAATTTTCAGAGAGGCTGAAATGAGTAGAAAGTATGTTTACATTGATTCTAAATTTATACAGAAAATGAATGGACTGGATTAGTTTGTTGGTTTTATTAAATTAGTATATTTCTTTTTGTTTTAAAACATATTGTCAACATCAGATTTAGCAACAAATATTTGCTGAGAATCACTTATGTGAAGATAACTGCTATGGGTCCCAGAATCTATTTTCATTTAAACGGAATCTAGTTGGAGAATCAAGCTATGAATAATATACACTAGATCTTTATTATATTTTGCATAATACATATATATGCATAATATGTAATAGTAAATCATAAATGCCAAATGAGACGATGTGGTGAGTGACCTTGAACGTGATGATGAGAATGAAAGTAAAGTCCCTGTGGACCAAAGAGGCCAGAATCTCATTAATTCCCTGAAAAGCTATCTGGATACAATCTATATCAAAAGAATCCATTAGAACCACATGGAAAAATAGGAATAGAATTAAGAAGAAGCAGAATCCATCTGTCCTATTTTCCCTGACTGTTCTCCATAGCCTAGAGTTATGGAATATTATTGCAGTAAGTGTTCATTACACAAATGGCATTATAATATGTTGGCTTAAAAACTATCCATCATGAAGAGCCATTTTTAAAACTTAAAGAGTGTCTTTTTGTATGGGGAAGCATATTATTGCTCTAGAAACAACACACATTCTGTTTTGCTGTGAGTCAAAGCTGCACAAATAGAAACCAATAATACATCAGGGCTGAATAAAAGGGAGACCATTTGCAGTTATATTTTTGCTGCACTGTTTAGAGTTTAGAATAAAGACACATGATTAAAGAAGTCTGTGGTGCAGCAGCTTTTACTGACAGAATGTGAATTGATTTTGTGTATATTATGTGGTCAAATGATATACGAATCAATGTTTCTTGATTTTGAGAAGCTTTCATATGGCCCGGGAACCCAAATACAGAGGAAACAGTACAAGCATACATAAGGGATAGCCATGTGGAAATATTTCTAGGTGGTTATGATGAATATCACAAGGCCATGGGTGATCTTCCAAAAGCAAGAAATAGGAAGCCTTTTGGGAAAGCATCCAAATTGGGTCCTTTTGCCACCAAATCATTTAAAATTATATCAACTACTTACTATGTTCTTTATGCTTGCAAAAAAGCTCCTACTATCCTATTCTATTTTAATGACATTAATTCAACATCATAGTAACTTTATCATAAAAAACATTTTATTTTATTTGAATCTCATAAGAATAATTTGAAGTAGGTATGTATTTTTGATCATCATCAGTTTAAAAAAACAATAAATAAAGCAAAAGTTGAGTAAGTTATTTTTAACTTCCTCTTTTCAAAAGAAAAATTATATTTAGTTTTATCTTTTTAATTTCTGGAAGGAAATCTGCTTACATTTGTTATTTCAAAGTGGTTGTGCTGGTTAGAAATTATTGTTTGCTAGGTTCTTCCCACTCAACCTTTGGCTCATCAGAGTGTGTCGGGTGGGATTACTTGACTGGAAGGTGTTGATGAGTGAACCTCAATCACCTCATTAGCTTCTAGTCAAGTGTGGTTTGCTTGGGAGGTAAGTAGCTACTGTCAGCTCCCTGTCAGAATAAGAGAGAAGTTACAGCTGTTTACCTAGTGCTATTCTGAACCCAATGGGGAGAATAAAAATAAATGTTCTCATTTTAAATTGCCTCAGGAGAAAGCCCAAAGCATTACCAACCTGGCATTTTATTTTCATGAAGTCACAGCTATTAAAATCTCAGGTCCCCGCCAAGAGTGACTCAGTAGTTTATATGGGTTTCTCATAAAAATAATATCAAAAATTATTATTATGAAACTTCAAGAGTGACTCAATATATTTTGATACACTGAATAATACTATTGATATTATAAAGAGATGAAAAGCATTGTTTTTACATGAAAATATCAAAATAATGTGTAAAACCTAGTTAGGCAACAATTAAAAGGGAAATATAGTTTATGCCTTTTGAGTTTCATAGGTAAAGAAAGAATTGATATATATTTGTGATTATTATAAAAATATGTCTATGATAATGAGATGAAAATTAAGAAACAGAAGGTTAAGTTCATGCTAAGTATCAGGGTTCATGCTGAAATACTTTGAATGCTCCTGAAATAATTCAATAGAATCATGAAATGGATATTATGTCTGACTAAATGAAAATAAATATTTCATCTGAGAAGTAAAATATACACAAGTAGTGAATTTTATCATTTTTTTTTTTACAACAAATTTGCACTTTCTTGACATCAACTGTTTTGTTAGTGCAAGTGAAACCATATGTTTGATTTCAGGAATTTTGAGTACCATTTCTATTGCATGTTTCCTGTTTTGTGGAAGTATTTTTTTTCCTACATCTCAAATTTATGTTTTGTTTCTGAGTAGGTAACACTCCTCCACTTTGCCAATTAATCTACTCAGCCATAAAAAGCATGAAATAATGCCATTTGCAGCAACATGGTTAGACCTAGAGATTTTCATAAGTTAAGGCAGAGAAAGACAAATATGATATTGCTTATATGTGGAATCTTAGAAAGATACATATGAACTTTTATACAAAGCAAAAGTAGACTCACAGACATAGGAAACAAACTTACGGTTACTTAAAGGGAAGGGGAAGCAGAGGGATGAATCAAGAGTTTGGGATTTATATATATATATATATATATATATATATATATATATATATATTACTACATGTAAAATAGATAACCTACAATACTGTATAGGTAACTGTGCTTAATATTTTTTGGTAACCTATAGGGGAAAATGATCTGAAAAAAAGAATATATGTATGTGTACAACTGAATTGTTTTGTTGTAGACCTGAAACAAACGCAACATTGTATATCAACTATACCTCAATCAAAAAAGCAACACAAAACAAAAACTGATTAGTTGCTTAGCTGAAGTTGTCTGCTCCTTAAGCCATAAGTTTGGCTCTTCATCGGTAAGAGATTCCCAAGATTTGAGCCCTTGGGGTCGCCACGTTTGAAAATTGTCTTTGCACTGTGCACTCTCACCTCAGGGCTCTTCTTCAGAAGGATAATGCCTGCCGATGGGAGGAATCTGGCAGATAGAATAATGGAATGTGGTTTCAGAGCTTGTTATAAACTACCAAACTGTGCCCAGAGCGAAAGCCAAGTTTTCCACAGATGAAAGGTAATTCAGTCTTGGCTCTTATCCCACTTCCCCTCAGGAAAAAAACTGCCAATTGAGCTGTTTTGGTTTAAAACAGGATGTCAGGCTAATTTTATCTTTTTTTTTCTTGTGCTACTTCTTTGTCCAGCTCAGCAATCTGATGTTCCTGTTTAGGTGTAAGACTGATGTTCAGAGTGAGGAAATGATGGGCTTATCAAAAGGACAAAACATTCACTTGGGGATATACAAAAAGTCATTCGAATCTAGTTCTTCACCACTTCTTGTTTCTTCCCATAGGAATAAAAAATTTTATCATGGCATATGGCCTTTAAGAATAAAGAATATATTTTGCATCCTCTCATGCTTCTTAAGTGTAACCTGACGACTGGGTTCCAGTCAGGGAGGCTTAAAAGGAAGTGGTCCATGGTAGCTTCTTGGAGCATCTTCTCAGAAACACTGGAGGGAACTTTTGGCCCTATGTCTCTCTTTTTCCATCCTGTGGTTCAAAATGAGGGGTTCAGGGCAGGCTACCTGAGAATGTGTTACGTGGGTGTGTGGCTACTTCAAGCTGACTACAATTGGAGCCCTGGAATCTCAGGAAGAGTTTTTTGCCTCCTTCTTAACTGCCTGAGGGGCTTCCCTGGTAGCTCAGAAGGTAAAGCATCTGCCTGCAATGCAGGAGACCCAGGTTCAATCCCTGGATTGGGAAGATCCCCTGGAGAAGGAAATGGCAACCCACTCCAGTACTCTTGCCTGGAAAAGGCCTTGGTCAGAGAAGCCTGGCAGGCTACAGTCCATGGGGTCGCAAGAAGTCGGACACAACTGAGCAACTTCACTAACTGCCTGAAAGAATTTAGACAAGGGGTCTCTACCAGGAAGAGAGCTATTACCAGAGAGAACTCCTTATATTAGAAAGATCTACCCGCATGGCAGGGCAAACATCTGTTTACCAAATATCTGCTTTTCATCTCCCTGTAAATTGTTTTCCTCCCCTTTGAAGCCCTAGACCCCTGTTCCCTTCTCCTCATCTTGGTGGTGGTTTAGTTGTTAAGTTGTGTCCAACTCTTGCAACCCCAACTCTTGCAACCCCACCAAGCTCCTCTGTCCATGCATTCTCCAGAGAAGAATACTGGAGTGCTTAGCCATTTCCTTCTCCAGGGCATCTTCCAGGCCTGGGGATTGAGCCCAGGTCTCCTGCACTGTAGGCAGATTCTTTACCGACTAAGACACCAGAGAAGGCCCTCAACTTAGGATGGTGTACCTCTGTTATCTGAGTGGCTGGGAATTTCCAATCTTCGTGGGACTTCAGTTTATACATAATTAAATTTGTCTTTGCCTTCTTCATATACCTTATGTCAATTTACTTGTTAGGCCAGCAAATAACCTAGAAGAGAAGAGGGGAAATTTCTTCTTTCCCAATAGGGACATGGGAGTGCATGCTGGTGCTCCATCTTGACTGTGGTCCTGAGGGCCACAGTTAGAATTAAAGGAAGAGAGAGTGTAAGAACTGTGTGTGTCTGAGGTCCTTGTGAAGCTGTTTTGTTGGCTTTGTGGGACAACCAAGAACTTTTTAGGCTGTTTTGCCTGTCCTGAAGCTGAAAATTCCACAAGAGGTGTTTAAACTTCTGACTTGTTAAAGTTAGTGTAGTTTGAATTTTCTATCATTCACAGGTGAAACTAATACCTTAGAATTATGTTGTTTAAAAATTGGATTTAAAGCTTTTATTTTAAAGTAACTAATACTTTGAAACAGTTTGCTTTCTATTTGTGTGCTTCAGTTGGGTCAGGGATAATTAAATTAAACATATCATAAATGCTCTTTGACTTTTTAGAATTGCAGTTTGAAAGCCTACTATAAAGACATTATGGATCTTTAAGAAATATTCCTGTAATACATGTATTTTTAATGGCAAAGATTTATTCAAATATGACATAAATCTAGCTTCTGTGTAGTAGTGTAATACAATCATACCTGCCTGACAATGGTCCCTACAAAATTGCTATCAATAGGAATTTAAATAATACTATTTCATTCAATCAAATATTATTTTTACTTATAGTAGGGATTTTTATTTGGAATTCTTAAATTCTCTAATGTGGATATCAACATTTATACTAGCAGTGGACAAATAAAAGTTTTAAATAGCTTGCATGAATTATAAACCAGAAAGAAATGCATTTTAGTATGTTAGATTGGGTAATTTAGTTTTAACTAACAAGTACTATGTTCAGAAATGGAAGTGTGTGTATGGAATGAATATTTGTGTTCTCCTAAAATTCATGTGTTGATGGTCATCATTACTCTAACATGGTGGGTTTTGGAAATGAGAACTTTGGGAAGAATTTAGTCATATTAGATCTTGATGGTGGGGCCTTCATGGTGGGATTAGTGGCATTATACAAAGAGGAAGAAAGGAAAGGCCATGTGAAGACTCTGCAAGCAGGTGGCTATCTGGAAGGCAGGAAGAAGGTCCTCACCAGAAACCAACCATGCTGGACCCTGATCTCAGACTTCTAGCCTCCAGAACTGTGTGAGAGAAAGTTCTGTTGCTTAAGTCAACCTGTTAATGTCATTTTGTTAAAGCAACCTGAGCAGTCTAAGACAGAGGCTATTTGATAATAACCCATGGAATTATTTGGAGATGGCAATGGCACCCCACTTCAGCACTCTTGCCTGGAAAATCCCATGGATGGAGGAGCCTGGAAGGCTGCAGTCCAAGGGGTCGCTAAGGGTCGGACACGACTGAGCAACTTTACTTTCACTTTTCACTTTCATGCATTGGGAAATGGCAACCCATTCCAGTGTTCTTGCCTGGAGAATCCCAGGGACAGGGGAGCCTGGTGGACTGCCATCTATGGGGTCGCACATAGTCAGGCACGACTGAAGTGACTTAGCAGTAGCGGCATGGAATTATTACAGGTTTTGGGGAATGGTGAGTCATCTCAGTGGAACCTCTATCTTTGCTTTGACATTTTTTGTTAGCAACTGGTAGTCTGCACTACTTGCTGAATTTTTCTCTTGCCAGGATTTTGCAGGAAGTCATTAGATTGTATATACTTCCATTACTGCCAAATACTCCTGTTTAGAAGACCTTCCCAGGTATTGACTTTTCTCTGATAATCTGGATGACTGTGTGCTGAATTTCATTTCTCTAAACATTTTTCTAAGTTTTTTTGTCTGTAACTTTAGGCATTAAGGATGACTATGCTTCTTCAGCCAACCCCTTCCAGCCCTTCTGGGATGTCTCTGGCCTATATTCCTCTTCTCCCAAACTTTCTCTTAACTTTGTAGAATCCCTTGGAAATCAGTAGAAAGGAACCCATGTTGCTCCCACCTCCTTCACAATATTCTTTATTTAAATACTCATTAGAGGGTGCTTCCCTGGTGATCCAGTGGCTAACACTCTGCATTCCCAAAGCAAGAGACCTGGGTTTGATCCCTGATTGGGGAATTAAATGCCCTGTGCTGCAACCAAGAGTTTGCATGCCACAACTAAAAGATCTACCCTTCAAAACTAAGCTCCAGTGCAGCCAAATAAATTGAAAAATAAATAAAAGTAAATATTGAAAAAAACAAAAGTTTAGTAGAAATGCATCAGAGTGGTTGAGTTTTTAATAAGCATTTATGGTACAAACTCCAATTGATTGTATAATAAGAAAGAAAGGTGAAGCTACCATAAGTGACCAGGTTCCTAATACTGCTTCATTATAAAATTTCATTCACTGGATCATTTTTTTTTCTTTTTTTAAAAATTTATTTATTTTAGTTGGAAGCTAATTACTTTACAATTTACCTGGAGTATCTTTAAACTTTAATACACAGTTAACATTAGAAAATAAGCTGATCGTACCACTCTTATTTTTTCAAAATTATTGGTCATTGTTACAATTGATGACACGTGTATCTTGCAGACTTTTATTGCTAAATGGTAGCAAATCACTGACGATGTATATGAATGGATAATGACAAAGAGAATTCAGTTGGTCTCTTGATAGTATTCTTATATTGACCACAATATCAAGATGCCATTAACAAGATGCACTATTCAAATTTGCACATGCTTGACTGATGGTATTAATTTAGACATTGATTCACTTTTTAAAAGATAGTCTGTTATAGGAGCCCTGTTACCCTACTTTGATTTTTGACAACTCTCAAGCTGGAATCAAGATTGCCAGGAGAAATGCCAGTAACCTCAGATATGCAGATGACACCACCCTTATGACAGAAAGTGAAGAGGAACTAAAAAGCCTCTTNCTATTTAGAACCAGTCTGTTGTTCCATGTCCAGTTCTAACTGTTGCTTTCTCACCTGCATACAGATTTCTCAAGAGACATGTTAGGTAGTCTGGTATTCCCATCTCTCTCAGAATTTTCCAGTTTATTGTGATCCACACAGTCAAAGTCTTTGGCATAGTCAATAAAGCTGAAATAGATGTTTTTCTGTAACTCTCTTGCTTTTTCCATGATCCACTGGATGTTGGCAATTTGATCTCTAGTACTTCTGCCTTTTCTAAAACCAGCTTGAAAATAAGGAAGTTCACGGTTCATGTATTGCTATAGGCTGACTTGGAGAATTTTGAGCATTACTTTACTAGCATGTGAGATGAGTGCAATTGTGTGGTAGTTTGAGCATTCTTTGGCATTGCCTTTCTTTGGGATTAGAATAAAAACTGACCTTTTCCAGTCCTGTGGCCACTGCTGAGTTTTCCAAATTTGCTGGCATGTTGAGTGCAGCACTTTCACAGCATCATCTTTCAGGATTTGAAATAGCTCTACTGGAATTCCATCACCTCCACTAGCTTTGCTCGTAGTGATGCTTTCTAAAGCCCACTTTACTTCACATTCCAGGATGTCAGGCTCTAGATAAGTGATGACACCATCATGATTATCTGGGTCATGAAGATCCTTTTTGTACAGATCCTTTTTGCCACCTCTTCTTAATATCTTCTGCTTCTGTTAGGCCCATATCATTTCTGCCCTTTNTCACATTCCAGGATGTCTGGCTCTAGATGAGTGATCACACCATCATGATTATCCAGGTCATGAAGATCTTTTTTGTATAGTTTCTCTGTGTATTCTTGCCACCTCTTCTTAATATCTTCTGCTTCTGTTAGGTCCATTTAGAACCCCATGAACAGAATGAATGGTATGAAAACATGGTCATAAGTAACTCTTATTCAACCATAGGTGAAAGAAGCATTTCTGTCCTAGGTTTATAGATATAGCCAAACACGTGACCCCTGACCCTGGCAGATGAGATTGACAGAAGTTTATTAGTCATATTGATTAATTCGAAGACATTGCATGCAGCACCTAACTACATAGAGCTTGACTTGGGAGCAAAGTGAATGATGAAGTGGGGGGCAGGGTTGCTTGAGAGGCAGGGTTTGTAAGAGGTAGAAGATGGGAGCCTTCTGGTTCTGGTAGAAAGAGGGGACTGAATTGTTTGAATAATTCTGCAGCCCAGCATGTGAGAGACACTTGCTACTCAAGCACGAGCAGAAACTGACCACCTTCTAAGAAGAATGTTTTTTCTGCAGGATACCTGGTCCACAGAATAAGAAGAGGATTTAAGGTAAGACTCCTGGAATCCTTCCATCCGACTGCACGGATGCCAAGGCCAGACACCATGTGGACCTTCATTTTGGGTCTCATACCACACCTCTGCCCCCTTCAGCAATGTCCTCTTTCAGACTATAAGTTATAAGGTGATCCTAGTTTGTTACTGGCATTCATTAATTTCATTGATTTCTTGGCCCAAGTGGGAAAAAAAAATGAAATATCCACATTGCTAGTGTTACTTTCCTGGTCTCTGAAGTAAGTGTATAGGGATACATAGGTTTTGGAATAATTCGTTTCTGCAGTTAAAAGTAAATAAATAATGCATTACACATCTCCTTGCACTTTTCCTGCCTTGTAATATTCATTCTGTCTAATGTGCACAATTTCCTTCCATTTTAGATTTTAAGCAAAAAGGCACAGTTGCATTAAGTTGATAATAACAGTCTTTCTAGAGGTAAGCACCTGGGAAAGACTTATTTATATTTCAATAGCACAGAGATTTAAATAATCAGTTGGGCATTCTGTCCTTAGACTTAAAATGGAGTCACTGAGGCTTATCTTCTGGAAAAAGGTGAGGGAGATGAAAAGTTGATGAGCTGGGTGTGGGGGGGGTGCAATTTAGGCTCACTCTCTTTCTCCTTTTGTCAGCAGGGACCACACTCCAGACCATCAGTTAGGAAAATAAGACAGGTCAAACTACCCTGAGCTAAATGGATTGTAAGTGGAAAGAAATTGGAAAATATATTATTTCAGGAGTCTTAGTCATAGGTGCAAATGTGTAAAAAGTCCTGACCTAAAGACCATGGAAGAGAATGTGAGTTTTTGCTTGGGAATCAGCAGAATGTGAGTGAACACTTGTAGCTAGTCATACATAAGCTGGCAAATCACCAATCTGAAAGGTATCTTGGGTTCTATGATTGCCTTAATTATAAAGTTTCTTCTTTAGAATTGTAATTGTTTCCACATTTGTAATACTGCTGTGTGTTCAGTCGCTCAGTCATTTCTGACTCTTTGTGGCTGCATGGACTGTAGCCTGCCAGGCTCCTCTGTCCATGGGATTTCCCAGGCAAGAGTATTGGAATGAGTTGCAATTTCCTTCTCCAGAGGATCTTCCCAACCCAGTGATAGAAGCAGTGTCTCCTGCATGGGCAGGTGGATTCTTTACCTCTGTGCCATCTGGGAAGCCATGGGAAATTTGGATATGAGGTTACTAAGCACAACTTTATATCCTTTTCCTAGAATTTTATGTATTTCTATTTTCTATTAAATGATATATAGATTTTAGTGTATTTGGAAAACATTTACTTACAGTGGTCTGCTAAATATTTTTAGTAGTATTTTAACCATGGAGAGCAGCTAATATTTCCTCTACCACTTACATACTTAGCTGACAAGTTGCCCAGTGTGTATAAGCCTATTGCTCCAGGAAGGCCATGCCTGTACATACCAGCCACATACATAGGGTATGAAACTTATGTGTGGGACAAGTGCAGAGACAATAGCTTACTACATCAATAAAGATGTAGGGAGACTTAAGGGTTCTTTTCAACTTAAGAACTACTTGAAAGTTTCCAGCTTAAGTGATTTGGAAGACAAAGGTGTTTTTGTAAAAAGCAAATGAAGAGAGCAGTATAAAAAAATAACTTTGTGCAAGAAAATTAAGATGTATTTTAATCATTTAATTCATACTAGATATCAAATATCACTATGCACACTACACTTATGAACTCATATAATATTCATAAAATTCCTAGAGAGTACATAATGTCGGTATGGTTATTTTAGGATTGAGGAACTGCAGTTAAGATGAAGTTGGAGAGGGACTTCCCTGGTGGTCCAGTGTTTAAGACTGCATACTCCCAATGTAGGGGGCCTGCATTCAATCCCTGGTTAGGAACTAGATCCCACATGCTTCAACTAAGATACAGCACAAATTAAAACAAAAACAGAAAAAGATGAAATTGGAGAACAGAGTTCCATCAGGTTGGGCATTTGTATGATTAGAAACAGTGAGTGACTCAATACATATTAAAAAGGTTGATTTTAGTTTTCAGCTGTAAGCATATTTAGAAATCACTTTTGTTTCAGACATCATACCTTTTTCTATTATTTAGGGTACTTTTGAAATGTATGGAACACTTATTATTATGAAATATTTCCTAATGTGTAGAACAGTGGAAGTGTTAGAGAGAAAAAAGTAATAACTCTGAGCCATCTTCCAAAATTTCTTGTGAAAATCATGGATTTTGCTGAGAATGGTTCAAACATCAAAAGGTGAACCAGTGTGGATTTAGGACAGCAAGCTCAGAGAGTCAGTAAATAAAATTTTAAAATCTGTGTGGCTAGAGAATGTGTTTAGACCTAAGGGAATATTCTAGTATTAAATAGTTTGACTTGAAGTGTTTTAATATGCGTACATGTGTGCTGAGTCACTTTAGAAATGTCTGACTTGACTCTTGGTGACCCTATGGACTGTAGCCTGCTAGGTTCCTCTGTCCATGGGATTCTCCAGGCAAAAATACTGGATTGGGTTGCCATGCTTTCTTCCAGGGAATCTTCCTGACCAGGGATCAAACCTGTGTCTCCTGCGAATCCTGCATTGTAGGTAGATTCTTTACTGCTGAGTCACCTGGGAGGCCCCAAATGTTTCAATACTGTTATTTACTTATTTCATTTTTCACCCTTGTCACCTCATAAAAGAACTGAGGACATCATCACACATTAATTTATCTCATTTTTTCTTTTATTTTAAACCCAACCCATAACTATTTTTAGAAGATGCATTAGATTGTACATTTCTCAATTAAGAAAGGATGTGCTATTAATGTGGCACATGTGACTTTGGCTCTGTTCAGTTCAGTCGCTCAGGTGTGTCTGACTCTCTGTGACCCAAAGGACTGCAGCCCGCCAGGCTTCCCTGTCCATCACCAACTGCTGGAGCTTGCTTAAACTCATGTCTACTGAGTCAGTGATGCCACCCAACCAGCTCATTCTCTGTCATCCTCTTCTCCTCCTGCCTTCAGTCTTTCCTAGCATCAGGTCTTTCATCANTCTGACTCTCTGTGACCCAAAGGACTGCAGCCCGCCAGGCTTCCCTGTCCATCACCAACTGCTGGAGCTTGCTTAAACTCATGTCTACTGAGTCAGTGATGCCACCCAACCAGCTCATTCTCTGTCATCCTCTTCTCCTCCTGCCTTCAGTCTTTCCTAGCATCAGGTCTTTCATCAGGTGAAAAAGTTGGCTTAAAGCTCAACATTCAGAAAACTAAGATCATGGCATCTGGTTCCATCACTTCATGGCAAATAGATGAGGAAACAGTGGAAACAGCGACAGATTTTATTTTTTGGGGGGCTCCAAAATCACTGCAGATTTTGGCTCTGTAATTGATGCAAATACATAGAAATATTTAGTATGATATATTATATATTATGATAACCACATACTCTGGTGCTTTCTGCTTGAATTGCCATTTGTATTAATTATATTTAAAGAAAATGAACTGATTAGCTTATCCCACAATTTAATTTGAAGATTATTTTACAGGCAGACCTGAGAATTTATAGCACCCGCAACAATCAAATTAGAGGGAGGAAGGAAGGAGAAAAGGAAGGAAGGTAGGAAGAGAGAGGAATGAAAAGCTGCTCAGGAAGTGAGCAAAGCTGGGAAGGAAACAGGAGGCCCCAAGGCCTCAGTGCCAACTGAGGAGGGAGTACATTTCACTAACATTGTGTTTTCCATGCGCATTTATAGTAATTCAATCTGGCCCTCAAACAGTTTATCTTCAGGGCAAGGTAAAGTAACATGAGAGGACGTGATAAAGAAACAGTTGAGTCTGCATTTCTTTTTTCACCAGCATATTTAAATCTGTGAAAGTTCCCTCCAAATCCAATTGTGTGTCATTGAGACCAGAAATTAAAGAAGGCTTGATTTATTACCTAACCTCAAAATACATGGTAGCTTCCAGATACAAAGAAAAACCTATCATCACCTTCAAAAGGCTAACTCAACGTTTTTGGTAGTAGGACTTGGCATAAAAATTTTTTGTTATCATATCTGTGCAATTGTATGAATGGTTTGGAGATGCTATAGAAAATGTTATTTTTTTGAATTGTCAAATAGGGAGAAATGAAAAACTTTTTTTCTTGATTATTTTATTGAAGCATAGTTGATTTATGAAAGTGAAACCTCTTGAAATCTTTTCAGTATTCTTTAACCTCTACAAGTGTCAATCAACTGATGTTTCTGAGAACAGAACAATAAATCAGCTTGATCCAAGAAACACAAACAAAATTAAATTCAGTTAGTATACTTTGATGTTCCTGCAATGATTTATCATTCCTTTCTATTTTCAGTATAGGAATATGTATGAAGCATGGAAAAGAAATTAGACATTTAAAAATCTCATATTCAAATCTGTATAGATCTATAATATATATTACAATGTTCACATCTAGTAATTTATTATAGATATATTTATTTCTTATTGATTAACTACTATATTGTTCCACTAACATATGCTCAGCAAAACTTTCATGAAATAGACATTTTAAATATCCTGCTGACTCACTCATTTGTGCTTAAAGAAACCAAAAATCTTAAACACATTAATTTAGCTCATTTCATCATCCTTGTGTCATCTTTTCTTGAGTAAAACCTGGTATATACATTCTCTTTTGCTCTGGCCCAATGTTTGCCTGAATTGGTGCTGGGATTTCCTGATTAGGCTCATGACCAGTGCCATCATCTCAAAAATCCTGGTGGATGTTGGAACTTTCCTCATAGTCCAGTGGTTGGGAGTCCATCTTCCAGTGCAGGGGACATAGGTTTGATCCCTGGTCCAGGAACTAGGACTCTAGGATCCCATATACCTCAGGGCAGCTGGCCCACGCTCTACAACTAGAGATCCCAAGTACTGCAACTAGGAAAGCCCTCATGCTGCAACCGTTGAGCCTGTTTGCTCTAGAGCTAGTGCTCCACAAGAGAAGACCACATGCCACAACTAGAGAAAGCCCATGCACCCACACAAAGACCTAGCACAGCAAAAAAAAAAAAAAAAAAAAAAAAAAGAAAAATATGCTAAGACCTAAGAGCTTGATCCCAGAAAGCAGTTAAGTCATGTCTTCTAGCTTTCTGGAAAACTGTAATTTTTACTCCATTAAATTCACTCTTTCATTATTTTCTGAGAGCCAGAGCTTGATTTTCAGGTATTTTAGATAGAAATTTAGAGAAGACAAATTTAAAATCCCAAAAAGACATGAGTAATAACTACCGACTGTCATTTGTTTAATTAGGATTTTTCCACGCAGTAAATAAATTAACTGACTTTAGAGAATGCAGTATAAGCAATTCTATATCTGTTCATGCAAAAGCTCATGATTCTGTGGATCTGGTCTCACACCTGTATCTGGTAACTGGCACAATTTTCTTCCCTTTCAAAGGCCTCTTTAACTAAATGCTGGTGAGTGCTTATACTTTGCCAGCTGCCACCAAGGCATAGTGATCTGGAAGACCCTCATTTCTTTTGTTCTCCTTCCATCATACATTTCACCCACCTTCCTCTTCTTCTTCCCTATTGTTTGGCTTGATTCATTCCCCCTGGTGTATAAATCCGTGTCTTAAACCTCCTACAGGGAAAAGCCAAATTAGATCTGTTTCTTTGAATTTAACCTTTGCTTTTCATTGCATTTATTATTGTAATCATCCATAATCACCTGCCTCAGGGAACTCTGCCCCTCTGCCTAACTGTTAAACTGAAAGTGACTTGGCTCAGCTCACAGGGAGATAATCTGAACTTTTCCACCTATGAATGAATGGCTGCAGAAAAGAAGAAATTAACATATCCCCTCCACAAGGCTGGTCAGTCCAGGAGATGTTTGCAAGATTAATGACCTTTTTTTTTTTACTTTACCTCCTCTCCTCCTGCCCTCTCTGTTCTATAAAAGAATGTGGCATCCAGTTATTTTATTTTGAAAGATGGTTATTTTGAAACATTAGTCTGCCATCTTCTCAGTCAGCTAGCTTTCTGAATAAAGTCATATTTCTTGCCTCAACACCTTGTCTGTAGACTTATTGGCCTGTCACGAGGTGAATAGAGCAAGCTTGGATTCGGTAACAAATCGACTGCGTTACCACTGTCTGCGCTTAATTATTCATTCTCATTGAGGCTCTTGACATATCCAAAGCTAAGTAATTTTTTCCTACTAACAGAAAATCAAATGATCTTGCTGGTTTCATACAGATATGATTTTTGAATATAAAAATTAAAAATATTACTCTAACATGTGTTTGAGCTGCACAGCTGTTTATTTAGTTCTCATTTCCCATTATAATCCCTTGTTAGAATAAGTGAAGATGCACTACCAATTTAAAATGATTACCAGTGAGAAAAATGAAAATCTCATTATCTCAGAAGCAGTGAACCCAAAGCACAGTAGTTAATTAAAACTCAAGCAAAATAAAGAAACACTGAGAGAATGCATATGAAACAGACAGTCGTGGTTACAAACTGTAGGGAAGGAAACCAGGCAGAAAGGGAAAAGACAGACAGAGGGATTTTTTTTACCATGTACTTGAATACACTAGTTATTCAAGAAACTGGATAGTAATAAAGGATAGCATAGATTCTCAGGAAAGACATGGCCTTGTCTTTCCTTACCCTGCTGTTCTTTCCATTTGAACTGCAGATCATGGAAACATTGGGGTGGCAGCTTTTGTGTATCCATCAATGGTGGAGCTGCTCTAAGTCACAACCTTAGTCATATTAAAAAGGATCACTTTCCCCTACAACCAGGAAGGGATGTTGAATGGTCAGATATAGCTGCCCCAAGTTAGGGCATTAAAAGTAAGAAGTGAATGGAATGAAGAAAGTTTGTTTAATGGCTGCACATTCTGGAGAGAGCAGGAAAGCAAGAAATCTTCATCTAATAACATGAACAGAAGTTTCTAAGACTTGTATCTTAAATGGTGAGTACCCAACCAGCCCCTAAAAGGCACTGACATACCCACTCTATCTCCAATGCTTTACAACAAACTGTGCTTAATGGACCAAACCTTGCTTGCCACCTGTTTTTAAAATTTAAAAATTTTAAATTTTTATCATAACAAAGCCAAGTTCCCTTATTCACAAATTGTCTACAGTTACTTTTACATGAAAGAGGCAGAACTGAGTAATTGTAATGAAACCACATCATCTGAAAAGCCTAAAATATTTGCGACTTGTAAATAGTTTACAGAAAAAATGTTGGCCTACCCCTGCTCTGAAAGGATAAAAAAATTTTCCATAGTGTGGAATCACAGAACAGTACTCACTGCTGGACGCAGATTAAATTTTTCCCAGTAGGATCTAGACTACTTCTTTTGGTCTAGAGATATTGTCCTACACACAAGGAGGAAGAAAGAAAGGAAAGAAAAGGGAGAGGGAGAAGTGAGATATGAAGGAAGAGAGGATAGAAGAGCATCATGTTGGTCCAAGTTACCCAAGAAACAACCTCTGAGATGGAGATTCAGTTGCAGGAAGCTCACTGGGGATGGATCTCAGCAATACCAGTCAGGGAGTGAGAGGACCAAATCTGAGGACAGGTAGAAGGTGAATTGCAATGCACAGCCTCCAGGAGATGCCCACTGGGCTGGCATTGGAACTGTTATGGTGCCAGCAAGGTGACATCAACTGGCCAGGACATTCTGTCTACTTGGCTGTTTCATATTTCAGTGCTGGATGCCGTCTGGGAAGTGATGGAAGGTCTTCACAGGTCAAGATCCTTATGCATCTTCCATACATGTCCTGGCCTTAACATTCTCATCTGTTCCCAGGCCCCTGTCCAGCTAGCCATTAACTACCACTTTGGAGTCAACGTATGTTTTCCCTGCAGGCTACTTTTGGTCCACTAAGGGGACAGTTCAGTTCAGTTCAGTTCAGTCGCTCAGTCGTGTCCGACTCTTTGCGACCCCATGAATTGCAGCACGCCAGGCCTCCCTGTCCATCACCAACTCCCGGAGTTCACTCAGACTCATGTCCATTGAGTCAGTGATGCCATCCAGCCATCTCATCCTCTGTTGTCCCCTTCTCCTCCTGCTCCCAATCCCTCCCCGCATGAGTCTTTTCCAATGAGTCATCTCTTCACATGAGGTGGCCAACGTGTGAAATGATAAGCTTCCCTTGGATGGGTTTTCCTGCAATGTTGTCTTTCAGGACCATTGTGCAGCTACAGCCTATTTTTGATTTTTACTTACAGAACCACCAATTTATTTCCTAATCCAACTCAGAATTTTTTATCTCATCATTTGGTTGTAAGGATATGTCGCATGAGTGAGCTTCAGGAGAAGTACTGGGGCAGTGAGCAATGGCAGAGGAGAGTCTGGGACATTTGCTCCTGTAGCCTTCATGTGCTGTCCAGCTCTGCCGGGTCCCTCACATACAAGTCCTATCTTGTGATAAGTGCTACTGAGTCTGGCTGGCCTTAAGGTGTCGCAGGTGTGGCAGAACTCAGTTTCTTAGAGTCGCGATGTCTGCACAGTCTCCTGATGTCTCACAATCCTTTGCCCTATTTCCATCAAGACCCAGAAGCAGGCCAAGAACTAATTTTCAAATGATGTGTAAGTCTCTGTTGCAATTTATCAGGCTTGCTAAAGAAGCCTATAATAGATATATAATTGTGATGCTCCTTTGCTCTGACCTCTACATGAATTTATTCCCTCGAAGGTACCTGAAACTATATTTTCTTCCAGTTTTGATCAAGTTGGAGAGCAGCTTGGCCCACAGTCAGGATATGCGAAGGGACCCTTCTTATTCTTAGATCTTAAAGGACAGATCTTCCCTGTCACATAGTAAATGGGTCATAAACCGAAGATGACCGCCAAATATTGTACTGTATTTTTCAAGGCACAAGTAGGATGTGCAGTGACTGGTCCTTTACTGTGCAGTGACCATCTGGGTGTGTCCAAACCACTGGACCCCTAAAACTGTACTGATATGTAACGATGTACTGTAATGATGCTGGTCTTTGCATCATTATGTGTCTTCCAGCCTCTGGAGTGCACCTGTCTTATCAAGGCCTCTAACATTTGACTGCTTCTTGCTCATGGATTCTGATTGCCATGATGACACACATATACTGTATGCTGATATAATGAATGTATAGTGAATATACATAGACCATTGTAAAATGGACCAGTATCATGTTTTGAAGAATGGCCGGATACATGGCAGAATGTGTTTCTGTATATACTTTTCCACTCGAAAAAAATTTTTTTTTAAGTTTGCAAAACAGGTAAGAAATTATAAAAATGTTGTTTTTCTAATATTTAAAATGATGTTGTAGCTGAGTTTAATTTCATTAAATAGAAAAGTATCCTGCATAGAGCCCTCTGAATCCAATAAGAACTATAGCTTAGAGAGATAACCTTTGACCCTGTAAGAGGACACTTCTCACATCTTGGTGGCTCAGTGGCCACAGGAGGAGTCTGAATGTCCCTGGGCTATGGGCCAACAGAGAGATCCCCTACCCCAGACCCCCACTCCAGGTTCTGAGATGTTGGAATTTCCTACCCAAACAGCCCCAAGCACATTCCCAAATTCTGGGATTCTTAGACCTCTGTCTCCTCTGGCCTTTGAAAGGGTTAAAAATTAGGTAGTTTATTTAAAATATAACTGTTCAAGACAGACAAAAAAAACTCTTAAGGGGATTAATATTTGATTTCCAGCTGTGGAGAAGAGATGGAAAATGTGGTACCAAAGCCTATTTCAATTTTTCAGTTTCAGGAAAAGTTTCCCTGCTCCCTGTTTGGAGGAGAATGACATTCAGTGCTTGGCTGAACATTTGGGTTCCAGGTGCCCCTGCACACTCCTCAATGTTTTTCCAGAGAGTAGATACTTATTCAGACCCTATCTCTATGAAATAGACACAAAAATATGAAATAGAGCCAGTGTGTGTTGACTGGAATAGGTAATTTGCATATAAATTGATAATAATATGCATTATGTATGTATGTATTCTAATTTATATATACATTATGGTCATGCTCATTGTTGACATATTTAAATATTACTTTTTATAATTGCATGGTATTTTTTAAACACAAAGAACTCCTACTTGGGTTGTTTTGAGTAGTTTTTGTCAAAGAAACATGCACAAGGATTTTAATAAATACACTTCAGTGTTGACCATGACAATGCTGATTGAGGAAGACAAGCTTCCTTATTTTTTGCAACACTCTTCTAGAAGGTATAATTATAGCAGACAAAGAGCTCTATTTGAAAGAATGTGATGCATTCCTTATAACTTGCAACAGAACTGTGTAATTATTCTCAGTTATTTAAATTTAAGGATTTGTTCCCTTGAAGCCTGAGAACCCATCTGTGCCTGAGTCTCATTTTCCTGGTGTTAAATGCCTTAGAACTCAGTATCGGCATCTTTTCAGCTACAGGAGCTACATTCAAATTACAGCCGTTTGCATTAGCTGGAAACTTAAAGACATCTTTATAATCCTAGAGTTTTTTGGCTCCCAAACCTCACATGTTCATCTGACAAACTCACCTTGTCTGTTCTAGGACATGGCCTGTTCCCTGACTGGTCTCACTTCCCAAGACCTAACTCCTAAAATCACCTGGAAACCAGTTGGTGTGCATCCCAAGCAGAAGGTGAATAGTATCAAGACATGGCATGACAGCCACACTCTATTCATGTTCTTCATGTCAGAACAATATTTCATATCTGGACCCCAAACCAAATCAAACCAAACAAAAACATTCCAAAGCCAAGAAACCCTCCTCTCACTCTAAGGCACCTCAGGTTTTTTGCTTCATGTGATGCAAGCCAAGCTCACAATTCCTCCTTTCATCTGTTCCTCAAAGATTATCTATCAGTAAGTTGGAGTTTAGCCACTGGTCCTAATGTGTGACTACATGTGTGGCCATAGTGTGGTCATGAGGACAAATAAGAAAGATCATTAACCTGTGTTGTTTTGCTTTTCCCTATTTCCTATTCTCAGTATGCAAAATATATTTTCTACTATTATTTGGAAAGAAAATAGCAACTACTCCATAGAGATGCCTGTAATTTCTCAAGCAAAATGTTCCATCTCCTCCTTATTTTCTTCCAATTTTATAAAATGAGATTTTTAGAATATGTTGTTAGGGGAAAAAATGCACAACCTTAAAGTTGAGAATTATGTTTTATTTGATAGACAATACAGAGAAACTTAAGCCCAGGATGCAGCCTCTTAGGTAGCTCTGAGGGACTGTTCCAAAGAGATAAGGGAAGAACCAGGATACACAGGAGTCTTTGCAACAAAAACCAGGTAATGGCGAAGAATTTGCTTGCAATGTAGGAGATGCAGGAGACCCTGGTTCAATCTCCAGGTCAGGAATATACTCTGGAAGAGGAAATGGTAACCCACTCCAATATTTTTACATGGAAAGTCTCATGGACAGAGGAACCTGGCAAGCTACAGTCCATGAGGTTTCAAAGAGTCGGACACAACTAAGTGACTGAACGCACAGATACTCATACGTTTGGGAACATGCAAGGGTCTGGGCTCACTGAAATCATTCCTTTGATGTGCACCTCAGCTATGTGAGGCTAATATCTTGTCTTTTTCATCCTGAGTCTCCTTGGGGTGCATCTTTGGGGGTTTAATGGCTGCAACATCCTTTGTTTACTGACAGAGCAGGCAACATTTTTTCATTGACAATGTTCACTTCTTGCGTCTCCCTTTCCTATCTTTTCTTCTAAACAGAACTTTGAAAAGTTACTACAACCACCTCTATCCCGTCTTTTATTTTAACTGATTCAATATTGCCAGCTGAGTGATATTATTAGGGTTTCTACTGTACTATATTCCACCGGTTTCAAGTATTTTACTTTTATGCTTTCTAGTCCAAGGTAGTCTATTTTTTTCCTTTTAAGTTTTAATCATTTGTGTTTATTTATTATAAGCAAAAATTGTGCAAGATTTTTAAAGTGGTGAGGGTCCTGACAAGCTCTTCCGTCTGGGTTGTATCTTTCTTGTCTCTGAGTGGGCTGCTTTATAACTTTATAGAAAGAGATGTTAACTTGTAGAAAACCAAGAGTAATGCAAAGAATTTCTGTCTATTGAAATGCAAATTGTGTCAGATGGAATGTAATTAGTTATTGCCCTGAGAATATTGACTAGTTCTGCCAGTTTCTCTTCCCTTTATAAATTCATTGCCACTTTCCTTATCTTATTACAAATATGAGCTGCTTTATCAGTTCCCTTTCTATCTATATGGCAGTTTTCTCTTTTCTGCATTAATTAAGCACAAAAAATATTAATTCAATACAACTTTTGACACATTAATTATTTTTGGTTTTAAGAAAAAAAAGACTTACTTTGCATTTCAAACAAATTACACATGCTAAATTGTGAAGCAAAAAAAAATTCCCCTGCAACTTAAGTTTCCTGGCATTTTATTCATGTAGAAAACTACAGTTTTAGAACCACTTTCCTAGATATTTTTACATTAAGTCTCATAGCAACCCTTGGCATAGAGAACTAGGCAAGAGTTATATTGTACTTATTTTACAAAAGAGGAAACAGGCATTTAGAGAGTTTAAGAAAATTGCCCTGGGATGTAGAACTCTTGATTAATCCTGAACGAGAATCCAGGGCAATTTATTTTTTCTCTATGAAATGGAATGTGATACATGTTAATTTTAAATTTGTATGAGATTCATGATTTTGCTATTTTTGGAGAATTATTCTTTAGGATCCTTTTCCAAGGCTTCAACCTGGTTCTTGAGAAACTTACGTAGCTCATTTGGACAAAACTCTCTTCTCTGTTGGAATCCACCAGAGGCCACACCTCCTCTGAGCTCAGCTGCTTACAGGTTCCAAGGGCAACTTTAATTGGGAGGGCAGACAACTCACAGCTGGAGTGATGAGAAAAGCGCTGTCTTCAGGTCGCCTGTATCTCAAGTCTCTTTCCTCTTAACTAGTTTTAATAGGCTCTCCTGAGTGCTAGACTACTTGTATTTCAAAGGAAGGTGACAAATGACCCCACAGGAAAATTGTGTCTGAACAATGTCTTTAAAAACTATTGTCCTGACCTTATTTTAAAAGAAAACCGCATCAGTTGTGGGGCTGGGGTACTTGTACATAGAACACAAAGCTGAAAGGACTCTTAAGAGATTATAGGGTCAGGTTCTGGGCATGGATGTATTTACATGTCTTGGATAGAATACTAAATCATCATATAAACATGTCTTGTCCAGTCTCAGTTTTAAACTTTCTTTGATAGACTTCTTTTCTCTCTCATTTAGTTTCTTTTCATAGAGCTATATTTGTCCCTGTACTTTTAAATAGTCATACAGATTTGATTACTGAAGAGAAACCAACCCATGAAGTTACACATTTTCAGAAACTATATGATTTTAAAAATGTATTTTCAGAAATAATATTCATTATTTAACATGTAAGTTATCTAAAAGAAGGCCTTGTATCCATCTAAGGATTATTACTGTATTTTTTGTTTACTTATAAATACCTCATATGAGATTTCTTTTGAACACCTCAAATTTCAGCAGGTTTGTATGGTTCATGTTACTAAGTACATACTCAGCAACCTGAAAAAAATCTGATTTTCTTTAGTGCAGTAATACATGGAGTTAAAAAGTTAAAAATATCATTTCCACTAAATATCAGTAACCTCTTGATAGAGCAAAATGTTCTGTGAGCCAAGCTATTAAATAGGAGAAAGTTAAATGTCTACAGTTTAAAACCCAACGAGCATCTTAATGTAATTAACTCAGTAAAATGTCTATATATACATTAGTATATGTGAGCAGATGAATGAGTATAACAAACTACCATGTTAGGATGTAAAATACTGGGAATGTCACATCTTACTAAAAAGTTAGTGCTATTCAGAAACAGTTTTTTAAAATGCATTAATGTGGGGTCATTAGGATCTAAGAATATGGGAAGTAATCTTATAGATTCTGACATTCATTTATTAATTTTCAGCATGCTTATTAAAGGAGCTGCACATGTCTCCTATAGTCATCAAGCTGTATTTTGAAATAACTCAAAATTATTCCCAAACATTTTTGGTAGGGAAATTGTTAAAAATATATCAGTTCAGTTCACTTGAGTGGTTCAGTTGTGTCTGACTCTTTGTGACCCCATGAATCTCAGCATGCCAGGTCTCCTGTCCATCACCAACTCCCAGAGTTTACCCAGACTCATGTCCGTCAAGTCTGTGATGCTATCCAGCCATCTCATCCTCTGTTGTCCCCTCCTCCTCCTGCCCCCAATCCCTCCCAGCATCAGGGTCTTTTCCAATGAGTCAACTCTTCACATGAGGTGGCCAAAGTATTGGAGTTTCAGCTTCAGCATCAGTCCTTCCAATAAACACCCAGGGCTGATCTCCTTTAGGATGGACTGATTGGATCTCCTTGCAGTCCAAGGGACTCTCAAGAGTCCTCCAACACCACAGTTCAAAAGCATCAATTCTTCTGTGCTTAGATTTCTTTACGGTCCAACTTTCACATCCATACCTGACTACTGGAAAAACCATAGCCTTGACTAGATGGAGCTTTGTTGGCAAAGTAATGTCTCTGTTTTTCAATATGCTATCTAGGTTGGTTGTAACTTTCCTTCCAAGGAATAAGCGTCTTTTAATTTCATGACTGCAATCACTATCTGCAGTGATTTTGGAGCCCAGAAAAGTAAAGTCTGACACTGTTTCCACTGTTTCCCCATCTATTTCCCATGAACTGATGGGACCAGATGCCATGATCTTAGTTTTCTGAGTGTTGAGCTTTAAGCCAACTTTTTCACTCTCCTCTTTCACTTTCATCAAGAGACTTTTTAGTTCCTCTTCACTTTCTGCCATAAGAGTGGTGTCGTCTGCATATCTGAGGTGACTGATATTTCTCCCAGCAATCTTGATTCCAGCTTGTGCTTCTTCCAGCCCAGCGTTTCTCATGATGTACTCTGCATAGAAGTTAAGTAAGCAGGGTGACAATATACAGCTTTGACATAATCCTTTTCCTATTTGGATGTAACCAGTCTGTTGTTCCATGTCCAGTTCTTACTGTTGCTTCCTGACCTGCATACAGGTTTCTCAAGAGGCAGGTCAGGTGGTCTGGTATTCCCATCTCTTTCAGAATTTTCTAGTTTATTGTGATCCACACAAAGGCTTTGGCATAGTCAATAAAGTAGAAATAAATGTTTTTCTGGAACTCTCTTGCTTTTTCGATGATCCAGCAGATGTTGGCAATTTGATCTCTGGTTTCTCTGCCTTTTCTAAAACCAGCTTGAACATCTGGAAGTTCATGGTTCATGTATTGCTGAAGCCTGGCTTGGAGAATTTTGAGCATTACTTTACTAGCTTGTGAGATGAGTGCAATTGTGTGGTAGTTTGAATATTCTTTGGCATTTCCTTTCTTTGGGATTGGTAGACATTAGGTTAAAAATATACTGAGAGATACATACAATCAATGAAGTTTGAATATTAAAAGTTAGCTCCTTATGAGCTTTGGATTGGAAGTGATACATGTGAAGATGTCACCGAGCAGATGTCCTGGACGCTGTGTCTGAAGTTACTTTAGTCTCTCTTGCTGCTGGAGGAGCCCTGTGATTCAGTCTTGGCTAACAGAGTATGAGCAGACTTTTACCAAGTAAGTTTCCAGAAAAGCTATTGTTGTCATCATAATAAACGTAGAAAATCACCTGGCCTTTTTTGTCCTTGTCTCTACAAAGCCTGCATATGAGGAATAATCATGTGACTTTCACAAGACAAAGATAGCAGGCTGGTCTAGATATGGTGCTTGACCACCAATGATCTCCTTGAGCAGCTGTGTTATTTGGGCACGTAATTCTGAATGTCCTTGCACACGAGTTAATGACTGTTTTTGTCTATGAGGTTATGCTTTGGTTTCTATTCCATATAGTCAAATGAAATTCCAGTAAATAATTATTACTTTCTCTCACTCTAAACTATCATTCTATGTGCTTTGTAGCCTTGGAAGCTCTAACAGGGGCATTTGGTTTGTCTTATATTCTTCATCAAGGAAGTCTTTCTCTTCTGAGGTAGCATCTGCAACAGAGCAGGTTTGTGTAGGGAAAGCGGGGAATAGTGAGCCTGCTGTAAGAGGTGTCCACTTTGCAGACAGTGCAGCAAGTCAATTCCAGCAATGAGTTGATGGCAAGTGTTACTCTCACTCTGCCGAAATCAGATGGCCAATTTTTCCAGATAGGAAATAGACATCATGCCTCAGTGTTCTCAAGTATTGTCATGAGACTGATTACTTAGGATTGCTCTATCTGCTTTAACAAAGAGCTTCAGACTGGAATAGGAACAATAGAGCTTTCCAGCTTGAACAACAGAGGGATTTATTTATTGCTCATGTAAGTCTCAAGTCTGTGTTCCTGGTTAGCAGGCGACTCTCCTCCACTTAGTGATTTACAGATAGATTCTTCTCTAATTTCACTTGTCCTAAGATCTTTGAAGTCATTTTCCTCCAGTCAAGAAGAGAAAAAGCATGAAGAAGGAGCACTTGTGCCTTCCAAACTTTGGAAAGGAAGCGATACAGGTCACTTACACTCATGCTCCATGGGACACAAGTCATGTGTAGGAATACACAGGAGCAGGGATGATGGTTCCTGGCTTGAAAACTAAGTTTCAAGTGCACCTCATTGCATTATGTTTCTTTTTTCCACTTTTCAGATATTGCTTTTTTCATGAATAGAAGGTTGACAGCAACCTTGAGCCAAGCAAGTCTATTGGCATCAGTTTTCCAACAGCACTTACTTACTTCCTGTCTCTGCGTCATATTTTGGTGCCTTTCACAATATTTCAAACTTTTTTTTTTTTTTTTTAACTATTATTCTATTTGCTATGGTAAAGAAGGCTGAGCGCCGAAGAATTGATGCTTTTGAACTGTGGTGTTGGAGAAGACTCTTGAAAGTCCCTTGGACTGCAAGGAGATCCAACCAGTCCATTTTGAAGGAGATCAGCCCTGGGATTTCTCTGGAAGGAATGATGCTGAAGCTGAAGCTCCAGTACTTTGGTCACCTCATGGGAAGAGTTGACTCATTGGAAAAGACTCTGATGCTGGGAGGGATTGGGTGCAGGAGGAGAAGGGGATGACAGAGGATGAGATGGCTGGATGGCATCACTGACTCAATGGGCATGAGTCTGAATGAACTCCGGGAGTTGGTGATGGACAGGGAGGCCTGGCATGCTGCGATTCATGGGGTCACAAAGAGTCGGACATGACTGAGCGACTGAACTTACTTACTTATGGAGATCTGTGTTCAGTAGTCTTTGATGTTACTACTCTGACTCATAAAGTGTCAGATGATGGTTAGCATTTTAACACTAAATTATTTTTAATTAAGGTGTTTACATTGCTTTTTTAGACATAATGCTATTGCATGCTTAATAGATTACAGTATAGTGTAAACATAATTTTTATATGCACTGGAAAGCAAAAAGTTTTGGGTGATTTGCTTTATTGTGGTCTGTAACTAAATTCATAGTATCTCCAAGGAATGTAACACAGTCAAAATTAACTGTGGTCAATAGTATTAGACCAAAATCATCTCTCTCTCTCTCTCTCTCTTTTTTTTTTTTGCATACAGCAGCAAGTTTTTATTTCACAAGCATCCAGGGTTAATTCAGGGTCAACTAGGGAGCTCTTAACTAATGTTGCTCATGTGTGCAGCTTCTCCTGGTGGATGGATGAAGTAAGATGGCCTCAGATTTACATATCTCTACTCTGTACATCTCTCTTCTATCTATCTGGAATAGCCATGGTGGCAAAGACAGAAACGCAAGGAAAACAGACAGAAAAAGTCAAGGTGTCTTTAGCCGTCACTGAGAAGTTACACACTTTCATCCCAACTCCATCCTGGAGGACACGCATAATTAAAGTATGGATAAAATACACTGCATTGCTTCTGGGAGAGTAACTGCTAAGTCATATGGCAAAGGGCAGAGAAATGGGGAGCTTTAAGATTTTGGAACCATCAAAGCAATTCCCATGCTCACTAAGGCAGCACACAGTGGGAAAGGAACTTACCAAAACAAATCCAATGCCAAGAGGAGGTTTAAGTTAATTCTATGAAGCCAATGATAAAGTAAATTTTATACAAAATATTGTATGCAGGTGCATATTTGGAAGACCAAAATCATCTTTTATAGCAGTCCTTTAAATTATGGGTATCCATTTTTCATGTAAAAGCAAACACTGATATTGAGAATAGATTCCATGTGTATGATATGGCCTTCTGTTATAATTTTAAGTTCAACATAAATTATCGATTTACAGAATAATTATTTCCATTTGTCAACACATGATTGTTTTTCTCATAGCTGTTAACCATGCAGAAACACTAAAGTTCACAAACTGATAAATAAATGACAGGGTAAATCAACCCATTCCTTAATTGATTTTAAATATAAATGGCTTTAATTTTTTTTTTAGGGATGGCTAGGTATATGAGTCCAAAGTCAGAATCAAACTCCAGATTCATTTTATAAAAGGGAGCTTGTTAAGTAGATGATGAGGAGATCCTAAAATTTGAAATACTCAATATTTGTAAATTTCTATTGATGTTGGTCAAATAAATGTCCTGCAAATATCATGATTTGAGCATGTATTACAATGTCACATGAGGAATATTGTGGGGTAATTTTTAGCAATTTTTACATGAATGAAGTTTTGATTTTTAAGTTCACATATTTCTTCATGAAGGAATAACAATTCCCAGCCCTGCAGTGGATATGTCTTCTTAATACATTGATTCTTCTGACCTTGATAAAATTTTAAAATACTTGAGAAATTAAATATTGTATTTGGAACAAGCATGTCCATTTTTAAAGCTCTAAAATCAAATAAAGATAACATACTTCCTATTTTGCCTCCCTTAATTTCCCCTATGATCATTCTCCTCTGAATGTTTGAAATCCATTATTTAATTCCACTTTGCATTCTCGTAAGTTTTATGGTATTCTGTGTTTAGATGTTCATCTTATGTTACTGTGGTGTCAATGAATTGATTGTAAGAACCCAATAGGGAAATGAATTATTTGAGTATGAGAAATGAAAAGCAATCTTGATTTTTAACACAGTTTTAAATCTCTCTTATTTATGTTTTAGTGTTCCTATTTATTTCTAATAACTGAGGAATTCTTTTGGGCTAACAGAGACATTTTGTTGTTCTAGTAAAGGACATGCTTTTGTTGTGATTATTGAACTGCACCAAACAGTAAAATGAAAAATCTATACAATTGAAATTTTGAAGCAGTGAGGGAGTTTTAGCATGCAATCCTTTGGGCATTGCTGAATTTAAGGACCCAAGGTTTATACATAAAGAGGGACAACAAGAGTAATCCTCAAAATATTTCATTCTCAGTAAAATCTGCGGGTGAGGAAATAAAAAGCAACAACGTAAAGGTTATATGAATGCTTTTGATGTCCTTGACATTTTGCCAAATATCAAGAGGCTCAAGAACATTAGAACAAAGATTGGTCTTGTTTTCAGAGTGTGCACAATATGGCTGAAGCAGTACATCTAAGGTCAGGACAAAATACCATTATTTTTGTTTCAAATGAGCTCTTCATTAGCAAGGTTTACCAAATAGGGCCATAAGTTTTGGGGGATTCCCTCCCATCTTCAGTCACCAAACATTGTCTTAAGCCTCTCTAGCCTTAAGGAATATATACATCTTTGAGATAAAGCACTAATTTTGATCCTATATGGTAAAGGAAATATATTGGCAAGTATATGAAATATTGACTTCACTGCATGCTCTGTGAGGGGATAGCAAGCTTTTCCAAAATTACAGATTGTTTAGAATAATGCATAAATTATCAATACAGGTTTCTTTTCCACAAGGACATCTTGACCTGCCAGTATCCTGTGAAGTACCAGCTTCGAAGGGTGTTGAAAGTGAAGGAATATTTTTTGTTTATCCTCAAACTGAGGGATCTTTTATTAGCTTCTCTTTTTCAAATGAGAGAATGATGACAAGGAAGGTTGTGATAAACTGGGTAGTTGTTGTGTTAGTTGCTCAATCACTCAGTTGTGTCTGATTCTCTGTGACCCCATGAATGGCAGCCTGCTAGGCTCCTCTGTCTATGGAATTTTCCAAACAAGAATACCTGAGTGGGTTACCATTCCCTTCTCTGGGGGATTTTCCCAACCCAAGGATAGAACCTGGGTCTCCCACATTGCAGGCAGATTTACTGTACGAGACTTAGGTGTGACTCTATTCAAAGCCTGGGTCCTATTTGCCTCTCTAAGATGTGTTTTATCTGAAAAGTTAGTGCAGGGAGCGTAGGAACTGAGTAACACTCTCTTTTCTATCTATCATGCCAGTTAAAAATTAATTTCTTTTAACACACTCCATGTAAAAATGCAGATAACCTATTAAACTTGTACTTTGGAAATTAATGCTTCAAGTGTGAATGACTTGAATCTTTGGTCATAGAGACCATCCCATACAAGACTTGTCTCTGCAACTTTCTTGATTAGTCCAGGACTTTTACACACTTCCAGAAATTTTTTAAATTAATTTTTATTGGCATAGAGTTGATTTAAAATGTTGTGTTAGTTTCAGGTATAGAACAAAGTGAGTCAATTATACATATATATATATATATCCACTCATTTTTAGTTTCTTATCCCATATAGGACATTACAGAGTATTGAGTAGAGTTCCCAGTGCTATACAGTAAGTTCTTATTGGTTATATATTGTCTTACTTAGTAAAGTTAAAATAGAGAAAGACAACATCATATATGATAATGCTTATATTTAGAATCTCCCAGAAATATTGACCATACTAAGTAGCCTTTTCTGATCTAATTTTAGATAATAATCCCTTTACTTGAGCCAAGTCTGCTTTCTTATAAACTTTCTGATTTTGTATGTTTTAGGTAAATAAATAGAGTTATTTAAAAAACACAAGTTTGTGGTCAGATGGCCAGCGACCCTCTTCCTAGCTTGTCAACTATTTGCATAAAAGTTCAATTAATATTTGTAACAAGTTGTCCAAATGGCCCTCCTTCAAGGAATTCAGACTGGAGATAATCAATCATATTTTCCACACCACATCCAAGGTCACTCTGAGGGTCATCATCCTATCAACTGTCAGACTTTGAAAAGATCATGGTCATAAAAGATCACAAGTGCGTCATTTTTATCTGCCATGCCTGGAAGTGGAGTGTGATACTTTCCATAAAGTTTCATTGGCTGGAACTTAGTCATACGGCTACATCAAATGACAGAAGAGACTGGGAAATAAAATCTAGATGTGCGAACATAAAGGAATATAAAAACCTGGAATTTGGTAGTCAGATAGCAATATCTACTATAAAGAAGTATGGTTGCTTTTTCTGTTTTTAAACCATGTCATTATAAAATTAACACAAAAATATAGTCTCATGAATAATCAAAACATTACAGATAAATGTGAAAGCTCTCTTTGATCACTCTCCAAATTTCTTCTAGTTCTCCTCCAGGCATAACTGCAGTAAAAAGTTTAATAGTAAATTCTTACAGATTTAATCCTCTTTAATGTAAGAAACACAATCACTCTGGGAATCTAGGTCAGAGAATGTATGGAAAAACAACAATAACACTCACTACAGGCATCTACTCTTTTAAGAGTTTGGTATTTATTAGCTTGTTAAATCATAATAACCCAATTATTGGTAGATACCACTGTTACCACCCTTATTCTGCAAATGAATAAACAGAAGCATAGGAAGATTGTTGCAGCTCAGGGATTAGTGCCTTGTCTGTTGACACTGAACCTTGTACATTTTCCTCCAGAGTCTGTGTGCCTTACCATACACCTTACCGCATGTGCTGGAAATGATACAGGGTGAATCCCAGTCATGAGAGAGCAATAAAAGCTGGAATCACCCTCCCACTGTCAACAAATAGAAAACTGGACAAAATGTGGAATACTTGCATGCAGAGATGAGACTATAGCCAGCACAAGTATGTGATCCTTCAGAGACGGGAAACAAATGAGTTGTCTTAAAACTGCCCTAGGCTCCTGGCTGGAGGCAATTTTTGTCCTGACACAGACAAGGGAATCTGAGAAGAGCTCACTCTTCTCATGAATTGTGTGAAACATAAATCAGAGTTCAGTGAGGTTGAAACAGAATTTGTGGGGCAAAGTATCAAGAATCCCTGGTGGCTTAGATGGTTAAGAACCTGCCTGCATTGAAGGAGATCCAGGTTCAGTCCCTGGGTTGGGAAGGTCCCCTGGAGAAGGAAATAGCAGCCCACTCCAGTATTCTTGACTGGAGAATTCCATGGACAGAGGAGCCTAGCAGGCTACAGTTCATGGGGTCACAGAGTCTGACATGACCGAGCAACACCGACACTGATTGTATCAAAAAGAGAAAGCTACTAACAGAAAGATTTCCAGAAATCCACATAGAAATTTCTGTTGAGTCTGTGAATATCAATCTACACATGTCTACAGTTCAACCTCAAAACAGTTCCAGGGAGAGAATAGTTACCAGAGACCATTAAAGAGAAAAGTGTTCTGAGATCTCACATGACCAAGAACCATTCCTCTTTCCACCAGCCAGAGTGGAAAGGCATTTTGGATACACAGAGCCTTCAGCACAGACACTCAAAAAACCTGTCTTATTGAGGCTAAACAAGTCAAAAAGAAAACTGGAAGTCTGCCTTTTAGAAAACATGGTAGAAAAAGGTTCAAAGATAAAATGAATACCAACATGTGGAATACAATCCCAACAATATCAGATCTTACATTAAATCTGAGTAAAATAAAATAGTCTAATTAAAAGGAAAAGCAACAATTAAAAGCAAACATCTAAGACACAAAAACAAATCTGTAAGACACTTTATTGCCTGAGTGAGCAAAGTCCAAAACTCTTTAAAACAATAAACAAAATCTAGCAGTCAGTAGTATAACATTTACAAAATCAAGCTTACAATTCAAACACTACTAGATTGTCAAAGAGAAAGAAAAAAGTGACCCATAATTATGAGAAAACATTCAATGTATAAAAACAGACATAGAAATGATGTAACTTGTAGTGAAGAATATTAAAGCAGTTGTTAATATACTCAACATGCTCAAAGATTTACAGGATAAAATAAGTGGTGAGAAAAATAGTGAAATATATATATACATATATATATATGTATATATAGATATGAAACAAAATTTTTGAGTTGAAAGTTACTGTTTGAAATAAAGATTTGACTGGATGAAATTAACAGCTTATTGAATACTGCAGGAGAAAATATTCTTAAACTTGAAGACAGCAAGGAAAACAATCCAAAATGAAGAGGACAGGGAAAAATAAAGGCCAGAAATGGATTAACAGAGCCTCAGAACCTTCTGGGAAATATAAAACTATCTAATGAAAAGGCAATTTGAGTTGAGTCCCAATAGGAAAAGCTATGGCAAAAATTACTTGAGGAAATACTAAATAAATTATTTCCAAATTTGATGAAAATTATAAACCTACCAATGCAAAAACATAAGGAATTTTAAGCAGTGTAAATAAAAATCATACAATACAAGACATATTAAAATCAACTTACCCAATACAAATGATAAAGTCAGACAGAGAAAAGTGATATTACAAGAGAGGAATATGTATAAACATAACAGATTTTCCATCAGGAGCTATGTAAACCAGAAAACAGAGAGATGGATCTTTAAAGTACTGGAGAAAAAAAAAAACAAAACTTTTAAAGCCTGTAATTTTAGATATGCACAGTGAAAATATCTTTTTGAAAATTAAAGAGAAATAAAGACTTTTCAGAGTAAATTTCCAGAGATAAAAGCAAAGACAATTTATTATCAGTGTATCTTCTTTACCAGGAATGTGAAAGCAAGCTCTTCAGTGACAAAGAATATGGTGCCAGACAGAAGTTCAGATCTACATGAAGAAATATAAAGGCCAAAAATAGTTAAAATAAAGATGAGCGTGTAAGACTTTTCATATGCTCCTAAAGATCATTGATTTTCTTTTTCTTTTTTTTTTTTTTATTCAGGGAGTACTAGCTTTTATTGAGAGCAGGAGGGGGCTATATGCAGAAACAGCACAGTCAGCTCTGACAGTCATCTTGAAATTGGTCATGCAGTAGTGTGACCAGTGTCATTTTGAATGTTTTAAGTTGCTTAGTTCAGTTCAGTTGCTCAGTCTGTCCAACTCTCTGTGACAACATGAACCGCAGCACGCCACGCCTCCCTGTCCATCACCAACTCCCGGAGTTTACCCAAAGCCATGTCCATTATGTTGGCGATGTCATCCAACCATCTCATCCTCTGTGATCCCCTTCTCCTCCTGCCCTCAATCTTTCTCAGCATCAGAGTCTTTTCCAATGAGTCAGCTCTTCGCATCAGGTGGCCAAAGTATTGGAGTTTCAACTTCAACATCAGTCCTTCCAATGAACACCCAGGACTGGTCTCCTTTAGGATGGAGTGGTTGGATCTCCTTGCAGTCCAAGGGACTCTCAAGAGTCTTCTCCAACACCACAGTTCAAAAGCATCAATTCTTGTGCACTCAGCTTTCTTATTTTATTTTATTTTACTTTACAATACTGTATTGGTTTTGCCATACATCAACATGGATCCACCATGGGTGTACATGAGTTCCCAATCCTGAACCCCCCTCCCAAGTCCCTCCCCATACCATCTCTCTGAGTCATCCCAGTGCACTAGCCCCAAGCATCCTGTATCCTGCATCAAACCTAGACTGGCTATTGGTTTCTTACATGAGATTATGCATGTTTCAGTGCCATTCTCCCAAATCATCCCCACCCTCTCCTTCTCCCACAGAGTCCAAAAGTCAAGATCATTGATTTTCAAAAGCAAAAATTTTAGCAGTACATTGTGAGATTAAAATATACTTAAAAATTAAATTTATAACAAATAATTTAAAGTGCAAATTATACCACGTTGTTTTATTGCTTCACACAGAAGGGAATGGCTAAGAGTCGAGATTCATGATAATCAAATACAGGTTTTGAAATTGAGACATGTGGACTTTGAGGTCGGTTGATTTATTCAGCTTTTGAAAGTTATCATTTATACATTGTGGTGATTCACAATCGCTTTAGCAGGAAGAGAATTTTTAACAGTACACTTGGATTTTTTTCTCTTTTACTGTGTAAGAATTGGTCATTAATCATTCCAAAAATAAGACATAAACACCACATTCAAAGTTGCTGAAATAAAAAAGTGTATGTGAAGCCATAGTTGACAGGGTGTAAAATGGGATCAGAGGCTAATATGAACCTGCTTCTTCCTCTTTGCTTTAGGGTTGGTAAGTATGCTCGTGGTGCTCATGAGGGGAACCTGGGAAGGGACTGTAGAGAGAGCTGGCGCACCTATAGAAAAGGCTGGGTGCCCCTACAAACAGTCCTGATTGTTCTGACATCAAAGGTTAGCCTAACACATCATTTAGAAAGGGCTGTGGTGGCTTCCTTACAGTTAAAGAGAGCCACATTTGGTCAAAGGCCTCTGGACTTCCATTAACTTTCCAGATGTCTTGGCCATTACTTTCACATAACCCCAGTGGTTGCCAACTAGAACCTAATTTTATGAGTCTAGACATTGGAATGAAATAGCATCAGCAGCCTCTGAACTGCTTCCTCTGTTCTATCAGGTGTAAATGTATTTTCTCTTCTCTGCCAGGTTTGCATTTGATGGTTTCCAGGATGCACTCTTTAAGAGTGAGATCATTTCAAAAATGGCCATTGCCAGAGGAAGGTGAGAGACCTGTGGTGGCTTGGCAGTTTTTCTTTCCAATTCTACATTAGGAGATTACACAGGAAATGTCTGCATCTCTGAATATACGCCAGAAAAATGAAGTTCATGAACCTCTTCTCTTTCCTCAAATGACCCGTAATTAGGTTTTTTTTTTTTTTCCCAGAAATCAATAAAACCCAAAAAACTACAGGTTCTTAACGCATTGCATTAACAATATTACAAGAAAGTTACTACAGCAAAGAAACTGAGTATAAAGACAAGAAAAGTGAAGTTTTTAATATAAGTTTGAGAGTCCTAGATGTTTCACAGCATCTCCTGAGACCAACGAACAGAGCTTAAAATGCTCATATACTCTGTGGGATTGGTTATCTCACACTGTCTCAACTCTTCTCTTAATATTGCACACATCAAGTCTTCTTGAATAAAAACGTCATAATAGAGAACAATGACAAGTTTTACTACAGAGGAAGCAAACAAGAAAAATTTGCAGAGAAGTTGCCTTGAAAGTTAAGTATAAGAGATTAGTGACCAGCATAGTATTAGTATTAGTGACCAGAGCAGAGGGGGAAATGTGGCTTCTAGCTTGAAGTAACAAGCTTATTGACATTGGATTCAGGGTGACCTCTTTTACTGTAAGATATACAAATGACATTTAATAGTATTGAAGCCTATATTATAGGCTATTGTAAATAATAATACCATGTGTGTAAGTTTATCTTGAATATTATACATATATAATATATATACGTATTAGTCTATCTACCTATCTATCCATGATGCTGTGAAAGTGCTATACTCCATATGCCAGCAGGAAAACTCAGCAGTGGCCATAGGACTGGAAAAGGTCAGTTTTCATTCCAATGCCAAAGAAGGGTGATGCTAAAGATTGTTCAAGCTACCGCAGAATTGCACTCATTTCATATGCTGGCAAATTAATGCTCAAAATTCTCCAAGCTAGGCTTCAATAGTATGTGAACCAGAAACTTTCAGATGTTCAAGCTAGATTTAGAAAAAGCAGAGGAACCAGAGATCAAATCGCCAACATTCATTGGATCATAGAAAAAGCAAGAGAATTCCAGAAAACTATCTAGTTCTGCTTCACTGACTAAACTAAAGCCTTTGACTGTGTGGATCACAACAAACTGGAAAATTCTTCAAGAAATGGGAATACCAGACCAATTCACCTGCCTCCTGAAAAACCCATATTTAGGTCAAGAAGCACTAGTTCGATCTAGACATGGAACAATCTATTGGTTCCAAATTCGGAAAGGAGTACGTCAAGGCTGTATATTGCCACCCTGCTTCTTTATCTTATACTTAGAGTACATCATTAAAATTGCTGGGCTGGATGAAGCACAAGCTGAATCAGGATTGCAGGGAGAAATATCAATAACCTCAGATATGCAGATGACATCACATTTAAGGCAGAAAGCAAAGAGGAACTAAAGAGCTTCATAATGGAGGTGAAAGAGGAGAGTGAAAAAGTTGGCTTAAAACTCAACATTTAAAAAATCATCTGTCCCATGACTTCATGGCAAATAGATGGGGAAAAATGAAAACAGTGAGAGACTTTATTTTCTTGGGCTCCAGAATCACTGTAGATGGTGATTATAGCCATGAAATTAAAAGGCACTTGTTCTGGGAAAACAATTCTTTACAACCTTGTGGTTTTCCTTTCACTAAGACACACATCACCAGTGTTTTGACTTAAGTCAACTTTCACTGGCCCTCTTTTTTTTCCCTTCAATTCAACTCTCATTAGGTGTCCCCTGTCTATAAAACAAGCCTGAACTCCAACATGTATCACATTCAATTTTTTTTTCAGTAGCCTTTGAGTTCCAAAGACATTAATGAATAGGCTCAACCTGAAAGATGATGCTGTGAAAGTGCTGCACTCAATATGCCAGCAAATTTGGAAAACACAGCAGTGGCCACAGGACTGGAAAAGGTTAGTTTTCATTCCAATCTCAAAGAAAAGCAATGCCAAGAATGCTCAAACACATACTCAAATGCCAAAGAATGCACAATTGCACTCATCTCACACACTAGTAAAGTGATGCTTAAAATTCTCCAAGCCAGGCTTCGGTAAAATGTGAACCATGAATTTCCAGATGTTCTAGCTGGTTATAGAAAAGGCAGAGGGATCAGAGATCAAATTGCCAACATCTGCTGGATCATCGAAAAAGCAAGAGAGTTCCAGAAAAACTTCTATTTCTGCTTTATTGACTATGCCAAAGACTTTGACCGTGTGGATCTCAATAAACTGTGGGAAATTTTTGAAGAGATGGGAATACCAGACCACCTGACCTGCCTCTTGAGAAACCTGTATGCAGGTCAGGAAGCAACAGTTAGAACTGGACATGGAACAACAGACTGGTTATACATAGGAAAAGGAGTACGTCAAGGCTATATATTGTCGCCCTGCTTATTTAACTTCTATGCAGAGCACATCATGAGAAATGCTGGGCTGGAAGAAGCACAAGCTTGAATCAAGATTGCTGGGAGAAATGTCAGTAACCTCAGATTGGCAGATGACACCACCCTTATGGCAGAAAGTGAAGAAGAATTAAAGAGCCTCTTGATGAAAGTGAAAGAGAAGAGTGAAAATGTTGGCTTAAAGTTCAGCGTTCAGAAAACTAAGATCATGGCATCTGGTCCCATCACTTCATGGGAAATAGATGGGGAAACAGGGGAAACAGTTTTAGACTTCATTTTTCTGGGCTCCAAAATCACTGCAGATGGTGACTGCAGCCATGAAATTTAAAGACGCTTGCTCCTTGGAAGGAAAGTTATGACCAACTTGACAGGATCTTAAAAAGCAGAGACATTACTTTGTCAACAGATGTCCGTCCTGTCAAGGCTATGGTTTTTCCTGTGGTCATGTATGGATGTGAGAGATGGACTATAAAGAAAGATGAGCACCAAAGAATTGATGCTTTTGAGCTGTGGTGTTGGAGAAGACTCTTGATAGTCCCTTGGACAGTAAGGAGATCCAACCACTCCAGCCTAAAGTAGATTAGTCCTGGGTGTTCACTGGAAGGACTGATGGCTGAGGCTGAAACTCCAATACTTTGGCCACCTGATGCAAAGAGCTGACCCATTGGAAAAGACCCTGTCACTGGGAAAGATTGAGGGGAGAAGGAGAAGGGGATAACAGAGGATGAGATGGCTGGATGGCATCACCGACTGAATGGACATGGGTTTGGGTGGACTCCAGGAGTTGGTGATGGACAGGGAGGCGTGGCGTGCTGAGGTTCACGGGGTAGCAAAGAGTCAGACATGATTGAGCCACTGCACTAAATATTCAACCCACCTCTTACTCCTACAGGAAGCAGTGTGGGCCGAGTAGAAGCACAGTGACCCACAAGGCTGAAGGGAGTGGCAGCCAACGCGGGAGCTCCTGTTTAATTGGAATGCTCTCTTCTTTGAGATTCAAAAGGAAAGTGGGGCTTACTTGAAACTCAATTGACAAGTTCCAATGAATTACATTTTAATCACCTTTTGTTCTCCTGATGAACCTCTGGATTTGTGTTGGCCTTATTTGGGAACACAACTTACTTCCTGTGAGCAGACAGAGCCCCACACTTTTGCGCTCCCTGGCAAGTGAGGATCAGGACACACCAATTGCACTTAAGTATCTCTTGAATATTCTCTCTCATTTTTATCTCCACTGACTCTACTGTTTAGACATTTACCTCAAATGGATATTTCCCAAAAGACTCCTCACTGATACAATGATCTTCAATGTTATCCAGTCCAAACCATTCTCGATTCTGCTGCCAGAGTTCTCTATAACTTGAAATTTTGATCAATTTACTTTTATTGTTTAATTTCTTTAGTGGTACTCCCAGACTTATGACATGGAATGAAATCTTTTTCCAAAAGACATAGAACCTGTCTAATCATGACTCTTGCAAGTTTCTTTCATGAATTTAATATATATATACATATACACACACACTGAATATGCATATACATGTATGTAAATATATATATACTGTAATGAATATATATGCAATATTATATATAGTCACATATGTATACACACATTATTATACATACATAGCCATTTAACAAATACATTCTGAGTAGCTATTGTGTTTTTCATTAAAGAAACTTACATTTCCAAAGGCAAGGATATCTGTATAACAAAAAAAATTCCTTACAAAATAGCAAATTAATAAAATAGGGTATGTTCTGAGGAAAATTAAAGAGGGTGTGGAATAGAGAAAATGAAGTGTGGAGAGGGAATATGGGATACTTCAGGTAGACTGGAGAGGGGTCACCTTGCAGAGGAAGAGACGCCTGAGCTATGTCTGAGTTGAACTGATCTATTTGCGCAAACAGCTTGGGTGAGAGAAGGAAAAGTGTAAAGACTTCCCCTCCCAAACAGCAAAGGCCAGAGTAGCTGGAACACAGCTGGGAGCGAATAGAAAAGATTGCTTAAAGGTAAAATTTAAAAAGTACACAGAGCCAGTTACTGGATAATAATAGCTAATCTATTATCAAGAAGGGCAATAAAAATAATAACAACAAATAATGTAACACAATGGATCAAACATTATTTCAAAAAAAAAACGAACTCATTTATTTCTAATCCTATTTCTACAACAGAAGTGCTATTATTAGTCACTATTTTGTACATTAAGACCCTGAGGAAGGAGAAAGTAAATGGCTCACCTAAGACCACATAGAAAAATCTACAGTTAGTGGCAGAATCTATTACTTACACAAGTAGTCTGACTTTAGAATCTAATCACTGTTACTATTATATATTAGGAGTTTGTCAGACTGAATAAGTATTTTAATTGTTTCCAAGCTAATGCAGAGTATTAAGCAAGAAAGGTAAGATTTACCCTTTAAAAGGTTTTCTTTAGATGCTGTGTGTTTGTTTGAGAGGCAGTACTTGCGAAAAAAGAGACAGAAAAGATCAAAGTACAAATGCAGTCATCTGGCCAAGAGATGATCGTGATTTGGACAAAGTAGTAGCAGATGAGCTCATGAGAATTCCACCGGATTCAACGGATCTTAAAGGTGGAGATAAAAGATTTGTTGAACAATGCCTAGCAGAGATTATGCAATAAAGCTCTCAACAAAGACAATTTTGGCTCATTGAATGTACTGATGATGATTCCAGTCATGTCAGAGGGGAGGAAAGTCAGATGGGGTGAGTAGCACACAGAGGATTTTTCTTGAGAAACGTTAAGCTTGGCATGTGCACTGGATATCCAAGTAGAGTATTTCAGACAACTGAAAATAAATATTTGATGCTCAGGGTAAGGTTTGGGCTGAAGGTATAAAATTTAGGGATCATCAGTATATGGGTTGGGGAAGGCAATGGCAACCCACTCCAGTATTCTTGCCTGGAAAATCCCATGGACGGAGGAGCCTGGTAGGCTGCAGTCCATGGGGTCGCTAAGAGTCAGACATGACTAAGTGGCTTCACTTTCACTTTTCACTTTCATGCATTGGAGAAGGCAATGGCAACCCACTCCAGTGTTCTTGCCTGGAGAATCCCAGGGATGGTGGAGCCTGGTGGGCTGCCGTCTGCGGGGTCGCACAGGGTCGGACACGACTGAAGCAACTTAGCAGCAGCAGTAGCAGTATATGGGTAACAAATAAAGCTAAGGAGCCAAATGAGTTCACTGCCATGAAAAGGAACACAGTCATTATTCTGATTTACTTGTTGTATCCCCATATTTCTGATCCCTCATACCTTTGGACCTTTGACTGACAGTTAGGTAATAATTTTTTCCTGAAAGAATACATCGAATCTTTCATTTCTTGAGACTTCATCTCTAGTAAAATTTTTCCTGATTACTTATGAAGAGTTGGGAACTGCTGAAAACATTTATCCCTTCTTTCCTTCCTTTCAACTCTCCATCCATCTATCCATCTATGCATCCAGCAGGCTTACATTGGTCTATGTTAGCTGATTTACGCTACAGACTTTGATAAGCATTTGAGGATGCATAGAACATACAAAAGACTAAGTTCCTGTCTTTTGGAATTTTGTTGTTGCCCTAAATTATTTATAACTATATCTTTCAAACTTTTCTTTGAAACATAGAGAGTCATAAAAACAATTTAAAGATCAGCATGAGAAAAGTGATAGAAACTATAAGATAAAATCCCCAAGTGTATCATGCATAGCAATTATAAGAATTGTTTATGAATCATTTCCCCTTGATGTATGCATCTACTGGATTGAAATAAAATGTGTATTTTTTTAATAGGGAAAATTTAAAATACTCTTTCAATATTTGAAAGACACTGTATATGATTCTCTCCCCATTCTGGGAAGAATGGTAAAAGCTTTTTATCTTGATTCAGATTTTGTTTTCGATTCTTTTTGATTCTTTCAGATGGAGGAAGGGGTCAGATCTACAAATATTTCTACCTTTGAATCTTCAGGACACAAATCCTGATGTTGATTAGAGAAGCAATGATATTTGTGGGACAGACAGTGGGAGGGAGAAGTCATAGAAAGTGGGGCACCTGAATGAGGCAGCAACACATACATATCGGTGAAGAGTGGTTTCTGGTGCCATGAGCAGATAGCCAAGCACTGGGAATGCCCACATCTTGGTGGAAGACAAGTGCTGGATGACTCCAGAAATAGCTGTGTCATAGCCACTAATTACATCACAGAAGGAAGGAACATTAGGATATCAAATTAAATGAGAGGCATTTTAACATCGGTCCTGTGTTGATTCTGATTACCACCAATTCCCTTTATGCTTTGAAAAGTAAATAAATATTAAATGGTTGTTGCTTGCTTTATCTCTAATTAATTGATGTGAAGTTTTATCCTCTGGACCAATGAGCATCTCTGATCCATGCATAACTGCATCTTTGGTGATAATTCATATTATTAGAGGAAAGAAGTCTATGTATAAGTGGAATGCTTGATCTTAGAAAATGAAAAAGGATTCAAACTCTGGTTATATTATGACAAGGGCAATCTCTTGCTGGGAAGAATGGTAAAAGCTTTTATCTTAATTCAGATTTTGTTTTCAATTCTTTCAGTAATCCAAATTTCAAGTAATAGGCCATAAGTAGGCATTTTTAAAATCTAATCTTCTTCTTCATAAAATATTTATTTCCTTGGTCTTTTGAACTGGAACAGTGTTTGCTCATGTGCACTTAAATTTAAAACACCATCTTGACCACAATCTAAAGATGCAGAAAAATATGTGGAGACCTCTTTGTTTTGCCTAGAGACTGTTTCCTAAAGAAATTTTATAGTAAAATGCAAGTACTATTTTTGCAGTACTTACAGAAATGTGGGCTAATATAAAAAAGATTCTGAATATATGAGTATCTTGATAATGTTTTGATTGAAGGAAGGAAGATAGAAGGGAAGGGAAGAAGAGAGGATGAGAAAGAAGGGTTGGGGTGAGAGCAACGAAGGAGGCTTCTAATATCTATGTGTTGCCATGGGAACAGCATCCCACTTCTTCCAAAGCAACAGCAACAATAATGAATTTTACTTGGAAACAGAAATAGAAAGCCTCCCCCCCCAAAAGTCTGATCCTCAGTACAGTCTATTCCTAAAAAAGTATTCATAGTAACTTCCGAGAACTTAAAATACTTTTTATCTAATTATAGAACAACATAATCATTCACTAAAATGGAATGACTGATATCCATAAGCACTGCAGCAGTGACAGTGTGGTATACACCTGCAGTGGGAGTGTGGATGTATGGGGAAGAAAGCGTACGCCCATAGATTCTTTCCCAGAAGAAGGAATATTTTCTTTTGGCTAAAATTTATAGAGCTGGGGCAGTGTCAGTGAGCTGCATGTCTGAGATGTAACAGAGAAGGGAGGTTTCAGATATACAGGAATTAGAAGGAATTTCTTTCCCCTTCCTCACCCTTCCACACACAGGTTTTGTGTGGTTCCATCACATGATCAGCATACTGGTAGCACTCAGTAAGTGTTGGCTGTTCTTTTGAATGAGGTGACATGGATGACCAGGTGCAGCCCGCAAGCAGGTGGAGAGGGACACAGGAGTATGGTGGGTGCACTAATGAGCTCCAAGCTGTCTACCTCCTTGTCCTCAGGACCTGGAATAGGTTTTGTTACCTGGCAAAGGGGAATTACGGTTTGGGTGGGATTACTGTTGCTAATCAGTTGATTTTATTTTTAAATTAACTTTTATTGGAGTACAGTTGCTTTACAATGCTGTGTTAGTTTCTGCTCCACACCAAGGTGAATCAGCTATACATATGCTCCGTCTTTTCTGGATTTCCTTCTCATTTAGGTCACCACAGAGCACTGAGTAGAGCTCCCTGTTCTATACAGTAGAGTCTCATTGGTTATCTATTTTAAACACAGTAGTGTATACATGTCCATCCCAGTCTCCCAATTCATCCCACACCTCCTCTTCCCCCTTGGTATCCATATGTTTGTTCTCTATAGCATCTGTACATTTCTTCTAGATTCCACATATATGTGTTAATATTTGATATTTGTTTTTCTCTGTCTGACTTATCTCACTCCATTCTCTATGACAGTCTCTAGGTCCATCCATGTTTCTACCCAGTAACCTGATTTCATTCCTTGTAATGGCAGAGGAATTGAGTAGTAGAGATATTATCCTGAGTCACTTGGTGGGCCCAGTGTCATCCCAAGTGTCCTTGAGAACAGAAGACAGAAACGGGAGGGAGTTTAGTGCTGTGATGTGACACTCAGTGCATTTTTACTCACTTTTCAGATCAAGGAAAGGACCAGGAGTCCAGGAGTCCAGCAGACTCTCTTAGAGTCTCCAAAAAGCAACCCAGACCAGTGACACTTTGATTTTAGCCCAATGAGACCTGTGTCAGCCTCTTACCTATAAAACTGTAAGATTTATAAACACTTTGCATGTGTTTAAGCCACTAACGCTGTGGTGAATTTTTACAGCAAAATAGAAAACTATTATTAGGCTTATAGAAATATGCAGGACAGGTAGTGATGTTCAGGCAAAATGAAAACAAATCTCAAGGGACTGGAGACATCTTATTGAAAGTTTCAAATTCTTAAAGGCACAGAAAAATGTCAAATAATTCAATTTGTATGTATTCAATCAGGGTTAAATATATGTATTTAAAGTAGTGNTTCATAGCAATACAGGCATTCCTCAAGAAACAAGAAAAAAGTCAAATAAATAACCTAACTCTACACCTAAAGCAACTAGAAAAGGAAGAATTGGAGAACCCCAGAGTTAGTAGAAGGAAAGAAATCATAAAAATTAGGGCAAAAATAAATGCAAAAGAAACGAAAGAGACCATAGCAAAAATTAACAAAGCCAAAAGCTGGTTCATTGAAAGGATAAATAAAATTGACAAACCACTAGCCAGACTTATCAAGAAACAAAGAGAGAAAAATCAAATCAATAAAATTAGAAATGAAAACAGAGAGATCACAACAGACAACACAGAAATACAAAGGATCATAAGAGACTACTATCAGCAATTATATGCCAATAAATTGGACAAAGTGGAAGAAATGGACAAATTCTTAGACAAGTACAACTTTCAAAAACTGAACTAGGAAGAAAAAAAAAAAATTGTTAACTTTTCTTTGACTTTTTCTCACCAGATTTTAGCTCATTTTTCTTTACTGATGTATACCCCTTGCATAGCATTGTACACAAAACATAGAATGTACTCAATAAAAGTGTTAAATAAAAAAATTAAAAAAAAATTAAAAAAAGAAAAAGTAAAGTAGTGCAATCTGTCATCAGTTCCTACTATGTCCACTCTTCTACTGTGTCTGCGCTCACTGCCACCCCACAGCTTTATATTCACACACACACACACACACACACACACACACACTTAAACATTTATGGCATTTTAATCATACTTCCATTAGGCACTTTTGAGCTTTTTTCACATTTGACTACACTTGTGACAGACCTCTTAAAATTCTGCTTCTTTCATGTGCCAAATACCATGCTTTCCATTTTTTTATTCTTCCTCTCTCAGCACTCCTGATTTTTTCTCTCATTTTCCTTTGGATTTTTATTAATTCAGAAAATGGAGACTCTCAGTAATTCAAACACTAGGGATAGGGTAGCTTTAAATATGTAAAAAGCAATAAGAGAGGTTGAAAAGCATGGAAATCCTAAAGCAGCCATGGTAGGAACTCTAGACCAGATAGAACCTCACGCTGGAAGTTCTGGGGCCTCAGAAGGAAGAGTTTGTGAATCTACTTTTTCTGATTCCTTCATTTATAAGACAAGTACTTCAGACGCTGATTCTTTTGGTATATCTCCTAACTTCTTTCATGACCACTTTATCTTCATAAACTTTATTTTAGAGCAGTTTTAGATTCACAGCAAGACTGATCAGAAGGTTCAGAGATTTCTATACATCGCTGCACCTCCCACAAGCATAACCTCCCCTGCTATCAACATCCCCCACCCAAGTGATACAATTTGCTATGATTGATGAACCTACATATATTGCGTTATTTCTCAAAGACCATAGTTGAAAATTAGGCTGCAGTCTTGAGGTTCTACAGGACATGAGTTTGGAGAAATGTATATTGGCCTGTATCTACCATTGTAGTAGAACACAATGCCATTCCCAGAGACGCAGAAATGTTTAATTTAAATGAAGTCTAGCTTAACAACACTTCCTTTCTTAGATTATACCTTTATTATTGCATTGAAAGATTCACTCCCAAACCTAAAGTCATTTTTTTGCAGGTTGATGTCCTGTTGTTCCAGCACCACTAGATAAAAATATTATCTTGGATCCATTGTACTACCTTTGCTCCTTTGTCAAATGTCAGTTGACTCTATTTACGTAGATTTATTCCTGAGCTCTCTATTCTGTTCCATGGATCTCTGTCTATTTTCATCAGTAATCTACTATCTTGATTACTGTAGCGTTATAGTAAATCAGGAAGTAAAGCAGTATCAGTCCTTCAACTTTGTTCTTCTCTTTCAGTATTTCATTGGCACCTCTCTTTTGCCTATCTAGTTCATATACTTTTCTTCCAGTTGTACTGAGACATAATTGATATATAACACTGGATAAGTTTAGGGTGTACAACGTAATTGTTTTATTTACATGCCTCATGAAAGAATTACTGCAGTAAGTTTATTGGACCTTCATCATCTTATATAAATACAAAATAAAAGAGAAAAAACAAAATTTCTTTTCTTGTGTGATGAAAACTCTTAGGACTTACCCTCTAAACTTTCATACATAGTATGAAGCAGAATTGATTATGGGCTTCCCAAGTGGTGCTAGTGGTAAAGCATCAGCCTGCCAATGCAGGAGACTTAAGAGAAGAGACATGGCTTTCTGGGCTGGGAAGATCCCTTGGAGGAGGAAATGGGAACCCACTCCAGTATTCTTACCTGGAGAATCCCATGGACAGAGGAGCCTGGTGGGCTACATCCCATAGGGTCACAGAGATGGACATGACTGAAGTGACTTAGCACAGCAGTATTGGTTATATAAATCATGTTGTACATTATATCCCTACTACTTATCTATCTTGTAACTGGAAGTCTGTACCTTTTGATCAATCCAATCCCCCCCTCCACCCTATTCCCCACCTCTGGTGACCACAAATCTGATCTCTATTTCTGAGTTTGTTTTTTAAAATATAGTTAACCTACAGCATTATGTTAGTTCCTGGTGCACAACATAGTGATTCAGTATTTCTATACATTAAAAAATGATAACCATGAGAACTATAGCTACCATTTATCAGAGGTAAAAGATATTACACAGTTGTTGACTGTATTCTCCACATTATGCATTTCATCCCTGTGACTTATTTTGTAACTGAAAGGTTGTAGGTCTTAATCTCCCTCACCTATTTCTCCTCTGCCCCCATCCCCTCCCTTCTGTCAACCACTTGCTTATTCTCTGCATCTATGAGTCTTCTTCTGGTTTGTTATGTTTGTTCATGTGTTTTGTTCGCAGATTCCACATATAATCAAAATCATATGGCATTTGTCTTTTTCTGTCTAATTTATTTCACTAAAGCATAGTGATCTCTAGATCCATTCATATTATCACAAATGGCAAGTTTTCATGTTTTTATGGCTGAGTGATATTCCATTGTATGTATATATTCTGTATTTATCTTTCAATGAACACTTAGGTTGCTTCTGTACCTTGTCTATTGTAAATAATGCTGCAATGAACATAGGCATTTATACATCTTTTCAAGTTAGTGGTTTTTGCTTTCTTCAGAAAAATACCCAAAAGTGGAATTGCAGGATCATATGGTAGTTCTATTTTCAATTTCTTAAGGAAACTCCATATAGTTTTCTGTAGTGGCTGCACCAATTCCATTCTCACCAACAATGCATAACAGTTCCCTTTTCTTCACATCATCAACAACATTTATTTTTTGTCTTTTTAATAGAATCTATTCTTACCAGTGTGAGGTGATATTTCACTGTGGGTTTGATTTACATTTCCTTGTTAGATAGTGATGTTGAACAATTTTTCATGTGCCTGTTTGCCATCTGTATGTTTTTTTGAAAAAGGTCTACTCAAGTGCTCTGCTCAACTTTTAATTAGTTTTTTAAAATATATTGAGTTGCATGAGTTTTTGCATAGTTTGCACATTAACCCATTACCAGATATATCACTTGCAATGTCTTCTCCAATTCAAGAGGCAGCTTTTTCATTTTGTTGATAGTTTCTTTCACCGTGAAAGAGCTTTTTTACTCTGATTAGGTCCCACTTGCTTATTTTTGCTTTTGCTTCTTGCCTAAGGAGATAGATCCAATAATAGCTTAACTCTGTCAAAGAGAATACTGTTTATGTTTTCTTCTAAGAATTTTATGATTTCAGATCTGATACTGAAGTATTTAATTCATTTCAAATTTATTTGGGTGTATGGTGTGACTAATCCAATGTGATTCTTTTTTGTATACAGCTGTCCATTTTTCCCAGCAAAATTTATTAAAGAGTCTGTCTTTTCCCCATTGTATACATTTGATGCCCTATCATAGATAAACTGACCATATAAATGTGAGGTTAATTTGGGACTCTTGCTTCTGTTTCATTGATTTATGCGTTTCTTTTTTGTTCCAGTACAATACTGTTTTTATTTCTGTAGATTTGTAATATAGCATAAAATCAGGATGTGTCTTTATTCTTTCTCAAAATTGTTTTGTCTATTTGGATCTTTCATATTTTCATTCCAATTTTAGAATTATTTATTATAATTCTTGGGAAAATGTCATTGGTACTTTGATAGGGATTGTACTGAATCTGTAGATTTCTTTAGGTAAGAAGGACATTTGCTAAAATTATTAATTCTTCCAATATGGTGAGCGCAGTATATCTTTTAATTTGTTTGAGTCATCTTCAATTTATTTCATCGATGTCTTACTGTTTTCCTAGTACAGGACTTTCACCTCTTTAGCTAGATTTATTCCAAAGTATTAATGTTTTATTATTTTTGATGCAATTATGAATGGGATTGCTTTTTAAATTTATCTTTATGATAATTCATTATTAGTATATATAAACACCACTGATTTCTGTATATTAATTTTTATTAACATATCTTCAACTTTACTGAATACATTACATATACATATGATTATTTTAAGTTGATGATCTCTTAAGTTTGAAAATATTTTTTTTTGCATTTTTCTACTTCCTCTGAGGCAGGAGATAATTGGACTACAGGAGAGGCATTTACAACAGGCCTTCTGTTTATATTTCCTAAAGCAGGAGATAGATGGACTCCAGGTTGGATATTTACAATCAGCACCTTATCTATACTTTCACTTATAAATAACAACAGGAACAGTGTAAATAGCTGGATTTTATCTCCAGTGGACACTTCAAAATAACTGTAAAGTGAGACAAACTAGATAAAAGATCAACATATTGACCAGTTGTTTTGAAACATTGCTGCTCATTGGAAATACATCTGGAGCTTTGGAGAAAAAAGTAATACCTGGGCATTTGCATCTTTCAAAAAATTCCAAGATAATTATGATTTATAGCTGGGTTTTAAAATGTGATTATAGATTTTTCCATTACATGGCAGTTTTGGTGATATAGAATTCTATTATTTTTTCATTGACAAATTATTATACAATGTTATTGAGTGAAATTACATAATCACAATAGTAAAAGATGGTTATCAGTTTTCACAATCAATTGCCAGATAAAAAATTAAAGATAATTACAATTGCAAGCCATAATGGGAAAATGATTAACCTAACAATACAAAATAATTGCATGCAATTGGGGGGGGGGAGCGGTCAAGTAGAGTGATATGGCAGGTGGAAGTGCATGCATGGACATGTTTTTATCCCCCGAACCAGTTTATGCCTTTTGATTGGTGCATTTGATCCATTTACATATGAGGTCATTTTAGATATGTATGATCCTATTACCATTTTCTTAATTGTTTCGAGTTTATTTTCTATAGATTTTTTTCCCTTCTCTTGTGTTTCCTGCCTAGAGAAGTCCCATTAGCATTTGTTGTGAAGCTGGCTTGGCGATGCTGAATTCTCTTAGCTTTTGCTTGTCTGGAGAGCTTTTGATTTATCCATCAAATCTGAGGGAGAGTCTTACTGGGTAGAGAAATCTTGGTTGTAGGTTCTACCCTTTCATCACTTTAAATTTATCTTTCCATTCTCTTCTGGCTTGTAGAATTTCAGGTGAGAAATCAGCTGATAGACTGATGCGAGTTCCCTTGTATGTTATCTTTTGTCCCTTGTTGCTTTAAATATTTTCTCATTGTCTTTAATTTTTGTCACTTTGATTACTATGTGTCTTGGTGTGTTCCTCCTTGGGTTTATTCTGCCTGGGACTCTCTGTGCTTCCTAGATTTGGTTGACTATTTAATTTCCCATGTTAGGGAAGTTTTCAGCTATTATCTCTGCTATTTTCTCAGGTCCTTTCTCTCTTTCTTCTCCTCTGGGATCCCTATGGTGCAAATATTTGTGTATTTAATGTTATCCCAAAGGTCTCTTGGGTTGTCTTCATTTTTTTAATTGTTTGTTTGTATCATTCTTTTTTCTATGTTCTTTTCTGCAGCAGTGATTTCCACCATTTAGTCCTCCAGGTCATTTATCCGTTCTTCTGCCTCAGTTATTCTGCTATTGGTTTCTTCCAGTGTATTATTATTTATCTCAGTTTGTTCTTTAGTTCTTGTAGGTTTTAGTAAACAGTTCTTTCACTTTCTCCATTGTTTGCTCAAGATCCTGGATCATCTTCACTACCATTATTCTGAATTCGTTTTCTGGAAGGTTGCCTATCTCAGCTTCATTTAGTTGTTTTCCTGGGTTTTATCTTGTCCCTTCATCTGGGACATAACTTCCTGCTCTTTCATCTTGATTTACTCTAATATGGTTTTTGTTCTAGCTGCTGTTAAGGTTGTGGTTCTTCTTGCTTCTTCTGTCTACCCTATGCCCTAAGAGGCTTGGGTAAGCTTGTTAATGGGAGGGCCCACTATTGGGACAAATCAGGTCTTACTCTGCTGGGCAGGGCCTTGCTTAAGTAAGTGTTGTTCTCTCAGTCATGCCCATCTCTTTGCGACCCCATGGACTATAGCCCACCAGGCTCCTCTGTCCATGAGATTTTCCAGGAAAGGATACTGGAATGGGTTGTCATTTCCTTCTCCAGTGGATCTTCCCAACCCAGGGATCGAACCCAGCTCTCCTGCATTGCAGGCAGATTCTTTATGGACTGAGCTACAAGGAAAGCCAAGGGCCTTGCTTGCTGCTGCTGCTGCTAAGTCACTTCAGTCGTGTCCGACTCTGTGCAACCCCATAGATGGCAGCCTATCAGGCTCCCCCGTCCCTGGGATTCTCCAGGCAAGAACACTGGAGTGGGTTGCCATTTCCTTCTCCAATGCATGAGAGTGAAAAGTGAAAGTGAAAGTCGCTCAGTCGTGCCTGACCCTTAGTGACCCCATGGACTGCAGCCCATCAGGCTCCTCCCTCCATGGGAGTTTCCAGGCAAGAGTACTGGAGTGGTTGCCACTGAGGGCCTTGCTTAGTAAAGCTTTAATCCAATTATCTGCTGATGGGTAGGGTTGCAACTCCTCCCTGGTAGCTGTTAGGCCTGAGGTGACCTGGCCCTGGGGTCTATGGGCTTTGTGGTAGGGTTAATGGTACCTCCAAGAGGGCTTACACCAAATGGGTCCTTCCAAGACTTCTGCTGCCAGTACCCTCATCTTTGTGGTGAGCCCCTGCTGACCCATGCTTCCACAGGAGATCCTGCAACACTAATGGGTAGTTTTGATTCAGTCTGTGGGGTTAGTGCTCCTTTCCTCTGGATCTTGGAGGGCACAAAATTTTGTTTGTGCTCTTCAAGACTGGAGTCTCTGTTTCCCTCAGTCCTGTAATCAAATCCCATTGGCCTTCAAGGTCAGATTTGGTAGAGATTCCCGGTCCCTTTGTTGGATCCCCAGGCTAGGAAGCCTGAAATGGAATTCAGAGCCTTCACAAAAATAGAACTTTTGTATTACTGTTATCCAGTTTGTGGGTCACACAGCTGGTGGGTATGTGATTTGATATTATCATAACTGTGCCCCTCCTACCATCTTGCTGTGGCTTCTTTGTCTTTGGATGTGAAGTATCTTTTCTTGGTGGGTTCCAGCATTCTCCTGTCAATGGTTTTTCAACAGCTAGTTGTGATTTTGTTGCTTTAGTGGGAGGAGATGAGCACGTGTCCTTCTACTCTGCCATGTTAAACCCTCTGCCATTCTGCTGACTTAACTAAACAAACTGTTTCGCTGTGTGCTCTCTCACTTGTCATGCTGTGTTTCTAATAACAAACTTGTACCTGATTTTGACTCCTTGAAACATTCTTGCTTTCAAACAGGGAATGAACTAGGGGAACTTTTCTTCTAGCTGCTAGCCGCTGGTGGTCTAACAACTAGGTTTCCTGGTTTTCACCCAGGCTCAGTTCAGTTCAGTTCAGTCGCTCAGTCGTGTCTGACTCTTTGCGACCCCATGAATTGCAGCACACCAGGCCTCCCTGTCCATCACCAACTCCCGGAGTTCACTCAGACTCACACCCATCGAGTCAGTGATGCCATCCAGCCATCTCATCCTCTGTCATCCCCTTCTTTTCCTGCCCCCAATCCCTCCCAGCATCAGAGTCTTTTCCAATGCGTCAACTCTTCTTGGTGTGGACTTCTTTGGATTGATCTTGTTTAGGACTCCCTGTGCTTCCTAGACTTGGTTATCTGTTTCGTTTCCCAGGTTAGAGAAATATTCTACTATTATGTCTTCAAAAAATTCTCTCTTCTTTCTCTTTCTTTTCTTCTGAGATCCTATATTGCAAATGTTAGTATGTTTAATGTCACAAAGGTCTCTTAAACTGTCTTCATTGTTTTAATTTTTTTTTCTCTTCTGTTTGGCTTCAGTGATTTCCACTATTCCGTCTTTTAGATCGTTGATCTGTTCCTTTGTGTCTTCTAATCTAGTGTTGATTCCTTTTTTGTATTTTGTGTGTACTTCAGCTCTGTTTGGTTCTCCTTGATATTGTATAACTTTTTGTTAAATTTCTCATTATGTTCATCCAATCTTCTGAGCTTATTGAACATCTTTATGATCATTACCTTGAACTTCTTTATTGGGTAGACTGTTCAGGTCCACTTTGCTTAGTCCTTCTTCTGGAGTTGTATCTTTTTCCTTCATTGATTTTGCCTAATTCTTTCTATTTGCATATGATATGTAGGTCACTTACAGTTCCTGATCTTGGAGAAGTTAACTTATGTAGGAGATGATCTATGGGGCCCAGCAGCATACTCCCCTCTGATCCCCAGAGCTATGTGCTCTAGGGGTGTCGCCTATGTGGGCTGAGTGGGCCCTTCTGTTGTGCCCAGGCTGACTGGTATGCTGGTAGGTGGGATTGCTCCCCAAGTTAGTCAGTTGCCAGGCTCTGTGTCATGAGACAGCTGCCAGTCGCTGGTGAGTGGGACATGTTCTAACAAGGCTGGCTGCAAGGCCTACAGATTCCTGGGTCTGTCACTGGCCTGGTGGTGTGTGAGGCTGCATCCCAGGATTGCTGTCCATGGGGCCTGAGGACGATCATCCCAGGACTGGTGTCAACCTGCTTGATGGGGACAGAGCCTGGGAAGTCCTGAAACTGGCATTGGACTACTGGTGAGTGGGGCTGGGTCCTGAGCTAGCTGGTGTGTGGGCCTAATCTTGAGGCAACTGGTGAAGGAGTGGTGGTGGTGGGAGGGGCTTCAAGGCGACCTGCAGCTGGGTGCCTGTGGGCTCATAAATTGTGTTGTGACCCCATATAGATAAGTGCTTGATCTTGGGCTCCAAGAATTGCTGTTGACTGGCTGGTGGACAGGTGAGTCCCTGATGCTAATGAACTAGAGAAAAAGTGAAGGTGAGTCACTCAGTTGTGTCTGACTCTTTGCAACCTCAGGGACTCTACAGTCCATGGAATTCTCCAGGCCAGAATACTGGAGAGAGTAGCTATTCCCTTCTCCAGGGGATCTTTCCAACCCAGGGATTGAACCCAGATCTCCCACATTGCAGATCGATTCTTTATCAGCTGAGCTACAATGGAAGCCCAATGAAGTAGAGAGAACACTTCAAAGTGACACTTTTCAGCATCAGTATTCTTACAGGAGAATAAGATCCTTAATTGAGATGCCATAGTGTCTGTTTCCCAGGGGCAGTCCCAGTTGTCATCTGCCTCTTCTGCAGACTTTCCAAATGTCAGCAGGTGGGTCTGATCCAGCCTCCATTTAAATCACAGTCTCTGCATTGGAACTTAGAGCATGTGATATTTTGTGTGAGTCCTTTAGAGCCAAACCATTTCATGGTGCCTTCCTGTTCTCTTGTTTGCAGGCTCCACCTTCAACCAGACTTTCTGGCAGCTCATTGTCTCCATACAATATCTTCCTGGGAGCCCAGAAGACTTGGGCCCTTGGCTCCCTGGGGAAGACCTCTGCAATTGTAGTTATTCTCCCATCTGTGCGTCACCTACCTGCAAGTACGAGTCTTGGCTATACTATGCCTTTGTCTGTCCTATCCCATCTCACTGTGGTTCCTTCTTTGTATCTTTTAGCTGTGAAAAATTTTTACTGCCAGTCTTCAGGTCACTGTCACATACTGTTGCTCTGAAATAACTGTAATTTTGGTGCACCCTTGGAAGGAGGTGAGCTCAGAGACTTCCTACTGTGTCTTATTGGTCACTTCCCTCTGTGTAAACTTAAAAAATAGTTTGTTGATATTCACAGAGTATCTTGCTGGGATTTTGATAGGGATTACACAGGAATTACATTGAATCTATAGATCATTTTGGTATGAACTGAAATCTTAAAAATACTGATTCTTTCTATTGCAGAATTTGGGAGATCTCTCTACTTATTAAATTTTCCTTTGTCTGCATTCATCAGAGTTCTAGAAGTTTCCTCACATAAATCTGTACATACTTGGATACATTTATAGCTAAACATTTTATCTTTGAGGGTGTTAATGCATATAACACTGTTTTAATTTAATTTTCCACTTGTTTATTACTGGTATATAAAAATTTTATTGTCTTTTCTATATTAACACTGCATCCTATAATCCTCCTACATTGGCTTCTTACCTCAAGAAAATTCTTTTGTTGTTAATTCTTTTGGATTTTCTATGTAGATGGTCATGCCATCTGCAAATGAAGACAGTTTTCTCTCTTTCTTCCCAGGCTGTATGCCCTTTGCTTCTTTTTCTTGTTTTATTGTATTAGCTAGGCCTTTCAGCACTGCTTCCACTGCATCCAGTTGATTTGATAAATTATGTTTTTATATTAATTTAGTCCAAAATATTTACTTCTCCTGAGATTTCTTCTTTCATACACATGTTTTTAGAAGCATGCTAATATCTAACTGTTTTGAGATTTTCCAGTTTCTGTTTTGAGATTTGATACTCATTTTATCTTAATTCCATTGTTGACTGAGAGTAGACATTGTGTGATTTCAATTCTTTTAAGTTTTCTAAGGTAACTTTATGGCCCAGAATGTGGTCTTACCCAGTGAATGTTCCATGTAAGCCTGAGATTAATGTGCTTTCTGCTATTGCTGAATGAACCGGTCTATAGTTGTCCCTTATATAAAGCTGATTGGACATAAGTTCAAATTAATATTTATGCAATCAATTAATTTCAGTGCTCTATATACTTACTAATTTTCTGTCTTCTATCCAAATGGATCTATCCATATCTGACAAAGAGGAATGTTAAAGTTTCCAACTATAGTAATGGATACATCAATTTCAACTTGCAATTCTGTTTTCATTTCATGTATTTTGATGCTCTGTTGTGATGCATATACATGCTAAGGATCATTATGCCTTCTTGACAAATTGATCCCTTTCAGTTCAGTTCAGTTGCTCAGTTGTGTCCGACTCTTTGCAACCTCATGAATCACAGCACACCAGGCCCCTCTGTCCATCACCAACTCCCGGAGCTCACTCAGACTCACGTCCATCAAGTCAGTGATGCCATCCAGCCATCTCATCTTCTGTTATCCCCTTCTCCTCCTGCCCCTAATCCTTCCCAGCATCAGAGTCTTTTCCAATGAGTCACCTCTTTGCATGAGGTGGCCAAAGTACTGGAATTTCAGCTTCAGCATCATTCCTTCCAAAGAAATCCCAGGGCTGATCTCCTTCAGAATGGACTGGTTGGATCTCCTTGCAGTTCAAGTGACTCTGAAGAATCCTCCAACATCACAGTTCAAAAGCATCAATTCTTTGGCGCTCAGCCTTCTTCACAGTCCAACTCTCACATCCATACATGACCACAGGAAAAACCATAGCCTTGACTAGATGGACCTTTGTTGGCAAAGTAATGTCTCTGCTTTTCAATATACTATCTATATTGGTCATAACTTTTCTTCCAAGGAGTAAGCATCTTTTAATTTCATGGCTGCAGTCACCATCTGCAGTGATTTTGGAGTCCAAAAATATAAAGTCTGATACTTTTTCCACTGTTTCCCCATTTATTTCCCATGAAGTGATAGGACCAGATGCCATGATCTTTGTTTTCTGAAGGTTGAGCTTTAAGCCAGCTTTGTCACTCTCCACTTTCACTTTCATCAAGAGGCTTTTTAGTTCCTCTTCACTTTCTGGCATAGATTATGCAATTCCGCTCTTTACCTCAGTACGTTTCCTTGGTCTGAAGTCTGTTCTATCAGAAGTTAATACAGCTACTCCTGCTTTCTTCTGATTGGTATTTGCATTATTTATCTTTCTGCATCCATTTACTTTTAATATTTATATGTTAATATATTTGAAGGTGCTTTCTTATAGACAATGTATAGTTGGATCTTGTTTTTAAATCTACTCTTACAATCTTTTAAAGTTGATAGACTCATCATGGCTTTTATTGATCTTTGGCTCCTGCCCAGGATTGGGGGCAGTGTCCCACAGGGGTGGGCCCTTCACAGCCTCTCCTCCCATCTATATGCTGCCCGTTTCTGTTCTGTACTCACGCCTTGCCCCTCAGCCACTGATGTATGTATTCATCTCAGGAAATAAAGAAAGGATTTGAAAAATGGGGAAAAAATGACCATTGAGTAGTTCATAGTGATTGTTGCTATATTAAAATCTGCCAGATATAATATCGTTCTCTATAATTTCTTGTCATTGATCTGTAATTCTATTTTTGCCTTTCACTTATTTTTTTTGTGATTTTTATTAAGCATTTTGAATAATTCAGTTTTCTTTTCTTTTTTAGCATATGAGTTACTTAAAAAAAAAAGTTTAGTGGTCATCCTAGAGTTTGCAATATACAAGTCCAAGGCCGCTTTCAATGGTGGAAAGACAGTCTCTTCAACAAATGGTGCTGGGAAAACTGGACAGCTATGTGTAAAAGAATGAAATTAGAGTATTCTTTAGTACCACATACAAAAATAAGCTCAAAATGGACTAAAGGTCTAAATATGAGACTGGACACTATGAAACTCTTAAAGAGGAAAACATAAAACACTCTCTGACAACAATATTTCTTTTGATCCATCTTCAAGTCCCCTTTGAAATAACACTGTACTGTGTCACAAATTCTGTGAATATCTTATCATAACAATATTGCTTCCTCCTTCCATCCCTCATGTCATTGCTGTCACTCATTTTGCTTATGCATAAGCACTAATTTTGCTTATACATATATAACAATGTGTATAACGTTGTTGGTTCAATTAGGATTGAAAAAATGAAAGCTTTTATTTTACCTTTTTTTATTCCTTCTCAGATTTTTTTCCCTTTCTTTATGTAGATCCAAGTTTTTGATTTATATAATTTTCCTTTTCTTTGAGGAATTTCTTTCAACATTTTTTGCAAGACAGGTCTACTAGCAGCAAATTCCCTCAATTTTTTTTTTTGACCAGAGAAAGTCTTTATTTTCCCTTCACTTTTAAGGGATAATTAAGAATAATTATATTGGATACAGAATTCTGGGGTTTTGTTGCAGTTTCTCTCTAAGTACTTCAAATATTTCACTCTGCTTTCTTTTGGCTTGCATGATTTCTATGAAAAAAGTTAGATGAAATTCTCATATCTGGTCATCTATATGAAAAATANTTTTTTTTTGACCAGAGAAAGTCTTTATTTTCCCTTCACTTTTAAGGGATAATTAAGAATAATTATATTGGATACAGAATTCTGGGGTTTTGTTGCAGTTTCTCTCTAAGTACTTCAAATATTTCACTCTGCTTTCTTTTGGCTTGCATGATTTCTATGAAAAAAGTTAGATGAAATTCTCATATCTGGTCATCTATATGAAAAATATTAGAGAAGGCAATGGCACCCCACTCCAGTACTCTTGCCTGGAAAATCCCATGGGCAGAGGAGCCTGGTGGGCTGCAGTCCATGGGGTCGCTAAGAGTCGGACACGACTGAGCTACTTCACTTTCAATTTTCACTTTCATGCATTGGAGAAGGAAATGTCAACCCACTCCACTGTTCTTGCCTGGTGAATCCCAGGGATGCAGGAGCCTGGGGGACTGCCGTCTATGGGGTCGCACAGAGTTGGACATGACTGAAGTGACTTAGCAGTAGCAGTAGCATGCAAAATATATGTGCCCCTATTCTCTGCTGGTATTTTTGAGAATTTATTTTTATCTATTTTCTCTACTTGGAAAACCATATATCTCTAGATTTTTATCCTGATGATAGTCTCTGGGCTTCCTCTGTCTGCAGATTCAGTCAGTTGCTCAGCCATGCCTGACTCTTTGTGACCCCATGGACTGTAGCATGCCAGGCTCTGTGATCATCAACTCCTGGAGCTTGCTCAAACTCATGTCCATTGAGTCAGTGATGCCATTCAACCATCTCATCCTCTGTTATCCCCTTCTCCTCCTGCCTTCAATTTTTTCAGCATTAGGGTCTTTTCCAATAAGTCAGTTCTTTGCATAAGGCGGCCAAAGAATTGGAGCTTCAGCTTCAGCATCAGTCCTTCCAATGAATATTCAGGACTGATTTCCTTTAGGATTGACTGCTTGGATCTCTTTGCAGTTCAAGGGACTCTCAAGAGTCTTCTCCAACACCACAGTTCAACAGCACCACTTTTACAGCACTCAGCTTTCTTTATAATCCAAATCTCACATCCATACATGACTACTGGAAAAACCATAGCTTTGACTGGATGGACCTTTGTTGGCAAAGTAATGTCCCTGCTTTTTAATATATTGTCTAGGTTTGTCATAGCTTTTCTTCCAAGGAGTGTCTTTTAATTTCATGGCTGTAGCCACCATTTGCAGTGATTTTGGAGCCCCCAAACATAGTCTATCACTGTTTCCATTGTTTTCCCATCTATTTTCCATGAAGTGATGGGACAGGATACAATGATCATAGTTTTTTGAATGTTGGATTTTAAGCCAGGCTTTTCCACTCTCTTCTTTCACTTTCATCAAGATGTACACCCACGGCTGATTCATTTCAATGTATGGCAAAGACCACTACAATATTATAAAGTAATTAGCCTCCAATTAAAATAAATTAATTAAAAAAAAGAGGCTCCTTAGTTCCTCCTTGCTTTTGCCATAAGGGTGATATTATCTGCATATCTGAGGTTGTTGATATTTCTCCTGGCAGTCTTGATTTCACCTTGTGCTTCATCCAGCCCAGCATTTCACATGATGTACTCTGCATTTAAGTTAAATAAGTAGGGTGACAATATACAACCTTGACGTACTCCTTTCCCAATTTGGAACCAGTCTGTTGTTTCATGTCCAGTTCTAACCGTTGCTTCTTGACCTGCATAGAGATATTTCTATTTCAAGAGGTAGGTGAGGTGGTCTGGTGTTCCCATCTCTTGAAGAATCTTCCACAGTTTGTTGTGATGCACACAGTCAAAGGCTTGTGATCCACACAGTCAAAGGCTTTAGCATAGTCAACGAAGCAGAAGTAGATGTAGCATGGATCTGTGGATTGTTGTCTGACTTCATTTGTGGGGAATTCTCAGTCATTATTGTTTCAAATATTTATCATTTTCCTTTCTCTCATTCTGAATTTCCCATTATGTGTATGTTACATTTTTTTCAATCTCCCACTGATCTTGAATAGTCTGTTCTTTTCAGTCTGTTTACATTTTGCTTTTCAGTTTTGGCAGTTTCCATTGAAATGTCCTCAAATTCAGAGGTTCTTTCCTCAGCCATGTCAAAAACTTAATGAGTCCATCAGAAGCATTCTCCATTCCTGTTACAGTGCTCTTGATCTCTCGCATTTCTTCTCTTCCACTTTTAGTATTTTCATCCCTCTTTTATGCTGCCTGTCTCTTCTTGAATGCTGCTTACTTTAACCTTCTTAATAGTGGTCGTTTTAAATTCCTGATCTCATAATTCCAGCAAAACTGTCATATCAGAGTCTGGTTCTGATGCTTGCTCTTTTTTTTCTCAGACTGTTTTCACCTTTTATTGATCTTGAAAATTTCCCCTAATCATCCAACTTGATGTACTCAGTAAAAGAAACTGCTGTTAAACAGGTCTTTAAAAGTGTGATAGTAAGGTATGAGGGAGAAATGTTCTGTAGTAACATACTTAGATTTCAGTAAATTTCACGCATAATCTTAATATGTTCCCCTCTTCTAAGATGAGTCAGCATGGCTAGAGTTGCCTGAAGTTGGGTATGTTGCCCCCCACCTCCAGGCTAGTTAGGCTGTGATAAAACTCCAGGAGCTTAGTGTCTGGTTAACACATTTCTCTTGAGGACTGATCTTTATAAGAGGAACAAAGTGCTCTGCTGTATCTAAAAAAGATTCTTTTACTACTCCCCTTGCCAGAATCCCAAGGAGATTTTCCTTATCACACACTGTGACCATCGGTTTGAGGTCTTGAAGGTGAAATTCACTTAAGTGTGGGGGCCCCCCGCGACTGGGTCCCCATCATGTTTTGTCTCCTGGCTCTGTCCACCCTAAGCCTCTAGCAGTCTGTCAGCTGCAGCTTGAGGCTTTGCCTCCACATTGGTTCCCACGGATGTTTGCACTCAAGGGTTTCTTCTGCTCTCGTAATCGTGACGCTCCGTGTTCTCTTCTTGATAGTTCCAATGCTGGAAACACCAAGTTACCTTTTGAGCATACTCTCTGACAAATCTAAGAAGAATTGTTTACTTTGCAGTTGTTCAGCTTTTTACTTGTCATTAGGAAGGAGTACGGCTTCTGGCCTCTTACTTGCTGGGTGGAAAACTGGAGGCCCTTCCATTGTGAGCACTTTTTTCTACTCTTGCTTTCTCCATTCCTCAATTTCTGATTATCTTGACCTTTGACATACTTTAGTTATAAACCCAATCTTGATCTCTGATTAATTTAAGAGATAATTTATATATCGTCTACCTTGTACCGTTCATTAAAAGCTGGAGTAAAATGGTTGTTAACAAGATAGAAAGCATCTCAGCCCTCTTAGAACTTATTTTTGAAAGGATAACTTCCAAATGAAAACTAAGTACACAAATGGCTTTTTGAGCAGAGGGATTAAGGATAGTGACATCTATTGAGCTGAAATAGGGAAGATGATTGGAGCAAGAATTTTGAAGGTACAAATGAGAAAATTTATTTTTGACACATTGATTTTGAAATCTCAATTGGACATGCCAGAGTCCAGGTCAAAAAAGAGTAAGATACACGGATATCCACTGCTTCTGCTTCATATTTATCATTTCAAATTTTCTAGCAAGAGCATTTTCTGATGTCATCTAATGGTCCTAGTATCTATTATTAGTCTAGTTCCCTTTGTATCACCTCTGCAACCATAACTAACATTGTCCCCATGGGTCCTGATTTCATTCCACAGGGCATAGTATTTCCTTGACATGCAGACAGATATGGGTTCAAATACTGTTGCCCTCAGGAATTTAGAAGTATTTTATATCTTACATACAGCTCTCTCACCTTCAGAAATGTCTAGTAATGCCTGCCTCACAAAGGTTTTGTGAGAATTTAAATGTGGTCAGTATATGGAACCCAAATGATAGAATTTCATTCATATTAAAGGATTAATGCAATCATCACAGTATTATTTTATTTTTTAAAAAGTCTTTACGTATATAATGAGAGTCCTAGATATCAGATTTTTGGGTTTTGATTAACTGGGACTTACACGAGTTTAGGAAGTTAATGCGTGTGCTTGTCCTGACTCTTTGTGACAACAATGAACTGTAGCCCACCAGGCTCTTCTGTCCAAGGGGTTTTCCAGGAAAGATTACTGGAATGGGTTTCATTTACTGCTCCAGAGGATCTTCCTGACCCAGCTATCAAACCCACATCTCCTGTGTCTCCTACATTGGCAGGCAGATACTTTACCGCTGCACCACATAGGAAGTCCTAAAGGTCTTTATATCTATAATGAGAATCCCTGTTCCAGGTATAGGATTTTAGGGTTTTGATTAACTGGTATTTAGCATAAGTTTGGGGGATTAAAGGGGTTCTGAATTCTTACTATAACTCTATATCTAACATAGAATAAATAGTTCACTAATTTGATTTTAGGATAAATATTTGTATTAGACACAGTCTTTGAACAGGCCACTATTCTCTTGGGAAATATAATTTACTAGTAGTATTGGCTAATCTTTTATTTTCTTCTTTCTAAGCGGTATTGCCACTTCATTTTGTGGATTTTTGTTTTCCTCTTTGGACATGGTTATATGGCACTATATAAAAATATATAAGTCTTGTAAAAAGATATGATATATCTATAATGGAATATTGCTCATCCATAAAATGAATAAAATAATGCCATTTACAAAAACATGGATGTACCTAGTGATTATCATACTAAATGATGTAAGTCAGAGAAATTCAAATATTATATGATATCACTTTTATTTGGAATTAAAAAAAATGATACACATGACCTTATTTACAAAACAGAAATAGACTTGTACACGTAGAAAATAAATATATGGTTACCAAAGGGAAAGTGAAAGGAGGGATAAGTTAGGAGTTTGGGATTAACATATACACACTACCATATATAAAATAGAGAATTAACCAGGACCTACTGTATAGCACAGAGAACTATGCTTAATATCTTGTGATAACCTATAATAAAAAAGGATCTGGTGTATATATATATATATACACACACACATACATTTACACATATTTGTGTGTTTGTATATATATGTGTATATATATATATAAAACTGAATCAGCATGCTGTACACGTGAAAGTAACACACCATTGTAAATCAACTAAGCTTCCATTTTTAAAGCAGTGAAAAAAGTAAAAAAGATCACATCCCTTAAGCCAGGCAATAAAGACTCTCCTTCTGTGGAACATTGATCTTAAACTCGAGAATAAATAGATTGAAAAATATAGGTATCAGTCTACACCATGAGTTACATGCTAACTAGATTTTCTTGCTATAAAACCTTTCTATAGTGTTTGCTTTCTAGTCCTGGGTGTGAGTCTTGGTTACTATTCATTTCTAAGCCTGATGCTTTCATTTGCCCTGTTGATTCCTGGACTATCAATGTGGTTCCCAGTAAGTATAGTGTTGCACTGACATTGCCTCCCATGCCCTGTGATCTGAGTCTGGAAGCAGTCAGGAGAGCTCTGCCCATTTTAAAGTATTTGAGAAAACCGTGTCTGTTGAGAAGAGAGAACTAGAGTCCTCTCTTTCAAGGTTATCTATAAATAGATTTTTTTTCTCTACACCTTTATTCTCAGACTTTCTTTGCTTGAGGACAGGCAGGTTTACTACTTTTCCTTCTTATGACAACCCTTTCTTCCCTCTGCCTCAAGGTATATATTTTGAGTTTTCATGTGCATTTGACTTCATTTTATTGTGTGCTCTAATGCTTTTTTTATACCATAACCCCAGCTGTCAATGTAACTTTCTGTTAAATCTTTATTATTTCAGTCTCTAGCTATGAAATTTTTGATCCAAAAAGGTTTTTCTCTTTTAATAGCAGAAAATGTCCTTCATTGCTTTTGTAAGGTACATAGTGTATTATAACAGAGTGCCATGGCATATGGTATGATCAGTTGCAAAGAAGTTTCCAATTAACCTTAATTAAATTCCATTTAGTTTTCCCCCACCCCAGAAGGTGTCTTTTATTCATTTATAGGACTGGAGAACTGGTATACCCTCTCCCTCATATAGCTAGTGCAAAAATTCACAGTAATGTTTGAGGTTATTTTTCTTTAGGGAAATTTTAAAATAAATATAGGTCTTTCTGAGAACTTCTAGACAGGGTGAATTTTTTAATGTATTTTATTGAAGTATAGTTGGTTCACAATGTGTTAATTTTTGCTGTAATGGAAAGTGATTCAGATATATATATATATATTTCAGTTCAGTTCAGTTGCTCAGTGATGTATGACTCTTTGCCACCCCATGAATCACAGCACGCCAGGCTTCCTTGTCCATCACCAACTCCTGGAGTTCACTCAGACTCATGNTCACACCATCGTGATTATCCAGGTCATGAAGATCTTTTTTGTACAGTTCTTCTGTGTATTCTTGCCACCTCTTCTTATATTTGGTTACATAGATTCAAATATATATATATATATATATATATATACACTTTCTCATATTTTTTTCTATTACAGTCTATCACAAGACACTAAATATAGATTCTAGGTTATACAGTAGGACTTTGTTTTTTATCCATGCTATATATATTTTAGTTTGCATCTGCTAATCCCAAACTCCCACTCCATCCTTCTTCCAGTCCCCACCTCTTTGGCAGCCACAAGTCTGTTTTCTATGTCTTTTGAGTCTGTTTCTGTTTCATAGATAAGTTCATTTTTGTTATATTTTAGATTCCACATCTAAGTGATGTCATATGGCATTTGTCTTTGTTTGACTTACTTCACTTAGGATGACCATCTCTAGGTCCACCCATGTTGCTACCAAAGTAATTACTTCATTCTTTTGTTTAATGTCTGAATATTTCATTGTATATATGTACTGCATCTCCTTTATCCACTACTTCATTGATAGACACTTAGCTTGCTTCCACATCTTGGCTACTCTAAATAGTACAGCCATGAACATTGGGGTGTATGATCTTTTTTAAATTACAGCTTTCTCCAGATATGTGCCTGGGAGTGGGACTGCAGGCCCGTATGGTAGCTCTATTTTTTAGTTTTTTGAGAAACTCAATACTATTTTCCACAGCAACTACAACAATTTACATTTCCAGACAGGTTAACGTTAAGAACATACTTTATGATATTTTTCACTATAAAATATAGAACTCTAAAACTTAACAAATAGCCCCAGGAACCATTTCCCTCTTACTTAATAAAGGGAATTTTCCAAGTGCTCCCTCATATTCACTGGCAGAAAATGAAACAGAATGCCAGTTACAGTAATTTTTTTCCCAGACATCAACATCTACATGTGGCATAAAATCTCTTCCTTTGAATATTACAGAATCTAGCAAAATCTAACACTTAATGTAATTATATATTTGAATTTTTGAATGTTATTCTTTCAAACAGAAACTATTAATTTACAAATGAAAAGTGACATAGGAATTTTTAAAATATCAATGTCAGCTTCTATAATTCCATGTGAAGATTTCTGAAGCCTGAACAACACCTTTTTGTTGTTGTTGTTGTTGATACATGGAGCTTACAGAGATTATATCAGAAGATAGCTGCAGAGAGTCAGCAGTTTGAAGAGGTAGGAGATGAATTGTATTTAGAAAGAAAAGCTTGATAGAGACTTTTTGCACTGCTGTATAGAATTGTTCCAGAGAAATATTATCTTTTGTTTGCTGTTAAGCTTTGTGAGACCTGAAGCCCCAAAGAATATTGATTTGTTGTCAGTAAATTGCATATGCTGGATGGATCTGTTTATACCACTATTGTACAAAGCTTATTTCATTTTGCTTGCTTGGGGCTCAGAAGAGAAGCTCAGATTTACCACCCCACTGTTACCGAGTAATTCCCTCATCCATTTAGTATTTGATTCATACAGGACAAAAGAAATGATCTCATAAAAATTGTCACTGGTTTGGCCAATTTGTTGTGATCGATCCTGAATACTATTTTCTTTCTTCACTTCCACTGTTGATGCTGTTTGTGTACATTCCTTGATTTGCCTTAGGAGATGAGATATTAGTCATGTTTAATTTATTAGCTGCTAATTTTACTTTCTTTACACTATATAGGATTACCTAAAGAACCCAGAATAGAAGATACACATGCCTTTCCTGAAGTACTGGTGAAATGCCGGTGACAGTTCATGGAGTGTTCCACATGGTATCAAGCAAATTGCTTCTGTAAGTAAGATGATGTTGTGTTGCTATCCCATTAGATTGAGTTGAATATTTAAGCTTTTATTGCACAGTATGTTCTGTTGTATGAGAAATCAGAAGACTTCCAGGGTGACAAAAATCTTATCTTGGGTTTTGAGCTTGTATGGAAATCAGGATACAGAAGGAAAAAAGTGTTCCAGTGGAGAGAGAAGATGAAGAAGAAATTCAACAATGCAACTCTGAATTTGCAGAACTGTGTACCTACTAGGAGGACAACAATGATGCATTCTCCTCCCCCTTAACCTCCTCCTGCTACTCCCCTTCCTCCTCCTTCTCCTTTTCCATCTTCCGCTTTCCCTCTTTCTTTCTCCCCTCTCCCTTTGCCCCTAGAGAAGATAGGAAGTTTTTTTGAGCATTACCCAATAAAATGGGTAAGTAGTCATATGTGAACATATATGTCTATTCAATTTAGGAATTGCATTTGTATATGGATAGCAAAAAAAAAAGCTTACCTGGAATTATATGACTTTCCTTTATTTCCCTTGTTGTGAGTTTCTCCAAGACCCAGGTAGTTTATTAAGATCCAGAGGCTAAAATTCTTCTTTGTAACAATGTCCTACTCTGACTGATTCTCCTCATGGACAGTCTGAAATTCTTCTAAATCATATTTTTCTCATCAAAATTTCCTGTATTTATTTTTTTTTACAGAAAACATGAATTCTGATAGGAAATATACACAAGTACAATCCCAAAATATTGTGCTCATGTTGTGTGTTTGAGAGTTTTGGGGCTTCCAAATGTCCATTTACAAAAATGATGGCTTCATTATCCCAGTTCTTCTGAGCTATCCTTCATGGAATAGTTTTTATTCTACCTATTTGGCTTACACTCTTTTTGGCAATAATTATGGAAGCTTCTTGCCAATTAGATATTAGATTTGTTAGTTTTTATTTTTTATTTAAAAACTTATTTGAAATTTACATCTTATTCACAGAATGCATTCCTTCCTGTGTGCCAGGATTGTTCTAGACACTGGAATATGAAAATGGACAAGATCTGCACTCTTTAACTCTGTGTGTGTGTGTGTGTGTGTGTGTGTGTGTGTGCACAGGGGATGAGTAGGCAATAATACTAAGTCAAGAAATATAACAACAAGATAGTTTCCAAGAGTGGCAATCATCAAGAAAGAAACCTGGGTGCTTTCTCAGAGCATGACTGGGTTGGAGGGAGGCAAATTCAATGGGGACAGTTGGAAAAGGCTTGTTTGAGGAGCTGTTAGCTGAGCTGAGACCTGACTAAAACAAAGGGATTGAATCTGTGAACATATGTGGAGTGAAGGGCCAGGGCAGGAACCTTATGGCAGGAATGTGAAGATGGACAGGCTGGATGGTGCACAGGAAAACAGGCAGAGTGGTAGGGTGTAGGATATAGGGCACGCAGGTCAGATCACGTTTGGTCTCACAGGTCCTCCATGACTTCATTTCAGGAGTCTTCCCTGATCCTAGGTGAGATGGAATTCCTTTGGTTGGAATGGAATTACTGAAGGCAGTGAGATATGAGATCATATTTGGTACACACCATCTGTGAAGAAAGCCTGCCCTTTAGAGATCTTTATTCACTAAGTCCCTAGTTGCCAGCAGAAAACTCAGCTTTCTGATTGACTCAGTGATTCCTTTTGGTCAGCATATCCATAAGTTCAGAGCATCACTACCTTCAGACTCAAGGTTCTGGGCAGTTGTCTCCAGTTTGTTGAGGTTCTGCAGGAAGGAAATCTCGGGAAATTTGTGTCTTGTGAGTTCAGCTTCTATAGCAGGAAACAAGGTTTACATGGCCCATTCTGTAAGTGTAAAGGAGAGTTCATAGGCTGGAGAGCTAATAGGGTGACATGTATCCACCCAAGAGGCTAGTGCAGTAATCTAGGTCAGTGCCCATTTTGGCTTGGAAGAATGTGGGAGCAGTAAAGAGAGAAAACCTAAGATTCTAAGTTATTTGGAAATAGAGTTGATGGGAATTTCTTTAAGCGTGAATGTGTAGGATGCAAAGGGAGAGAAAGCATCATGTATAATTCCTAGTTTTGGCTTCGAGAACCCAGACGGATGGTGGTGACATTAACTGTGAATGAGGAGCCAGACCAGAAATGAATACATATCTGGTCAGAAAATCAAACTATTTCTGGTTATTTTATATTTGAGGCAGCCATGAGCCATTACATAGTGGTGGTAAGTTTAATTAATTATAGAGCTTAGAGGCAAAGTCAAGGCTGGAGATATAAACATGGCCTCATAGATGTTCAGTCTCTTTTTCTGGTAAGCTTTTAGGTTTATTGCAGGCATTATAGACTTTTAAATATCTACATTAATGGTGGCAATTATCTTTTCACTTACTAAATTGAAATAGTTCTGTAGAATGTCATGCAGTATGAAATGAAAAGTCACCTGCTAAGCTTCTGTGGCCCTTGTGGTTTGGCTGAGCCTGGCACTGTCTACTCCTCTCTTTTTTTGATTGCTTCTCAGCACAGAAATAACCACTCTGATGATTAAGCCAGCTAGCTCACTGGTTATCTCATACATATGCTGAATTTCTGATTCTGATTTTTTAATTGCTATGCTTCCAACTTAGAGACATTATAGTACAATGTTCAAGAGAACTTTGCAGCGTGACAGTCCAGAAGTGGCTCCTGGGTTCCCCCATTACTGCCTGCCTGATATTTAGATTAATTAAATATCTGTGGTTCTCATCTGTGATGGGAAGACAAGATTCCACGGGGATAATAAGATAATATTTATTCCCTGGGGCTGTGGTGAGAACAAAATGAGAGGGTGTTTATTAATAGTTAACACACATTGCAGGTGCTCAGTAGATAATAACTTTAATTATTATTGCTCATCTTTCTCTTCCATTCCCAAATACAAAACATTCAACCTTCAAGAAAAAATATCCCTCCTTCAAGGGCAAACTCGAGAAGTTTCTTGCAGGGCTTCTCAGCCCCTAGCCAAGGGCGGCATGGAAAGCACTGACTACAAATATTTATTAACCAGAGGGTATCCTAAATATCCAAGGACAAAACAGAGTTAGCGCCATGTGACTGGGGATGGATCTAAGTGTATTCCTCTGCAGCTCCATGGGCTAAGATTTGAAGGCTCATCCCTGTTCCCCTCTGTGCATCTAAGCCACTGTCCTAGCTTCTCTGTGCTGACTTAATTTCTGTGCTCATTGAGGACATATGAATTAAGATTGCCCATGACTTGTCTTCGGAGAAGGCAATGGCACCCCACTCCAGTACTCTTGCCTGGAAAATCCCATGGACGGAGGAGCCTGGTAGGCTGCAGTCCATGGGGTTGCTAAGAGTCGGGCACGACTGAGCGATTTCACTTTCACTTTTCACTTTCATGCATTGGAGAAGGAAATGGCACCCCACTCCAGTGTTCTTGCCTGGAGAAGCCCAGGGACAGCAGAGCTTAATGGGCCGCCGTCTATGGGGTTGCGCAGAGTCGGACATGACTGAAGCGACTTAGCAGCAGCAGCAGCATGACTTGTTTTGATTTATTGCCACCCTTGCTCCACATGAGTTTGTAGGTGACATGAATTGTGACCCTTAATTTGTACCTCTTAACTTTAACATAAATCCTCTAGAACCAGAGAGTTTGGCCTAACCTCCATGATTTCCCTTGGGTTGTCTCTCCAGCTGCAGCTTAGGTGCAAAATGAGGCTGCTTGGTTATACCTTCCTTGAAGTTAGAAGCAGGATGGTTTAAGCTAAAAGCTTTTGGGGGCACAGGCAGCAAATTAATTTGCTGTCCAGGAGTACTTTGTTTATAAGGAGGAGAAGGTAATGAGAGATTTAAGTGAAAGGATACAGAGGAAACATAAAGGTGCAGGGCATAAAATATTGAGTCACTGAGGAACTGGAAAAATCATCAGGGAAATCAAATCTCCATCTCAAGCTGATTCTGTATACCCCTGTTTTCCTCTTTGCAGGCTGGTTTATTTACTTTTTCAAGAATATGAATTACTCATTCAATACAAGCAGATATGTTATTCAAGCACTGTGCTGGGTTTTCTCTGCTTATTCAAGGGATCAGTTTTCCATAATATTGTCTATCCTTGATTCTTCTCCATTGACTAGACATTTTAACACAGTGGTCTACAGGGCTCAGTCCTCACATCTCCTTCTGATTCCACCACATTTGTTTCTTGGTGACCTCACCCAGCCTCATGGCTGTCAGTTCCATGTATGTTCCGTCAACTCACAGTGTATATCTCTTGTGAACTCCAGATTCATACACTCAGTTTTACTTGACATCTAGACTTGGATTTCTTTCTTTCTTTTTTTTTTTTCATTTTTTTAGGAAAGTAGGTAAACTTGTATATATATATATAGGCTTCCTTGGTGGCTCAGAGGGTAAAGCGTCTGCCTCTAATGCGGGAGACCCGAGTTCAATCCCTGGGTTGGGAAGATCCCCTGGAGAAGGAAATGGCAATCCACTCCAGTATTCTTGCCTGGAGAATCCCATGGATGGAGAAGCCTAGTAGGTTACAGTCCATGGGGTCGCAAAGAGTCGGACACAACTGAGCGACTTCACCTTCATATATATATATATACACATGTATATATATATACATAATATACACGTATATATATACACATATATATATACATATATATATTTGCTTTGCTTTTTAGTTTTATACGACTTTAAAGGTTACTATCCATTTACAGTCATTACAAAATATAGGCTACATATTCCATGTTGTACAATACATCCTTGAGCCTATCTTACATCCAATAGTTTGTATATCTAACCTCCTCAACCCCTATGTTGTCCCTTACTCCTCACTCACTGGTAACCACTACTGTACTTTGTCCTCTATTTCTGTGATTCTGCTGCTTTTTGTGTTTTATCTACTAACTTGTATTTTTCACATTCCACGTATAAGTGATGTCAGACATTGTCTTTCTCTGAATTATTTCACTTAGCGTAATACCTTCTGAGTCCATCTCTGTTGCTCCAAATGACCAAATTTTATTCTTTTTTGTGGATGAGTAGTATTTCACTGCAACTATGCACCACGTCTTCTCTATCCTTTCATCTGGTGATGGACATTTGGGTTGCTTCCATGTCTTGGCTATTGTAAATAGTGCTGCTATGAACACTGGGATGCATGTATCTCTTCAAATTAGTGTTCTCATCTTTTTTTGTTTTTTCCAGATATATGCCTAGGAATGGGATTGCTGGATCATACGGGCTTCCCTGGTGGCTCAGATGGTAAATACTCTGCCTGCAATGCAGGAGGACTCAGGTTTGATCCCAGGGTCAGGAAGTTCCCTTGGAGAAGGGAATGGCTACCCACTCCACTACTCTTACCTGGAGAATTCCATGGACAGAGAAGCCTGGCAGTGTACAAGCCATGGGGTCACAAAGAGTTGGACACGACTGAGTGACTCATACTAAACACTAATAGTAGTTCTACTTTTAGTTTCTTGAGAAGACCTCCATACTCTTTTCCACAGTGGCTGCACCATTTACATTCTCACCAATGGTATACTGACTTGGATTTCTAATTCTCAACTCAAACTGAAGACACCTCAATTATTAGTCTGTTTTCAACTCCCTTTCCAAACCTGCTATGATCACATTCTGTCTAAGTCTTTAGTTGATACCAACTTTTTTTCTACTTGCTCAGATCAGAAGCTACCTTCCATTCCTTTCTTTGTCTCATCCCTTCGGGGGATACATAAATACCTGTCATCTCATCTCCAAAATACATCCAGGATCCAGTTACTCACCATCTCTGTCTCCAGAATGTCACTGTGATTTCTCACCTGAGTTGCTTCACCAAATTTCTCACTAATTCCCTGATTCTTCTCTGGATCCCTCTGAAACTCCCTGGCAATGGATTTCTCAGGGTGATCCTGTAACACATCATTCAGACCACAAATCCTTCTGCTCAAAAGCCTCCTTTGGCTTCCTTTCTCCTGAAAGATAGAAGCCATGTCCATGAAATCCTCTGCCCTTCACTTCCACTTCTCCTACAATTCACCCTCCTTTGCTCTTGTCCTTCTCTTGCTTCACTGGCCTCTTTGCAGTCCTCTGACAAGTGGAACAAGACCTCACCTCAGGGTATCTGTCATCACGCTTCTTTCTGCCTGAAAGTTCCTTCCCCACCCTATCTACATCCTTCTCCCTTCAGGCTTTCACTCAAAGGTCACCCTCTCACCCTGCACCCATATCCTTCTTCCTACTTTATTTTCTTCCAAAGCACTCCTCAGGATTTACCTATGTCTTTCTTACTGATGGATTGATTCTGCACCCTCCTCCAGTAAAGGGTAAACTCCATAGAGGTAGGCTTCTGACTGATCCATTCATCACTGTGTCATCAGCACACAGAGGGAAATCTTGGCACTTGGAAGTCACTGGATCACATATTCAGAGCCAATGAGTGGGTTTATGAATGAAAGGGAAGTGGACAATTCATCATGTTCTTGTTTGATTGCTCTATGGGTGTTCATGGAAGACACATCATCTTTCTTATGTGAGACATTTTGTGTTTCTGATTATTTTGTATCATCTATGTTGTACATAATATTCTCCCCATTTTGCCAATAAGGACACTGTAATTCAGAGACTGAAAGCAAAGCATTCCGCACAGACTTGTGACATGATCCTGCTGCTGGAATTAGGATTTCTGTCTCCACCCTATAGTTCTGTTTCTCAGGTATAATCAGTACTTCTCTTCTCTTGACCTTGTCAAAAGAGCACTGGGAAAAATATACATTTTATTTCTTTTTGTGGTAAACAACTAGAAATTAACATTCTCACAAAAGATAATAGGCTTTGAAGCAAAGAATCCCCTGTTGCTGTCACATTCCTTATCTGAGGCTCATTAGTGCCCTGACTGAGCGACTTCACTTTCACTTTTCACTTTCATACACTGGAGAAGGAAATGGCAACCCACTCCAGTGTTCTTCCCTGGAGAGTCCCAGGGATGGGGGAGCCCAGTGGGCTACCATCTATGGGGTCACTAACAGTAAGACATGACTGAGCAACTTCACTTTCACTTTTCACTTTCATGCACTGGAGAGGGAAATGGCAACCCACTCCAGTGTTCTTGCCTGGAGAATCCCAGGGACAGGGGAGCCTAGTGGGCTGCCATCTATGGGATCGCACAGAGTCGGACACGACTGAAGTGACTTAGTAGCAGCAGCAGCACCCTTTCCTCTAAATATCTCTCATCAGGCCTTTCCCACCTCCTCTCAACAAGCCTGCCTCTCTTCCTGGCAGAGTCATGTCTTGCTTAAAACTCAATCTATTCTTGGGTTCAGAGAAGGCAATAGCACCCCACTCCAGTACTCTTGCCTGGAAAATTCCATGGATGGAGGAGCCTGGTGGGCTGCAGTCCATGGGGTCGCTAAGAGTTGGACACGACTAAGCGACTTCACTTTCATGCATTGGAGAAGGCAATGGCAACCCACTCCAGTGTTCTTGCCTGAAGAATCTTAGGGATGGGGGAGCCTGGTGGGCTGCCGTCTCTGGGGTCGCACAGAGTCAGACATGACTGAAGTGACTTAGCAGCATTCTTGGGTTCTTATGTCACAAACAGTATTTTTCTCTAATGTTTCTGAGAATATTAATTGTAGGTTTTGTCAAAAATTTTTCTTCTTCGCACCCCACATTATGTCACTTTCCCTTGAGATTGTTCCTTTTTGTGTGTATTTCACCTATATCTTTAATGTCATCAAGTTTTCTTGGTTCTCCACTGGTTGTATCCTTATATTAAAGAGTAAACAGAAGCTCTGGTTACATGAATGGAACTTAACCATGAAGCTCACCAGAGGGCATATGGTATGGAAGGGCGTCCCACTTCCAGCTGAAGAATACTCCATTCTCTCTGTCTAGTCTCCTGCTTGGTGGTTGCATTCAGCAAACAAGAGTATGGTGGAGGCTGGGGATCTCGTCCCAGTTTGTAGACTCTCCTTAATCCCTAGTTGGTCCAAGACCTTAGCTTTTCTTGGGTTTATTATGCACATTCCATCTTTCCAGAATCTGCTGGTATCTAATAGCTCCTCTGTCCCCTCTCCTACTCTTTTGAGACTTAAATAGCTGTTCCTATTTCTTACTCTTTATGTTGTGGTTTAGTTGTTCGGTCATGTCCAGCTCTTTTGTGATCCCATGAACTATAACCCGTCAGGCTCCTCTGTCCATGGGATTTCCTAGGCAAGAATACAGGAGTAGGTTGCCATTTTTTTTTCTCCAATTCCTTATTCCTTCTACCAATTTAATAATGTTTTGAGAGCAAGCTCATATAAATGCACGTGTTTAATACTTTATAATTAACTTCATCTCAGCAATGGCACTCTTCCAAATCTATCCCAGGTTTATGTATCATGATGACATTGAATCCCTGTATTGGTGATCTGCCTGCTATTTGCCAGCCTCTAGGATGTAGCTTCCTCTCCAGCCCCCTTTCTAGGGAGTGGGGTCCTGTTACTGAACCCCAGCCAGCCTGCTGGTGGACAAACATCACTTATTGCAACCATGTGCTTCTTAGACTCCCCAAGTCCCCTATGCTTAGGGTCACCTTCACTGTGTCCAACTTAAAGAGACACTTCTTCATTTTCAGTGAAGAAGAATTTCCAATGCCTGTGACTTGTCCTCAGATCTACCAATAACTATGGTGTTTTTGTTGAATGGACTGAATCTCTCATTTTAGCACCTTCTGAGTTTTCCATTGGGTCATGCCTGCATGTGAACTAAGATATAATATCTCTTCCTTTCTGAGCTTTCCTTTCTTTCTATTTTCAAATTCTCACTTCCCATTTTCACTGTTCCCCTTTATTTCTTATTCCCTTCCTTCTTGGAAATTTGAAGTAGCACTTTTAATAATTTTTTAAAAAATATGCCTTGAAACATAAGATGAGAGATGAATTTTTATTTATTTTTTAAAGTTTTTTGATGTGGACAATTTTTAAAGTCTTCATTGAATGTGTTACAATATTGCTTCTGTTTCATGTTTTGGTTTTTTGCCCATGAAACATGTGCGATCTTAGCTTCCCAGTCAGGGTTCAAGCACACCCCGTGCACACTAGAAGGTGAAGCCTTAATCACTGAACCACCAGGGAAGTTCCAACAGATGTACTTAGATATGCACCAGAAATAAGTTTGAGTGGTTAAATACACAGGAAATAATCAGCAGTGCATTACTGTTGAGGGAGATGTGATTGTTTTCTCATTATTATAATAAAAGACATTTTTACTTTTTATTGTACATTAACAAAACACTCCTATTTCACTCTTGTTGCATGTTAAGCCTCATATTACAAAATGAGAAATAGTAATAGATTTTACTCATAGTTTACTATAGTAAAAGTGAATTTTCAAAAATGTCATATTCATAATCACTCTCCCCTACCATTACTGTCAATACTAGTAAATTAAGAAACACACAAATATTTATGTAGAAATCTCTTGAATATAAAGAGTTTAAGATTGTACTATATTTATTCTTCCTTTTCATGTACTTTTGAGAAACACAGGCATTTTGAAGTAGATAAAAATGACCTGAATTGTACAAAATGGGCAGAAAATAATAAAGTAATTACATAAAGTAATGTAAGCTGCTGAGTATTGGAGAAGAACAGAAATCAGCGTGTGTTGATCTTAACCACTGATGTTACTGGGTCTGCAATGAGAAGGCCACTTGCTGAACTGTTACCTTCATATTAGAATACAAGGGAATTTTTGGTTGTTCACTTGCGTATGCGTGCACACAATTATGCCAACTCTGACCTGTGATGGGCAAGTTGGCTGGTTCACTTTGCAGGGATCTATAAGCTTTCTGTTGCGGATTTGCATAAAGCAGAAACCAATTTCACATGTCATGGGGAAAAGAAGGGAAGAAGTGAAGAAAGGGAGGAAGAAAAAGAAAGGAAGGCAGGGACTGAAGAAGGGAGAGAGGGAGGGAAATTTGGCAGAACTAGTTCTCACAGCATATCTGGCCCCACCTGAAGCACTGAGTCACCGTTAAGTGCACAGTCAGTTTATTAACATCACATATACTCATGCGGACCATAGGATTAGAAAAATTGCCATCTAAACATGACGATCTTGTAAGAAGTTAAATAGACCAAGCACTGCTTCTAATTGAGTTTTTACTCATCATTGGCTTTGTACATTGTACCATAAAAATGACAGGAAATAGCTTGTAGAGACTTAGCATTTCATAATAATTTAAACTTACATGTTTCAAAGAGATTTAGGGTTTTACAATAATTTAAATGTAATTTAAAATGCAAAAGCTATATTCAACTGAAGGTTTATGTTTTAATTTTATTGTCTGTCTGGTTCTGGAGAGACAGATACATTTGACTGTGAATTCACATATCATGCTCCATTCTACTCTAGTACCTCAATAACCTTAAGATTTCATTCTTATAGTAATCACTTTTTTGAGGCAATTAGGAACTCAAAAGTAGAAAATGCAAATATTCTCATTTTTTCCTCCAATATAATTTTGTTTACTGCTTCAAGAACTCTTCTTTTTCTGCTCTAGAGAAAAACAGCTTTTTTTTTTATTATTAAAAAAGAGCCAAATTAAAATATTGTGTTTATGTTCACTGAAAGCAAATTGACTCATGTATTAACTCAGTTATACATGCATATGTATATATATATATATATACACATATACATATCTATAGATGTATACACATTCTTTTCATCTTCTTTTCCATAATGGTTTATCACATTATAGTTTCCTGTGCTATACAGTAGGAACTTGCTGTTTATTCATTTTATAAATAATAATTTGCATCTGCTAATCCCAGACTCCCAACCTATCCCTCCCTCACACTCCCTCTCCCTTGGCAACCACAGGTCTGTTTTCTTTGTCTGTAAGTCTATCAAGAAAAATTTAACTTTTTAAATAAATAATTCTATGTGAAGCATTTGATAGAAGACCCTTTTAAGTTAGTGAATCTTGTAAAATTATAGGTTTATGGATGTTTTCCATCCTGGTAATGAACCTTCAAGGCTTGTTGAAAAATGACATTTTTCAAAATTAAAAAATTTATCTTACATCAAAATATTATGTCAGCCTCCCCCTTTCAAGCATGCCAGGCTCAGGAATCCTGGGCTCTAGGAAAAGATGCCCCCTCTCTGAGCCAGTCAGAGGTTTCAGGGAAGTGAATTAGTCCTGGCATTTCTTCAAAATGACTATAGCTTCCCTGCAAATTTGTAAAGTGCGATCGATGGAAGGAGACACATTCAATCTGTTTCTACCTCCAAGACACAGAAGAGACAAGCCAAAAAGCCATAAATGCTTTTCCTATTTTGAAGATTGATTTGAATGCTGTGAAATATGTAGAGTTCAGAGCAATTTAGAGCACATTGAACTTGGAGATGAGAGAAGCCTGAGCCCCATTCCTAGGTGAGTTTTGTCATTTCACTCTTAGAAACTGTGTGCCCAACTGTATCTCAAACTCTAGCGCAATTTGCAAATCTGTGGCTCACAGCTCAGCTCTCACCTTTAGCTGTGTCTCTTTGGGGCCACATTTAAAGTGCTTACTAAAATCTACAAAGTATAAATGCCAGAGAGGATATGGAGAAGAGGGAAACCTCTGGCACATAAAATCACTATGGAGATTCCTTGAAAAACTAGGAGTAAAGTTACCATATGACCTAGCAATCACACTATCAGGCATGTACCCTGAGAAAACCATAATTCAAAAAGACATATGGATCCCAATGTTAATGCAGCACTATTTACAATAGCCAGGACATGGAAGCAACCTAGATGTCCATTGATAGATGAATGGATAAAGAAATTGTGTTACATATATACAATGGAATATTACTCAGCCATAAAAGGGAACAGATTTGAGTCAGTTGAACTGAGATGGATGAACCTAGAGCCTGTTATGCAGAGTGAAATAAGTCAGAAAGAGAAAAACAAATATCATATATTAAAGCACACATATGGAATCTAGCAAAATGGTGCCGATGGACCTATTTGCAGAGCAGGAATAGAGACGCAGATTTAGAGAACAGGCTTGTGGATACAGTGGGGGAAGGAGAGTTGGGACAACCTGGAAGATTAGGACTGAGATATATATATACACTTCCATGTGTAAGATAGCTAGCTAGCGGGAACCTGCTGTATAACATAGGGGGACCAGCTCAGTGCTCTGTGATGACCTAGAAGGGTGAGACGGGGAGATGTGTGGGAGGGAGGCCTGAGAAGGAGGAGATATATATATCTTTATGGCTGATATGCATTGTTGTATGCAGAAACCAGCACAACATTGTAAAGCAATTATCCTCCAGTTTAAAAAAAAATTATTTTAAGTGTTTACTGTTGCTTACATACAACAGACGAATCTTGATTTCTAATCTCCCCACCCCCCCAAAAAAATCAGAAACTCTTTCTGAGCCCATGTGCATATGTTCTACATGGACCAACTGGCTGGAGTGGGGGAGGGCTGATTCTTTCAGATGCTCTCTATGCCAAGTTTTGTTTCTTTAACTTTGTCTGGACCCTGGAGGAGGAAATGGCAACCCATTCCAGTACGGTCTTCTGGAAAATTCCATGGACAGAGGAACCTGGCAGGCTAGAGTCCATGGGGTTGCAAAGGCTCAAGACATGACTGAGCACTAGACTTGTAAGGCCTGGACCCATCACCATTTAAGCTTGTAAAGCTCGCTTTGGATTTGAGGCAGCTGCTAACCTATGAGGCAGCAGCTTCTGATTTAGAAAAGGTGACCCATGAGGATCATAAACTGGATTCCAACCTTCTCTTACTGGGTCAGCCGAGTGGCCTTGTGCAGTAAGTAGGCAAGCTGCCCAAGTTTATCTGAATATACATTCAGAATTATGGCATCAAGATAAAACGGGAGTTCTGCACCAATTTTGAGGTTGAAGTGTGAGTAGCTGGCTCAGCACAGACTCACTCATAATTATTTGAAAGACAAGGTTAAAAAATAAAAAAACCAGACCTGGAAGACCACCGCTCTTCTCTAAAGGGGTAGCAGCCTTTCTGACCCATGAGTGACACTCTAGGTTTCTGTCTTATAAGTGAACCTTTCATGCCTTTTCCTCAATGTTACCATTTTCAAAAGCTCAAATCCAGTTCTATATTTTATAATGCATGTCTTTTCTTGAGTGCTTGAGCATCATGATGCTGAGAGTGACTCATGTGATGAATTATGCTTCGTTTCTAAAACCAGTGCTATGCAGAGACATTTGAAAATCAAATTCATAAAACAAAGTTCATCTCGGCATGTGTGGGCATGTATAAATATCATAGCCAAGGAAGGAGAGGATAAGCGTTTCCTTTTTCAATTGTGAGGCTGTGCTGGAGTGCCCCCATTGTATGAGGGCATCATGGTAAAGTTATGCAGCCTTCCTTTTAGGAGGAGCTTTGAGGCAGGCTTACAGGAGAAATCTCTGCCTGGGTTTACTTACTGACTGTTCTACACAAAAGCCTGGTATTGATCTAATAGCCAAAGAGGCACTTGTAAATGCTGGAGATAATGTCCTGTGAGGGATAAATTGTTGAGTTATTTAGGGGAGAAAGGAATTAAGTTGATTTTTCTATGCTGACTAATCCATAAATGCTTTTAGAGAGAAAAACTTGGTGTTCAGGTGCCTGTAGAAGCACTAGGCCAAGTTTCTTGTGTTCTCGAGGCAGGGGATCTAGGCAAGATATTTACAAGATCCTTTAGTCTGTCAGCTACACAGCATGAGAAATATTTGCAAGCCGGAGTTATTCTTGCATAGACACTCAGGACTGCTGAGGAGGCACTGTCTGCGTTTTGTTGAGTGTGTCTTATTCTGGGTGATGCTGGATTGGGTTTGCGTAAGATCATTGGCAAAAAGAGAGAAAATGCAGGCAGAAAACAATCCATCAGTTCTACAATGGTTTTGAACTGAACCCAGAGTCAGACAATCAGAGATGTGAATGCCGTTCAAATGTTTATGGTTATTGGTTTTTGCTAGTGTTATTGGCCCTAGACCACTCAGAAGTAAACTTAACAAATTGGCAGTGCAACTCCATGGGCCAGCCTCCTAGAGAGCCGTGCCAGGGGCTTCCTGAACCTCTAGGATGGAGGATGAAGCCTGGGGGAAATGGACTGCATAGTTTTCCATCTGAACACCCCTCCCACACTCCTCATTCAATAATTCATAGACTGGGGTTGACAAGCAAAGTTGTCTGAAGAATGCAGTCAGATAGTCACAGAGGATCTGTCAAGGTAATGACTCCCTTAGGGTTTCTGGAAAAAGAATCTTTCCAACCTGACATTTAAAAACACTGCAGGTTTCAGCCTGTCTACCACCCCCACCTCTTGCTGCTGCAGAGGCCAGGATCCAAATGCTATGCCATATGCTAACATACCACAGATACCAAAGAGAATTGAGATGCATCTGACATGGCTGGAGACCTTTCTCTTCAAATAGTCCTGGATGTCACAGGCAGGAGAAAAAAAAAAAGAGCTTATTTTCTGTTAAATCAAGCATCCTCATCAACCCAGCTTGACTTATACCACATCAGCATGTCAGGAGTGATGGAACTTTCTGCAGTAGTCAGAAGATATTTAACTACCCACAGAAAACTCACTGCTTGGTGTTGTCTTGCCATTTAAAATCTTTCCATTTTATTTTATCTTTAAATTAAAAAAAAATCTTTTGTCTGCACCATGGGGCACGTGGTATCTCAGTCCTCTTTCCAGGGATCAAATCTGTGCCCCCTGCTTTGGCAGCACAGACTGTTAACCACTGGACCACCAGGGGAGTTCCAGTCTTTCCATTTTAAACATTTCTTGAGGGTGGCTATATTTGGATGCAACCTTACAGTTAGAATATATATCTTAAAAATATACCTTTTCCCAAGTAAGAGTATTGGTTATCCCTGGAAAAGTAAATAAGTACATAATTCGTATAAAATATGAAGCTATAAATGAAATGTGTTTCTTGCTTTTCATTCCCCTTTAGTGTAGCTCATCATTAGGATACAGTATTTTCTTTCTCTGTGCTCACTTCATCTCAAAAGGAAAATCCTGAAATTCAGTATCATAAAGATAGGTATTTCAGAGTCTCCAAACGGTCCTTTCCCTTTGCTTGACTTGTAGAGTTATAGCACCATCCTTGCTGAGATTTCCCAAACCCATTTTTCCATCTTGACCACCAAAGTCTTTATTCCTCCGTAGTAGATCCTGTAAATCCTGTAACTTTCCCTGGATGTTTTTGACATACACTTCTTTTTTATGACTTTGTTCAAGTTTCCGTGAAATCATGATTGGATTACTCAGCTGTGTTTTTTAAAATTTTTATTGAAATATAGTTGATTTACAATGTTGTGTTAGTATCAGGTATACAACAATGTGATTTAGTTATATATATATGTGTGTGTGTGTGTGTGTATTCTTTTTTACAGTCTCTTCCTTTATGAATTATTACAAGATACTGATATGGTTCCCTGTGCTGTATAGTAGGTCCTTGTTGGTTTCTGTTTTATGTACTGTTGCTGTTCAGTCACTAAGTCTTGTCTGACTCTTTGCAACCCCACGAACTGCAACATGCCAGGCTCCCCTGTCCTTCACCATCTCCCTGAGTTTGCTCGAATTCATGTTCATTGAGTCAGTGATGCTATCTAACCATCTCATCCTCTGCCACCCCCTTCTTCTTTTGCCTTCAATCTTTCCCAGCATCAGAGCCTTTTCCAATGAATCAGCTCTTTTCATCAGGTGGCCAAAGTTTTAGGACTTCAGCTTTAGCGTCAGTCCTTCAGATGAATATTCAGGGTTGATTAGGATTGACTGGTTTGGTCTTCCTGCAATCCAAGGGCCTCTCAAGAATCTTCTCTAGCAACACAATTTGAAAGTATCAATTCTTCATATATTTTAATCCCAAACTCCTAATTTATCCCTCTATCCCTTTCCCTTTGGTACCCATGAGTTTGTTCTCTATATCTGAGTCTATTTCTGTTTTGCAAATAAGTTATTTTCACTATGTTTTTTAGATTCCACATATGAATGATACCATATTATATTTGTTTTTCTGTCTGACCTACTTAGCATGGTCATCGCTCATCCATGTTGCTGCAAATGGCAGTATTTCACTTTTCGTGGCTGAGTATATTGTATATGTTACTATAGACCATATCTTCTTTACCCATTCCTCTGTTGATGGTCATTTAGGTTGCTTCCATATCTGTTGTGAATCGTGCTGCTATGAACAGGGATGTGTGCGTCTTTTCACATTATGGTTTTCTCTGGATATATGCCTAGGAGTGGGATTGTAAGATCATATGGTAGCTCTATTTTTCATTTTTTAAGGAACATCCATACTACTCTCCATAGTGGCTGCACCATACTCATTCCCACCAACCATACAGGAGGGTTCTCTTTTCTCCATACCATCTCCAGCATTTATTTTTTGTAGATTTTTTGAGTATAGCCATTCTGACCAGTGTAAGGTGATACCTCATTGTGGTTTTGATTTGCATTTCTCTCATAATTAGCAATACTGAGCACATTTTCATGCACCTCTTGGTCATCTATGTCTTCTTTGGAGAAATATCTGTTTAGATCTTTTGACTCATATTTAGATTTTTTAAAAAATATATTGGGCTGTTTGTATGTTTTGGAGATCAATCCCTTGTCAGTCACTTGCAAATATCTTTTCCTATTCTTCTGGATGTCTTTTTGCTTATAGTCAGCTGTTTTAAATGTATTTATATTCACAGTTTTTACCTTTGATAGTCTGCTTTTACTAGAGTTTAAGGTGCACAGCTTCTGTACTGATTCATAGTGCTTGGCTATTGGACACTAGTCATTGTTTAGATCAAATGGAAATACCTATTTTCAGGCATCAAATCATTTTAACTTACTGTTTCACTTTCTAGCTACATGCGTTAGCTTTCATATTGGCTGTCAGGATGTCCCCTTCAGCAAAGTCAACACCTGTGTTTTTTTCATGTGCCACTTTTGCTGAAACCACACTCAAGTTTTCTCTTGTGCTTGGGAAAACCCAAGAACTATTATTGTTCTTTCATTATTCTATCTCTCCTTCCCCTTCTCTTTCCAACCGGCTCACTCAGTGCATATTTAACGGTGGCACTTTACAAAGAAATAATTAAGACCAAGCTTGCAGTGGGTGACTGATGAAAGATAACAAGAAACTTATACACTGAAACATGTTTAGGCTACCTCTTGTCACAAAAAGTTGTGAGCCTGCTCTTGGATCCCCCCACGCCATGTGCCACTCCGTGTGAATAGAGTCTCAATTTCCTAATCTGCGATTTCACTCGTTTGTAGTTTCTCTTAAGACTTTGTGTTCGAAACAGGGTTCTCAAATCAAAACTGTGCTATTACTACAGTGAATGACATAGTTTGAGGACACTGCACCATATCCCTAATCATGTTTAGTGGGTGGGTAATGAAAGGAAAATTGTATTTTAGAGTAGTGTTGAAGATCAGTAGTTTATAGAATTTCCCAGGGTCAGTGAACAGAGAGAGGACCAGCTGATACCTTGATGGAAGTAACATTGATCTGAGGGGTACATGTGTTTGGAGATGGGGTTAAAATTCAACCAATACTCAGAGAAGTTATCTAGCCACATATTGTTGTTTTACAACAACAATAACAACAACAAAAACCCAACACTTTTGAAAAGCATACATGAAAAGCCCAGGAGGGAACACCCACCTCAAGGGGCTCAGAGGTGGCCTGGGAGGGAAATTTGTGCTGGGTTTCTAGGTGGACTTGGTCAGAAAGTAGTGGTAATTTCCAGGAAGAAAGCAATCCCTACAAAGCAAACGTCAGTGACAAGTGGAGGATACTGGGGAATTGCATGATGCAGATTGTCAAGAATGGTGATTTTAAGGAGGAAAGTTATTTGATCAGACTAGAGATTCAGAAAAATCAACTTGGCAGCAAAGTAGACAGAATTAGTGAACCTCCAACTATATACCTGAAGAACAGAGAATAAGCAAAGCTGCTCAAAAAAAGTAACAATGGTTTAATTAGTAGGAAAATTGGTAATTTTCCAAACAATAAGATTTTTCTCCCATATTTTCTCTTCATTCAGAAAATGTCAATTTTTTTTTGCTTACAAAACCACAGGTAATAAAAACAAATAAAACAAGTATCAATTTAGCAAAAATGAATAGCTATATTAACTGAAGTATTTATACTTAGCTTTAACTAAGTTTTTGCAAACATATTGTCAGTGATCTTTTTTTAATTGAGGTATAATTGACATATAACATTATACTAGAGTCAGGTGTACAACATAGTGGTTCAATATTTGTATCTATTGCAAAATGATCTATGGGTGTATTTTCATATTTTATGATTTAAAGTACTATACTTCTATTATAAAAAACTCCCTAGTTTATGTGCAGAAATAAATCTGTTTCACTATATACATGAAACAAATAACCCAATGTTGTGTTAATTTGTACTATATAACATAGTGACTCAGTTTTAGACATAGGCATATTCTTTTTTTTTAATATTCTTTTCCAGTAAGGTCTATCACAGAATATTGACTATAGTTCTAGATCTCAGTTCAGTTCAGTTCAGTTCAGTCACTCGGTCGTGTCCAACTCTTTGCGACCCCATGAATTGCAACACACCAGGCCTCCCTGTCCATCACCAACTCCTNCTTCAAGAAAATTTGAGATACCAAGGGGACATTTCATGCAAAGATGGGCTTGATAAAGGACAGAAATGGCATGTACCTGATAGAAGCAGAAGATATTAAGAAGAGGTGGCAAGAATACACAGAAGAACTGTACAAAAAAGATCTTCATGACCAAGATAATCATGATGGTTTGATCACTCACCTAGAGCCAGACATTCTGGAATGTGAAGTCAAGTGGACCTTAGGAAGCACTGCTGTTAATAAAGTTAATGGGTGTGATGGAATTCCAGTAAAACTATTCAAAACCCTAAAAGATGATGCTATCAAAGTGTTTCACTCAATATGTCAGCAAGTCTGGAAGACCCAGCAGTGGCCACAGGACTGGAAAAGGTCAATCCTCATCCCACTTCCCAAGAAGGATAGTACCAATGAATGTGCTAACCATTGGACAATTGCACTCATCTCCCACACCTGTAAGGTCGTGCTTAAAATCTTGCATTGTGGGCTTCATCATTACATGAGCTAAGAACTTCCAAATGTCCAAGCTGCATTTAGAAAAGACAGATGAGCCAGAAATCAAATTGCCAACAATGGCTGGGTCACAGAGAAAGCAAGGAATTCCAGAAAAACATCTACCTCTGTTTCATCGGCTATGCTAAAGCCTTTGACTGTGTGGATCATAGCAAACTGTGGAAAGCTCTTAAAGAGATGGGAATACCAGACCATCTTACCTGCCTTTTGAGAAACCTGTATGCAGGCCAAGAAGCAAAAGTTAGAACCCTGTTTGGAACAACTGATTGGTTCAGGACTGAGAAAGGAGTATGACAGGGCTGTCTGCTGTCAATCTGTTTATTTGACCTATGCACTGAGCACATCGTGAGAAATGCCTGGCAGGACGAGTTACAAGCTGGAATCAAGATAGGCAGGAGAAACATCAAAAACTTCAGATATGTAGATGATACCACTCTAATGGCTGAAAGCGAAGAGGAACTAAAGAGCCTTTCGATGAGGGTGAAGAAGGAGAGTGAAAGAGCTAGCTTAAAATGAAATATTAAGAAAACTAAGACCATGGTGTCTGGTCCCATTACTTCATGGCAAATAGAAGGGGAAATAGTGGAAGTAGTGACAGATTTCCTCTTCTTGGGTTCTAAAATCACTGCAGATGGTGACTGAAGCCATGAAATCAGAAGATGATTGCTTCTTGACAGGAAAGCCATGACGAACCTAAGACAGTGTGCAGAAAAGCCAAGACATTACTCTGCCAACAAAGGTCCATATAGTCAGGGCTATGGTCTTCCCAGTGGTCATGTACTGTTGTGAGAGCTGGACCATATTCTTTGGAATATGGCGTTGGAAGAGCGCCAAAGAATTGATGCCTTTAAACTGTGGTGCTGGAGAAGACTCCTGAGAGTCCCTTCGACAGCAAGGCGATCAAACCAGTCAATCTTAAAGGAAGTCAACTCTGAATACTCATTGGAAGGACTGATGCTGAAGTTGAAGCCCCAGTATTTTGGTGCTCTGATGTGAAAAGACAACTCATTATAAAAGTCCCTGATGAAAGATAGAGGGCAGAAGGAGAAAAGGGCATTAGAGGATGAGATGGCTTGATGGTATCTCTGATGCAATGGACATGAACTTAGACTAACTTTGGGAGATGGTGAGGGACAGGGATGCCTGGCATGCTGCAGTCCATGGCATCACAGAGTCGGACATGACTGGGTGACTGAACAGCAACAGCATTCCTTTTTATATTCTTTTCCATTATGGTTTATCACAGGATATTGGATATAGTTCTCTGTGCAAGATAGTAGAATCTTGTTGTTTATCCATCACGTATATAATAGTTTGCATCCGCTCATCCCAGATTCCCAGTCCACCCCCTCTTTCCTCTTGGCAACCGCAAGTCTGTTTTCAGTGTCTCTGAGTCTGTTTCTTTTTCCTAGATAGCATCTTCTGTGTCATATTTTAGATTTCACATGTAAGTGATATCATATGATAACTGTCCTTCAACAAAATAAGTTAACAAAAACAAGAAAGCAGCATACAGATACCCTCCATCCACCTAAGCTGTGACCTCCCTGGCCTTACATCATTTCCCTCATTTTGTTCTCAGTTCCAGTTCCAGGAGGCAGTGACTTCCAGTCCCAGAAGGTGGTGACTTCACCTCATAGATGTCTCAACAAGAAGAGTGCAGGGAACAGCTGCACTCTTATGACCCTGAGGGGTGGATGCTGGGGGGCCAGGCAGTTTCTATGGGTGCCTCCAGTTCCCTGTTGCCAATGAGCTCCTCTTGATACTTCTGCTTGGGTCTGTCCTTCCTACCTTCACTCTTGCTTCCCAATGAACTACCCAAACACAAATTTTGTCTCAGACTCCACTCCTGAGGGTAAACTTTCTCCCTTAAGGATCATCTCACCTCTTTCTGAACACAAATTTTGTTTCAGACTTCACCCCTAAAGGTGAACCTTCTCCCTTAAGGATAATCTCTCTCCTCCTACTTGAGTATGAGAGCCATTTGATGATGGAAATAGTCCCAGAAGGACACAGGGACTCTTGGAGAGGCTGTTGCCATGATCAGGACAGATGTGATGAGGATACTGGTCTTACCTAATATAGCACCAGCTGGGAGGGAGCACATGTGCTGGTTATAGCAAGAACAATGATGTCATCTCAGTATAGCACTTTTTCACATTCAAATGTTGTGAATATTTTAGATTTTTGTTGTTTTACAAATCTCTCATTTGCTTCATTTGTGATTCCATTTCTAAACTCTAAAACAGGTCAAAGTAAGTTCTGGTGTTGGTTAATGGTGAACAAGGGCCTTCACATTCTGGTTAATGGGGACCTTCAGGGAGCAATAGGTGGTTTAATGATTGGGAGGAGGCATAATTCTAATCTCATTTTAATATGTTCATATTTATGCAAAGTAGGGAGGGTAAGGATTATTTTCATTTTAGATATGAGGAAACTTTTTAAAACCGTATTGAAATATACAATTCCGTGGTATTAAGTACATTCACATTGTTGTACAACTCTCACCACCATCCATCTCCTGAATTTTTCACCTTCCTAAATTGAAACCCTGACCCCATTAAACACTAACTTCCCACTCTCCCTCTCCACCTGCTTCTCCACTCCCAGCCCTTGGCATCTACCAGTATACTTTCTGACTTGATAAATTTGACTGTTCTAGGTACCTTATATCAGTGGGATCAAACAGTATTTGTCTGTGCTGTGCTGTGGTTAGTCACTTGGTTGTGACCCCATGGACTATGTAGCCTTCCAGGCTCCTCTATCCATGGGGATTCTCCAAGCAAGAATACTGGAATGGGTTCCTATACCCTCCTCCAGGAGATCTTCCCAATCTAGGGATAGAACCCAGGTCTCCTGCATTACAAGTGGATTCTTTACCATCTGAGCCACTGGGGAAGCCCAAGAATACTGGAGTGGGTAGACTGTCCCTTCTCCAGGAGATCTTCCCAACCGAGGAATTGAATTGGGGTTTCCTGCATCACAGGTGGATTCTTTGCCAACTGAGGTAACAGGGAAGCCCAGTATTTGTCTGTACCTAGTATTTGTTTGTACATACTATATACTGGAATACAGTTTTAAGGATAACTTTAATATATGTCCTACAAACAGCTGTGCTATAGAGAGGGTTCTCATTAGTTATTTATTTTATACATAGCAGTATGGATATGTCAATTCCAATTTCCCAGTTTATATCTTGGTGTCCATTTTGTTGCTTAGTCCTAAGTCCTCTACGACTCTTTTGTTATCCCACANGATAACTTTAATATATGTCCTACAAACAGCTGTGCTATAGAGAGGGTTCTCATTAGTTATTTATTTTATACATAGCAGTATGGATATGTCAATTCCAATTTCCCAGTTTATATCTTGGTGTCCATTTTGTTGCTTAGTCCTAAGTCCTCTACGACTCTTTTGTTATCCCACAGACTGTAGCCTGCCAGGCTCCTCTGTCCATGGGATTTTCCAAGCAAGAATACTGGAGTGGGTTGCCATTTCCTTCTCTAAGAGGTCTACCCAACTCAGGGATCAAACCTATGTCTCCTGCACAAGAGGAATACATTTGTTCTGTACATCTGTGTCTCTATTTTTGCTCTGCAAATAGGTTCATCTGTACAATTTGTGCCATTTGCAGAGACATGGACGGACCTGGAGACTGTCATATAGAGTAAAAGAAGTCAGAGAAAAATAAATGTCATATATAATGTAAAAATTTGAAATCTAGAATAGGCTTTCCAGGTGACAATAGTGGTAGAGAACCTGCCTGTCAGTGCAGGAGATTTAGCGATATAGGTTTCATCCCTGGGTCAGGAGGATCTCCTGGAAAAGGGCATGGCAACCCACTACAGTATTCTTGCCTGGAGAATCCCATGGACAAAGGAGCCTGGCGGGCTGCAGTTCATAGGGTGGCAAAGAGTCAGACACAACTGAAGCAAATTAGCATGCACATACGCCTAGGTGAAATTTATTTTTTTTTAAAGGTCAAAGCAGGCAAGGGACAAAGTTGATAAAGATTTTGCTGTAGATCCTAATAAAGAAATATATTTCTTTACTATAACCCACCAAAAATAAGCTACTTCCAATTGGTTTGTTGAACTATGTGTGTCACAAATTTTGAAAGTGGTCAATAAATAATACCAGCTTCCCTACTGAAGTTCTGAATCAAACATGAAATAGGCTAGAAAATTGGCAGATGCAGATCAAAATCTCTCCTCTATTTCTGATGAAACTGGAATTCCTGAATGTAGGCTTATTCATTTAACTAGAGAGCTAGAAAGACCTGTTCACTTAATAGCCTTAGCTGTACACCAGCTGGCCCCTCTGGAAAGGAAAGAGGAAGGGTCTCAGCATCACATGCCGAGATTCTCTTTTAAAGCTCAATAATATGAGTAAGGCACAGTTTCTAGAGAGACACCAGAGGGAGGACACAAGAAACAGGGATTGGGGAACCCCCTAAATAATGTGATTGCTTAGGAGTGACCACAATGTTTCAGGTATGTAGGAAAATGTGTTGAGCAAGGCAGGGTGCTCCCTGACTCCTGCTGCTGGCTAGATTCTGAAAAAGTAAAGTATGTAAAAATCAATTATTTCCTCATTTTGGATAAATCATAGTATAAGATGGTAAAATGTGAATTATTAATAGGAATGAATTGTAAACTTCAGGCATTGAGTTGCATGAAGATGTATATGTAACTGCTTTTTATTGCATTATGTTGTTAGAAGAGATAATCTAATATCACTCTAATATCAGCTAATCTAATATCTGTGTGATTCTCTTTTGTCTCAGAGAAATATTTATCTCCCAATTTAAACTTCTGCATCCCTACAATTCCTATTTCCAAGAGGAGCAGATGTCTCTCTTACCTTAACCTGTATCTCATTCTCTTCTAGCAGCAGCAGACTTGTTCACCAATTTTTCCTTTTTGACAAAGAGACACATTTAAGCTTTCCCATCTGAAATAAACAAGCAACACATACATAAATTATTGATCCAACATGTTTATCTATCCATACTCTCTCATTTCCTTTGGGAAAACTTCTAAAAAAAAGATTAGTTTAAAATTGTACTTTCCTACTTGACTTTTTTCACTGCTCAACAGAGCACAATTTATGTCCTAATCTAGGCTCAGCCTCTTTTCCTTCATGTTTCTTAGCTTTGCTAAGATCTGGCTTCCCAGATGTTCATTGTTGGGTCACGCCTTTGTACATGCAGTCCTTCTCCATGAAAAATCCCCAACAACCTTTTCTTACCTTATAGAGAAGTCCTCCTCTTGTAAAAGAATCAGCCTAAGCTTCATATGCTGATTTACTCTCCTTTCTTAGGTGAATAACTGACTCATATGAATGCCCTTTTAGCACTCTATGATTTCTATAGTTTTAAATGTGTTAAGTCTGTCTTGTTGACTGCTCCATGTGAACTTGAGAAAAATGTGTATTCTGCTGGCCTGGAATGAAGTAGTCTATAAATGTCCTTTATATCCAGTTGATTGATGGTACTGTTGAGTTCCATTATGACCTCGCTGATTTTCTTTCTGCTGAATCAGTCCATGGCTGAGAAAGGGGTGTTCAAAAGTTTCCAGCTATTTAGTGGATTCATTGATTTCAACTTAACCGGTAATTCTATCAGGTTTTGTTGCATATATTTTGATGCTCTATTGTGAGGCATGTACATGTTAAGGTTTTAAATTTCGTCTTGGATAATTGATCCTTTATTGTTATTTAATGCTATTCTTTATCCCTGACAACTTTCCTTGCTTTAAAGTCTCTTCTATTTTCTTTCCCTTAATATTAGAGTGTTATATTTTCCTCTATCCACTTACTTTCAGTCTCTCTCTTTGCCCTTCTATTAAAAGGAGCTTCTTGTAGCAACTTAGAGTTTGACTTACTTTTTGACCTACCGAAATCTCTGTTGTTTAACTGATCCGTTTAGATCATCAGCATTCAAAGTGATTATTGATATAGTTGGATTAACATTTACCAAATTTATCACTACTTTCTATTTGTTGCTCTTGTTATTTTCATCTATTTTTGTCTTGCCTCTTTTTCCTCCACTTCTTGAACATTTTATATGACTTCGTTTTCTCTTTTCTTAGCTTACTCACCTAGAGTTCTCTTTTAGCGGTTGGTTGCCTTAGAGTGCAATACATATTTATAACTAATCCAAGTCCACTTTTAAACAGTACTGTATCAAGTGTTGCTATAAATAATAATATGCTAAGTGTAGGACCTTATAATAACAAAATAATGCTGACTCTTCCCTCCCATCCCTTGTAACATTGCTGTCATCAGTCAAACATAAGCATACATAATTGAATATCTTGTTGCTATTACTACTTTGAACAAATTATGTTAGATAAATTAAGAAAAATATTGTATATTGATGTATATAAATGGGATCTAGAAAAACGGTACTGATGATTCTATTTGTAGGGCAAGGATAGAAGTACAAATGTAGAGAATGGACTTGTGGAGACAAGGGGAAAAGGGGAGGATCGGATGAATTGAGAGAGTAGGGTTAACTTAAAGACATTACCATGTGTAAAATCGCTACTCGGAAGCTGCTGTATAGCACAGAGAGCTCAGTTTGGTGCTCTGTGATGACCTACAGTGATGGAATGTGGGGATGTGAGGAAAGCCTAAGAAGGAGAGGATATATGTGTAGGTATAGCTGATTCACATTGTTGTGCAGCAGAAATTATCACAACACTGTAAAGCAGTTATACTCCAATTAAATAAAACAACATAAAAATTTATGAAAAAAAAGTTTTTCTTTCACTTTCACTTGTTTCTTCTCAGATACTTTTCCTTTCTTCTTGTAGTGGTGAGTTTCTGACCTATTATTATTTTACTTCTCTCTGAAGAATTTCCTTTAACATTCTTTGCAAGGCAGATCTACTGGCAACAAACAGTCCCAATTTTTGTTTGTCAATTTTTATTTCTCCTCTCACTTTTAGAGTGAAGATTAGAGTGAAGATTATGTGTTGATTACAATGGATGCATAATTCTAGTTTCTGGATGTTTCTTTGTATTTTAAATATTTCACTCTACTCTTTCCTTGCTTGCACAGCTCCTAAGGAAGAGCTGGATGCAATTATTATCTTTGTTCCTCTATATATAAAGTGTCATCCCCCCCTCCCCTTGCCCCTGGCTTTTTTCAAGATTTTCTTTAGTTTTAATTCTCTGTAGTTTGAAAAATAAAAGTGGCATGTCCAGGTGTAGTTGTGTTTTGATATTTGTCCTGCTCTATAGTCTCTGAGCTTCCTGAATCGGTGGTTTGGTTGGCTGACTTTATTTGGGGGAAACTCTGTCATTATTTTTCAAACTTTTCTTTGATTCCTTTCTCCCTTTTGGAAGATCCTTTATGCTTGTGACAGACTTCTTGTAGCTGTCCCACAGTTCTTGACAGTGTGTGTGATCTCCAACATTTCTTATTGCTTCCTTCTTTAGTGTTCCTCTCTCTCTCAACATAGTTTATATTTTCTTGCACACTAATTTATCCGTTAGAATCTTTAGATTTTTAATCACTGTTATTTTAAATACCTGGTCTGATAATTCCAACATCCTTAGCATAGCTGAGTCTGGTTCTGATACTTACTCTGACTCTCCACATTATATATCCTTTTCATATGCCTTGTAATTTTTTCTTGATAGCAAGATGTAATGTACTCAGTAAATGAAACTTCTATAAATAGGCCTTTAGTATTGTTGGGGGTGAGGTGTGGAAAGAGTATATAGATTCAAAGCTAAAGCTGTTATTTCTTTTAAAAATGGATTCGAAAAAAAATGGAAAATTTGATGTAATAAAGAAATATGGTTTAAGAGATAAAGACAATTGTAAAACAAAGAAGAAAAAGTCTTAGCATCTATTAAAATGATGAAATTCCTAAAGAAGGTTATGATTGGCATGTGGGGAAAAAGAAGAAAACTAAACACATTGTTTCTAAGATAGCTTAATCAATTTGATAGGCAAAACATTCTTCCTACAATATAGTTAAGAATTATCTTCTAAAAATATTTTAAATATTTTTTGAGAGATGCTTTGCTGCAGGGAAATAAACACATTTTTAAAAATTTATTTTTATTAAAGAATAATTGCTTTACAATGTTGTATTGGTTTCTGCTCTACAATAAAGTGAATCAGCCATATGTATACATATATCCTCCATCCCCTTGGATCTCCATCCCACCCTTCTAGATCATCACAGAGCACCGGGCTTTGCTCTCTGTGCTATGCAGCTCAGTCGTGTCCGACTCTTTTCGATCCCATGGACTGTAGCCCACCAGGCTCCTCCCTCCATGGGATTCTCCAGGCAAGAGTACTGGAGTGGGTTGCCATTTCCTTCTCCAGGGGATCTTCCCAACGCAAGGCTCGAACCCAGGTCTCCTGCATTCCAGGCAGACGCTTTAACCTCTGAGCCACCAGGGAAGCACAGCAGGTTCCTACTAGCTATCTATTTTACACACAGTAGTGTATCTATGGCAATCCCATTCTCCCAATTCATCCCACCCTTCACTTTTTCTCCTGTGTCCACATGTTCATTCTCCACATCTGTGTCTCTATTCCTGCCCTAGGAATAGGTTCATCTATACCATTTTTAATGAAACTGAGTCATTTGTAGAGATATAGATGGACCTAGAGTCTGTCACATAGAGTGAAGTAAGTAAGAAAGAGAAACACAAATATATAAGAATACGGATTTTTGATGAGACCTTTATTCTTATCTCTGACCCATAACTTACTAATTGTATCACTTCAGGCAAACTATTTTTTTTTCTCCCTAGACACTTCAATTTTTATACATTTAAGGAAAATAGTTCCTACCTTGAAAACTGATCTCTAAATGTAGTAATATATGCACTAATTGATAGTAAATGGCAGTCACTATTTGAACATCGTATACTATACGTACTCATGATAGCACTAGTACACACACACGCACGCATATACACACACTTGTGACTCCAATTTGGTCTTCTTCCTGAGGTCCAAAACCACAGTACCAACTACCGAATGATTCCAGTCATCAGGAAATGAGCATGCCTAGAAGCAAATTCCTGCTTCCCTTTGCATTTTGAAGCATCAAGGTCATAGTAATGTATCCAATGCTTTTATCAGTGAACTAGATCTGAGCATGTGTTTAAGACTAAACTCTAGAGTGAAATAGAGGACGAATATTGTGTGAACAACTATTAATGGAAGTGTATGTCGAGCTGGACCCAGAGGTGTAGAACTCTAGCCGTGGATGAGTCAGAAGTGTTGACACATGGATGCGACATGTGCATTGGCAAGTTAGCCCAAGCACAAGCAGGGGCAATCCACAAGCTGAAGCCTGGCTGTTACTGACCTACATTGCTATTTAAGCAAATTACTGTTTGCAGTGCTTTTTATTTAAGAACATTTTAATATAAGCTATTAAGTGTTTTGGATGTTAGTATAAAAGGAACATCTGGTAACCCTCTGAAAACCACTCTTGCTTGTGTCGTTGCTGGCTAGGGCTTCAGTGCAGTGTGGACTGGGTGGTAATATTAGCATTTTTGTCCTACTTGTGATTCAAAAGGAAGTACTTCTAATATCACGGCATTTAGGAAATATTTATTGCAGTGGTTTTTTTTTTTTATCTGTCTACAACCTTTATCAGGTCAACCATTATCTTTGTAGAAACTATTTATTTATCAAAAATTCACTTACCTACACTGGAAACAATGTAGTAGATAAGGCAATTTATTTTTCAATAATATACATTTCTTCAGTAACAGAAAGTGGAACGAATATCTTATGTTACTGAAACACTTNGTTCCTCTCTCTCTCAACATAGTTTATATTTTCTTGCACACTAATTTATCCGTTAGAATCTTTAGATTTTTAATCACTGTTATTTTAAATACCTGGTCTGATAATTCCAACATCCTTAGCATAGCTGAGTCTGGTTCTGATACTTACTCTGACTCTCCACATTATATATCCTTTTCATATGCCTTGTAATTTTTTCTTGATAGCAAGATGTAATGTACTCAGTAAATGAAACTTCTATAAATAGGCCTTTAGTATTGTTGGGGGTGAGGTGTGGAAAGAGTATATAGATTCAAAGCTAAAGCTGTTATTTCTTTTAAAAATGGATTCGAAAAAAAATGGAAAATTTGATGTAATAAAGAAATATGGTTTAAGAGATAAAGACAATTGTAAAACAAAGAAGAAAAAGTCTTAGCATCTATTAAAATGATGAAATTCCTAAAGAAGGTTATGATTGGCATGTGGGGAAAAAGAAGAAAACTAAACACATTGTTTCTAAGATAGCTTAATCAATTTGATAGGCAAAACATTCTTCCTACAATATAGTTAAGAATTATCTTCTAAAAATATTTTAAATATTTTTTGAGAGATGCTTTGCTGCAGGGAAATAAACACATTTTTAAAAATTTATTTTTATTAAAGAATAATTGCTTTACAATGTTGTATTGGTTTCTGCTCTACAATAAAGTGAATCAGCCATATGTATACATATATCCTCCATCCCCTTGGATCTCCATCCCACCCTTCTAGATCATCACAGAGCACCGGGCTTTGCTCTCTGTGCTATGCAGCTCAGTCGTGTCCGACTCTTTTCGATCCCATGGACTGTAGCCCACCAGGCTCCTCCCTCCATGGGATTCTCCAGGCAAGAGTACTGGAGTGGGTTGCCATTTCCTTCTCCAGGGGATCTTCCCAACGCAAGGCTCGAACCCAGGTCTCCTGCATTCCAGGCAGACGCTTTAACCTCTGAGCCACCAGGGAAGCACAGCAGGTTCCTACTAGCTATCTATTTTACACACAGTAGTGTATCTATGGCAATCCCATTCTCCCAATTCATCCCACCCTTCACTTTTTCTCCTGTGTCCACATGTTCATTCTCCACATCTGTGTCTCTATTCCTGCCCTAGGAATAGGTTCATCTATACCATTTTTAATGAAACTGAGTCATTTGTAGAGATATAGATGGACCTAGAGTCTGTCACATAGAGTGAAGTAAGTAAGAAAGAGAAACACAAATATATAAGAATACGGATTTTTGATGAGACCTTTATTCTTATCTCTGACCCATAACTTACTAATTGTATCACTTCAGGCAAACTATTTTTTTTTCTCCCTAGACACTTCAATTTTTATACATTTAAGGAAAATAGTTCCTACCTTGAAAACTGATCTCTAAATGTAGTAATATATGCACTAATTGATAGTAAATGGCAGTCACTATTTGAACATCGTATACTATACGTACTCATGATAGCACTAGTACACACACACGCACGCATATACACACACTTGTGACTCCAATTTGGTCTTCTTCCTGAGGTCCAAAACCACAGTACCAACTACCGAATGATTCCAGTCATCAGGAAATGAGCATGCCTAGAAGCAAATTCCTGCTTCCCTTTGCATTTTGAAGCATCAAGGTCATAGTAATGTATCCAATGCTTTTATCAGTGAACTAGATCTGAGCATGTGTTTAAGACTAAACTCTAGAGTGAAATAGAGGACGAATATTGTGTGAACAACTATTAATGGAAGTGTATGTCGAGCTGGACCCAGAGGTGTAGAACTCTAGCCGTGGATGAGTCAGAAGTGTTGACACATGGATGCGACATGTGCATTGGCAAGTTAGCCCAAGCACAAGCAGGGGCAATCCACAAGCTGAAGCCTGGCTGTTACTGACCTACATTGCTATTTAAGCAAATTACTGTTTGCAGTGCTTTTTATTTAAGAACATTTTAATATAAGCTATTAAGTGTTTTGGATGTTAGTATAAAAGGAACATCTGGTAACCCTCTGAAAACCACTCTTGCTTGTGTCGTTGCTGGCTAGGGCTTCAGTGCAGTGTGGACTGGGTGGTAATATTAGCATTTTTGTCCTACTTGTGATTCAAAAGGAAGTACTTCTAATATCACGGCATTTAGGAAATATTTATTGCAGTGGTTTTTTTTTTTTATCTGTCTACAACCTTTATCAGGTCAACCATTATCTTTGTAGAAACTATTTATTTATCAAAAATTCACTTACCTACACTGGAAACAATGTAGTAGATAAGGCAATTTATTTTTCAATAATATACATTTCTTCAGTAACAGAAAGTGGAACGAATATCTTATGTTACTGAAACACTTATGTAATCATTGCCTAAAAGACGAAAATGAATTCATAATTCATCTGCAACACATAAACTAGTAAGAAAAATGGCTTTGGTTTAAAAAGGCTGAAAATTTTTGATGAGAAAAGGCATAAGCCCCTGAAATAAAATATTTTGCAATTCTAATTATAGTCCTATCACAGCAAATCCTTTAGTTGCCATTTTAATATTTGAGTATATATTTCAGACTTACAAATATATTCAGAATAATCCCTCAAAGAATCCTACTCCCTCCAGTCTGAATAAGGCTTTCATATATATGACCCCAAATTACTTAAACATTAGTTAACTTTAACATTAAATATAGTAACAACATAGGGTTATTACTGAGAAAAATCACTTTCAGTTAAATTCAAGTTTATATTGTCAATTTCTGTGTGAAATTTATACTCCCTCTTAGAAAAGCTTCTTATTGTACAAATATAATTTAGTATTTAAATTGTTAAAGTTATTTAAATAACTAAAGTTGTTTAAAATATGTGAGATTTAAATTGATATTTAATATTATCATAAGAAAATTAAAACTAATGCATTCAGCAATGAGGAAATGCAACCTGAGGAAGAAGTTAAGACCTTTGATTTTACAGGGTTGGTTCTTGGCTCTGACACTTCTTTGTTCTGTCACTTTGGATACATTAACTGACCTCTTTGTAAACTTGAGCTAGACGTGGAGATCTGGGGACTCCAGTCCCATCAGTGCTGGCTGAAGCCATGGAAATGGATGAGATCTCTGCTGGAGTGAAAACTAGTGTTTGCATATTTCTAAATACTCATTTGTGAGGACTTAAATGTCTGTATATTCCTTTAAGTTTGCTTCATTTTTACAACTCACTCTTGGAGAACTGTTCAAGAAGTAAACTTGAAGTTGTTCTAAATCAAGTGCCAGAATTTTCCACCACCCTGACTTTCTGGTGTGCATATGTTCTAGCTTAATTGTAAGGCAGTGGACTATTATTTAGTGATCTGGAGACTATTCAGTTGTTTGTTCAACATTTGTCAGGCTTAAAATTAAAACTAATGTGTCAGGCTCAGACAAATGGACCTTTTTGTGCTTCAGTTTTCTTTTCTGTGACATGCAGATATTAATAAAGCCCCACTCAAGGAGAGGGATTGCAAGAATTTTAATGTTTTAATATAGTAAGAAGTCTTAGAAACATGCCAGGTATTTGGCATCATTATGTACATTTTTGACTCTCATAATTATCATCACCATTGCCATTATGTGTTGAAATAGGTGATAGTTATGATTTTTCTAGTATCTCGACTATAGTTTCTATTAAAGTTTTAATGAAACATCATATACGGTTGCTATGGAAACTGCAATTTGAATGTATTGCCTTCAGTAAGGAAAATTTCAGGCTGTATTCTTAATTATTTTATTTAAAAATGAAACAAGGGAACCACATGGGATGAGAGATTTCCTAACAAGATTACAGTGGTATCTAGTGTCTTCAGAAGCCATGACTCTGTAAGCTACCTAAGGTGAGCACACTTGTGTTTGTATATACTTCATGACTGGCAACGCTATTATTTATCCTCTGCTAGTCTTCTTGTGGGGGAAATGCTCAAGTTCTCATTGCCATAACAACGGGTTAGTCTTCCTAAAACAAGATATACTCTGAGTCAAAGTAAAATTGTTTCCATGGTAACTGCTACATATCTAAGTGCAGCAGCCTGGTTTTTAATCAGTAAAATTGTCCTTTGTCAAAAAGCAAGCACATATTGTTGCTAAAAGAATTATGAATATTTTGAAAGTATGGTTAATGAATAAAGTAAACTAGATTGTCTCAAAGATAAAAACAAAATTGATTAAGCCTTTTCAACAGTTACAGTTTCTTATTCATGAAATAAAAATCTCCACTGTATATACAAGCCAAAATACAGCCTATCTATATATTGAATATAAAATGCTTCTATTTCTTCTATTTTGACCACATTTAAATAAAGTAAAATCCTCATCACTGAAAATGAAACTGTCCATGATCCAAACCTATTTCATCCTTCTCTTTCATAAGCAGCGTGTCTAACCATGTTAAATGTGCCTTAAGTATCATATTGATTTCTTTCCTCCCTTTTTGTTTCAGATAATCTCTTGGTCAACTAAGGGAAATATTACTTTCCCACCAAATAAAGAAGGTTCACTGGTGATTCCCTTCATTTCCATGGACTTACTTCCCCTTCTTTCTGTTTCTCTCTCCCATCTCCCTCTTTTCCTCCCCACTCCTCTCTCTTCTTCTTCTTCTTCACTTGCTTTCTGATGGTTTTTAATGTAGGAGTGCAAAGGGCGAAACCATGGATTACCTTCTGGGAACTGAGATTGGGGATGGTTACCATAGTTACATTGTCTGTCAGGTAGATAAAAATGGGAGACAGTTTCATATAAATGATATTCATGTCGTGATGACCAGTTCAGTTCAGTCACTCAGTTGTGTCCGACTCTTTGCAACCCCATGAATCACAGCATACCAGGCCTCCCTGTCCATTACCATCTCCCAGAGTTCACTCAGACTCATGTCCATCGAGTCAGTGATGCCATCCAGCCATCTCATCCTCTGTCATCTGCTTCTCCTCCTGCCCCCAATCCCTCCCAGCATCAGAGTCTTTTCCAATGAGTCAGCTCTTCGCATGAGGTGGCCAAATTACTGGAGTTTCGGCTTTAGCATCATTCCTTCCGAAGAAATCCCAGGGCTGATCTCCTTCAGAATGGACTGGTTGGATCTCCTTGCAGTCCAAGGGACTCTCAAGAGTCTTCTCCAACACCACAGTTCAAAAGCATCAATTCTTTGGCACTCAGCTTTCTTCAGATACTTTGTATTTAGATTGAAGTGAAATGAAGTCACTCAATCGTGTCCGACTCTTTGCGACTCCATGGCCTGTAGCCTACCGGACTCCTCTGTCCATGGGATTTTCCAGGCAAGAATATTGGAATGGGTTGCCATTTCCTTCTCCAGGGGAACTTCCCCACCCAGGGATAGAACCTGGGTCTCCCGCATTGTAAGCAGACGCTTTACCATCTGAGTATTTAGATAGACTAGGTCCAAATCCTGCTCTGTGATTTTTTTCATGGTGTGATTTTGGGCTTATATTTCCTCATTCATAAAATGGAGTTAAAATGCTCGTATTATGGGTTGTTGTGAGCATTAGATAATGCATGTAGAAAACTTAGCACATGCACTCTGCTTAATACTAGAATGCACTTGATCAACTGCTAATAGCAGCTATGTTTTTTATCATTATCATCAATCTGACTTAATACTAACAGAGAGTGTATGACAAAGTTACTGTCATGGCCATACATACAGCTTCTCAACAATACATTTTGTTTCACTTTTTAGTATTAGTTTGAAAAATATAGATTAAGATTTATATAACATATATGATAACATGATAAAAGAACTTTTCAGCAGTTTGAGGTCAAAATTAAAATACTTGATGTAATTTAAGGTTATTTTAATGACTCATTGTTTTGTTCATTTTAAGAGAAATTGAGTTCATGTTTTGCTTTTCTCTCACAGTACCAAAGACACCTAGCAGAACAGATTTCATTGGACAGAAGTCTCAGATTTTTCTAGGACAGCCTTGAATTTAAATATCCTGTTTCATTGTTCCCATAGGTATAAGCTGTACCTGTCAGGAACTGTGCCCTGATTTGGGGGTAAAAATATATTGTCAGTATAACTGCAAGACTTGAATTGTCCCTGACATTGGCAGGTAACTGCAGTCAAGATTCCGGGTCTCCAGAGCAGACGGCATCTCAGCAGGGCCACTGTGCTGCCACAAAACAGGTTGGCAAAGTCCTGCTACAGCCACCTACCTGACAAGAAGATGCAGAGGACAACTGGTGACTCGCTTCACCTTTTTGTTAGTTTCTATGAAAAGGGCAAAAAGGGCAGTCATCAATGACCTAAGTAATTGACAGCCAATCTCAGTTATCGAATTCAATATTTTTTATTGAAGTGTCAATTCTAAAAGAAATCAACCATGAATATTTATTGGAAGGACTGATGCTGAAGCTGAGGCCCTAATAATTTGGCCACTTGATGCAAAAAGCTGACTCATTGGAAAAGACTCTGATGCTGGGAAAGACTGAGGGCAGAAGGAGAAGGGGTCGACAGAGGATGAGATGGTTGGATGGCATCACTGGCTCAATAGACACAAGTTTGAGCAAACTCTGAGATAGTGAAGGACAAGGAAGCATAGTGTGCTACAGTCCATGGGGTCACAAAGAGTCTGACACAATTGAACAACTGAAAAACAAAGTATAGTTGATTTACAACGCTGCGTTAGTTTCGGATGTATGGCAAAGTGATTCATATATATATATACATATATATATACACACACATACACAAACACACACTCATATGTATGTATGTGTTTTCATTATAGGCTATAACAAGGTATTGAATATAATTCCCTGTGCTATAGAGAAGGTCCTTGCTGTTGATCTATTTTATATAATAGTGTGTGATTAACCGATACACAAATTGTATATGGTTCAATTGTAACACCTTAGGTCTGGCATTGCAAATTGTTTGAGTGATTGCAGTATAAAATAGCATACAGGAGGTCTTCTTTCTGTGATCTGCTGCCTGTCCTGAGAGAAGAATGAAAAACCAGAACAATCACTCCTTAGGGATCACCCATTTGAAATCCAGATCTCTCATTGACTGCCCACTTAAGAGATATGCCAAGTAGGGTTGAGACCACACTTTTCATTTTTCTGGAATCCCGAGCCCTTGATTTTCAAGTAACCTTTCATTCCTCATCTTTTTTCCAACTGTTTTGATTTTGAAATGTTATTTGAAATTTATCTTTACGCCAAGGTTTTCATGAAGTTTGCTGGAAGATAAGGTGAAGATCAGATAAGATCAAAGGTGACTGATATTTTATTAGCATAGAAAAGAAAGGATGCAGACAGAGAGAGACTTTGTGAAATGGAAGGGAAAATAGAGTTCTTGCACAGGCATAAGTAGAGAGCAGGGTAGAAAACAGGAGGACACATGCAATAAATCTTCAGTCAGTAAAAGCAGTTACCTGGTGTGTTAGTTTCCCAGGGCTGACGTAACAACTTACCACAAACAGCAAGGCTTAAAACAATCGATATCTATTGTCTCACCAGGCTGTACTAAAATCCTGAAATCCAAGTGTTAGCAGGGCCACACTCTCTCTGAAGCTCTTTGGGAAAACCTGTCCTGACCTCCTCTCAGCTATGATGGTGATGGAGAGGCTGGGCATTCTTCAGCTCCAGTCTTTACACTTCTGTCATCATGTGGACTTCACTGGCATATCTGTGTTTGGGCTTCTTTTTCTTTCAATTAGGATACCAGTATGTTGGATTAGGGCCACCCTAATCCCCTAGTTCCCCGCGTTGAGGGGAACTACCCAACTCAGTACATCTGATTTTCTTTTCCCTATCCCCACATCTTATCCTTATGGTAAAATTTTGGAAAGAGCTGGGGATATTTGCAGAGAACCAGTCAAAGACCAGGGCTCAGAACTGCATCAGAGAGTGATGAGGAGAGAGAAGGATGCCATGAACAAATATAACCACCGTGTGATCGTGTAACTGCGGACTGGCTGGCAGACTTGGCAGATGAACAGAAATAAATGCAGTTTATTTCCTTTAACAAGCTTCATCCTGTTTCACAAGACACACGATGAATGGAAGCAACTCAGGCTTGAAGTAGAGACATAATCTAGGATTCTGGTTGGCAGGTTGCTTGCCTAAGAGTTTTCATGGATCAATAAGGATAAGATTTACCTCATTTAATTATTCTGAATATAAAGTAGATGAGATTCATGCATGGCATCTACCAGGCAATCCTTATAGTAGTTCTTTCCCTCTTCCTTTTGTAGGAGTTAATTGACACACTGGGGGAGGAGGGTCCAATATCAGAGTCTCTGCCTCTTGTTAAGTAAATGATCGAAGAAGAGTGAAAGACTTAGTTGCTCAGTTGTATCTGACGCTCTGCCATCCCGTGGACTGTAGCCCGCCAGGCTCACCTGTCCTTGGCATCCTCCAGGCAAGAATAATGGAGTGGGTAGCCATTCCCTTCTCCAGGGGACCTTTTCCACCCAGAGACTGAACCCAGGTATCCTGCATTGCAGGCAGATTCTTTACCATCTGAGTTACCAGGGAAGCCCTTACATGTATTCAATTCATTTTAGAAATGAGACCTGCCTCTTCTAGCCACATAGGAAGACGGAGAGAAAAATCCCTTATCTTATAATCTTTCATTCTCTTTTTCTTCATGGTAATAGCTCTTCGTTTAGAAAAGAAAAATGTCTAAACTACTCTTTTAAGATTAATTGGGTCTCAAAAGGCGTGATCAAACTTGAGTGGAAAAGATAACGTCAACCAAGCAGCTCCTTGCCTTGCAAGGATCTAAATAGTTCCTCTGCCAGATTAAGCAGCGTGTTCTTTACGTCTGCTTGTATATGAGCAAGTGTTTATGGTGAGGGTCTCCCCTAAACCTTAGAATTTAGCTAATTAAAGTGCAGCTTCTCCATCTATACTTTATATCCTATTACTCACACTGAATTCCAGAAACCAAGCCTGGAACAGCTCTGCTATTATCAAGCTACTGAGTGGGAAGCAGAAACCGTACATGTAAGTAAATCTGGTAAACAGTGTTTAAAATTAGTATGTGACAACTACCATTTTTTTCTTTTTCATGGCTTCCCTTGGGCATTAATTAAACACAGCATTTTCCAGCATTTTCTCTTGCAGAATCACTTCCTCCTCTGTTTTAAAATATTCAGACTGTGAATGCAACAGACAGCAATATTAAATTCTAATGACTTTCTGAAATAGCAGGGAGTTGGGTCAAACACAGTCTGTAATAGACACCAGCAAAATTGAAATATTTCTCCATTAACATGCAGATGAATCAAGTTTGAGAATGATTTCATTTGTGGGAAAGTTTCTTTTTCCCAAAGGGGAAAGTTAAAGGGGAGTTAAAGGGAAGTTAAAATTGGAGTGTTTGTTGCCACCCCTGAAAATTCCTTTCTCTCCATTCCTCCTTCCTTTTCCTTTTCCTCCTTCCTTTGGTTTCTTTCTCTTGCCCTTTCCTTTCTTTCTTTTTTCTTCTCTTCTCTTCTTTTCTCTGATTTCTTTCTCCCCTTGCCCCCTCCCTCCTTTCCTCTCTCTCTTTCTCAATTTTGAATGTAGATAGTTCAATTCCGTAGCTACACTGATGATTTGTGCCTTATTCTTCTATCATGCGGAGAAAGCAATGGCACCCCACTCCAGTACTCTTGCCTGGAGAATCTCATGGGCGAAGGAGCCTGGTCTGCTGCAGTCTATGGGGTCACGNACTTAGCACATGCACTCTGCTTAATACTAGAATGCACTTGATCAACTGCTAATAGCAGCTATGTTTTTTATCATTATCATCAATCTGACTTAATACTAACAGAGAGTGTATGACAAAGTTACTGTCATGGCCATACATACAGCTTCTCAACAATACATTTTGTTTCACTTTTTAGTATTAGTTTGAAAAATATAGATTAAGATTTATATAACATATATGATAACATGATAAAAGAACTTTTCAGCAGTTTGAGGTCAAAATTAAAATACTTGATGTAATTTAAGGTTATTTTAATGACTCATTGTTTTGTTCATTTTAAGAGAAATTGAGTTCATGTTTTGCTTTTCTCTCACAGTACCAAAGACACCTAGCAGAACAGATTTCATTGGACAGAAGTCTCAGATTTTTCTAGGACAGCCTTGAATTTAAATATCCTGTTTCATTGTTCCCATAGGTATAAGCTGTACCTGTCAGGAACTGTGCCCTGATTTGGGGGTAAAAATATATTGTCAGTATAACTGCAAGACTTGAATTGTCCCTGACATTGGCAGGTAACTGCAGTCAAGATTCCGGGTCTCCAGAGCAGACGGCATCTCAGCAGGGCCACTGTGCTGCCACAAAACAGGTTGGCAAAGTCCTGCTACAGCCACCTACCTGACAAGAAGATGCAGAGGACAACTGGTGACTCGCTTCACCTTTTTGTTAGTTTCTATGAAAAGGGCAAAAAGGGCAGTCATCAATGACCTAAGTAATTGACAGCCAATCTCAGTTATCGAATTCAATATTTTTTATTGAAGTGTCAATTCTAAAAGAAATCAACCATGAATATTTATTGGAAGGACTGATGCTGAAGCTGAGGCCCTAATAATTTGGCCACTTGATGCAAAAAGCTGACTCATTGGAAAAGACTCTGATGCTGGGAAAGACTGAGGGCAGAAGGAGAAGGGGTCGACAGAGGATGAGATGGTTGGATGGCATCACTGGCTCAATAGACACAAGTTTGAGCAAACTCTGAGATAGTGAAGGACAAGGAAGCATAGTGTGCTACAGTCCATGGGGTCACAAAGAGTCTGACACAATTGAACAACTGAAAAACAAAGTATAGTTGATTTACAACGCTGCGTTAGTTTCGGATGTATGGCAAAGTGATTCATATATATATATACATATATATATACACACACATACACAAACACACACTCATATGTATGTATGTGTTTTCATTATAGGCTATAACAAGGTATTGAATATAATTCCCTGTGCTATAGAGAAGGTCCTTGCTGTTGATCTATTTTATATAATAGTGTGTGATTAACCGATACACAAATTGTATATGGTTCAATTGTAACACCTTAGGTCTGGCATTGCAAATTGTTTGAGTGATTGCAGTATAAAATAGCATACAGGAGGTCTTCTTTCTGTGATCTGCTGCCTGTCCTGAGAGAAGAATGAAAAACCAGAACAATCACTCCTTAGGGATCACCCATTTGAAATCCAGATCTCTCATTGACTGCCCACTTAAGAGATATGCCAAGTAGGGTTGAGACCACACTTTTCATTTTTCTGGAATCCCGAGCCCTTGATTTTCAAGTAACCTTTCATTCCTCATCTTTTTTCCAACTGTTTTGATTTTGAAATGTTATTTGAAATTTATCTTTACGCCAAGGTTTTCATGAAGTTTGCTGGAAGATAAGGTGAAGATCAGATAAGATCAAAGGTGACTGATATTTTATTAGCATAGAAAAGAAAGGATGCAGACAGAGAGAGACTTTGTGAAATGGAAGGGAAAATAGAGTTCTTGCACAGGCATAAGTAGAGAGCAGGGTAGAAAACAGGAGGACACATGCAATAAATCTTCAGTCAGTAAAAGCAGTTACCTGGTGTGTTAGTTTCCCAGGGCTGACGTAACAACTTACCACAAACAGCAAGGCTTAAAACAATCGATATCTATTGTCTCACCAGGCTGTACTAAAATCCTGAAATCCAAGTGTTAGCAGGGCCACACTCTCTCTGAAGCTCTTTGGGAAAACCTGTCCTGACCTCCTCTCAGCTATGATGGTGATGGAGAGGCTGGGCATTCTTCAGCTCCAGTCTTTACACTTCTGTCATCATGTGGACTTCACTGGCATATCTGTGTTTGGGCTTCTTTTTCTTTCAATTAGGATACCAGTATGTTGGATTAGGGCCACCCTAATCCCCTAGTTCCCCGCGTTGAGGGGAACTACCCAACTCAGTACATCTGATTTTCTTTTCCCTATCCCCACATCTTATCCTTATGGTAAAATTTTGGAAAGAGCTGGGGATATTTGCAGAGAACCAGTCAAAGACCAGGGCTCAGAACTGCATCAGAGAGTGATGAGGAGAGAGAAGGATGCCATGAACAAATATAACCACCGTGTGATCGTGTAACTGCGGACTGGCTGGCAGACTTGGCAGATGAACAGAAATAAATGCAGTTTATTTCCTTTAACAAGCTTCATCCTGTTTCACAAGACACACGATGAATGGAAGCAACTCAGGCTTGAAGTAGAGACATAATCTAGGATTCTGGTTGGCAGGTTGCTTGCCTAAGAGTTTTCATGGATCAATAAGGATAAGATTTACCTCATTTAATTATTCTGAATATAAAGTAGATGAGATTCATGCATGGCATCTACCAGGCAATCCTTATAGTAGTTCTTTCCCTCTTCCTTTTGTAGGAGTTAATTGACACACTGGGGGAGGAGGGTCCAATATCAGAGTCTCTGCCTCTTGTTAAGTAAATGATCGAAGAAGAGTGAAAGACTTAGTTGCTCAGTTGTATCTGACGCTCTGCCATCCCGTGGACTGTAGCCCGCCAGGCTCACCTGTCCTTGGCATCCTCCAGGCAAGAATAATGGAGTGGGTAGCCATTCCCTTCTCCAGGGGACCTTTTCCACCCAGAGACTGAACCCAGGTATCCTGCATTGCAGGCAGATTCTTTACCATCTGAGTTACCAGGGAAGCCCTTACATGTATTCAATTCATTTTAGAAATGAGACCTGCCTCTTCTAGCCACATAGGAAGACGGAGAGAAAAATCCCTTATCTTATAATCTTTCATTCTCTTTTTCTTCATGGTAATAGCTCTTCGTTTAGAAAAGAAAAATGTCTAAACTACTCTTTTAAGATTAATTGGGTCTCAAAAGGCGTGATCAAACTTGAGTGGAAAAGATAACGTCAACCAAGCAGCTCCTTGCCTTGCAAGGATCTAAATAGTTCCTCTGCCAGATTAAGCAGCGTGTTCTTTACGTCTGCTTGTATATGAGCAAGTGTTTATGGTGAGGGTCTCCCCTAAACCTTAGAATTTAGCTAATTAAAGTGCAGCTTCTCCATCTATACTTTATATCCTATTACTCACACTGAATTCCAGAAACCAAGCCTGGAACAGCTCTGCTATTATCAAGCTACTGAGTGGGAAGCAGAAACCGTACATGTAAGTAAATCTGGTAAACAGTGTTTAAAATTAGTATGTGACAACTACCATTTTTTTCTTTTTCATGGCTTCCCTTGGGCATTAATTAAACACAGCATTTTCCAGCATTTTCTCTTGCAGAATCACTTCCTCCTCTGTTTTAAAATATTCAGACTGTGAATGCAACAGACAGCAATATTAAATTCTAATGACTTTCTGAAATAGCAGGGAGTTGGGTCAAACACAGTCTGTAATAGACACCAGCAAAATTGAAATATTTCTCCATTAACATGCAGATGAATCAAGTTTGAGAATGATTTCATTTGTGGGAAAGTTTCTTTTTCCCAAAGGGGAAAGTTAAAGGGGAGTTAAAGGGAAGTTAAAATTGGAGTGTTTGTTGCCACCCCTGAAAATTCCTTTCTCTCCATTCCTCCTTCCTTTTCCTTTTCCTCCTTCCTTTGGTTTCTTTCTCTTGCCCTTTCCTTTCTTTCTTTTTTCTTCTCTTCTCTTCTTTTCTCTGATTTCTTTCTCCCCTTGCCCCCTCCCTCCTTTCCTCTCTCTCTTTCTCAATTTTGAATGTAGATAGTTCAATTCCGTAGCTACACTGATGATTTGTGCCTTATTCTTCTATCATGCGGAGAAAGCAATGGCACCCCACTCCAGTACTCTTGCCTGGAGAATCTCATGGGCGAAGGAGCCTGGTCTGCTGCAGTCTATGGGGTCACGAAGAGTCGGACACGACTGCGTGACTTCACTTTCACTTTTCACTTTCATGCACTGGAGAAGGAAATGGCAACCCATCCCAGTGTTCTTGCTTGGAGAATCCCAGGGACAGGGGAGCCTGGTGGGCTGCTGTCTATGGGATCACACAGAGTTGGACACGACTGAAGTGACTTAGCAGCAGCAGCTTCTATCATGTATGGAATGAATAGCACTAACTAAAATAGTCTAATGCATGTTAGATTTGGAAAGAAAAATTTGCATCTTTTTTGTTACCATAAGCAACATTTTGTTTTATAAATAGACATTGCCACTAATAGAAACATTGAAATATTTCTATACGTTGCTTTTAAATCTGCATGTAAATATTGTTTAATTAATGTTTACTTTACAAATAACATATTTTTATGCAAGCAAATTTTATAGCTATCAGTCCTTGACCTAAAATTCCTTTTTCCCTCCCCAAACTAACTTTTTCAAGTTTTTATGCTTAAAAGTACACACACACTCACAATTCATTTTGTCAAGTGCCCCAAATCTCTCTGAAACATCCTTAAATATAGAAACAATTACTAAATCATCAGTTTTACCTATTCACCAACTTATTCTTTTAGAAAGCATTGTCTGACTGCTGCATGTGAAGCACTCTAACACACTGCTTCATGATGTAGAGGCTGCAAAGATATTTTCTTGTTTCCATGGATTTTAAATCTGCTAGGATGTAATGACCTATCATATGCTGCCTATAATTCAGGTGTGAAAGTACTCAAGGTTAGAAAATGTGAACACATAAGAAGCTAAAAAAGTGCAAACGTTATTGCTAGAAGATGGATATTTGGCACAAATATGAGGAAAGAGAATTTTTGAAAATAATCTATGAGACAAATTATAGATTGATAGCAACGAAAGGGGCTTTCCTGGTGGCTCAGAGGTAAAGAATCTGCTTGCAATGCAGGAGACCTGGTTCAGTCCCTGGGTTGGGAAGATCTTCTGGAGAAGGAAATGGCAGCCCACTCCAGTATTCTTGCCTGGAGAATCCCGTGGCAGGCTACAGTCCATAGACTCGGAGAGTCAGACCTGACTGAAGCAACTAAGCAGCAGCAGCAATAAAAAATAGCCACAAATCTATATGATCTCAACATAAAAAAAATGAGAAGATTGAGTTTCAATTAATGGCTGGCTGAGTGTATTTTGATGAGTGTTTGCTGTATCTCTGCATTGTTCTGGGGAATGAAACAAATTCTGGGTTACTAAACTATGTTCTTTTACACTGATCATGAGTATAACTTTTGAAAAGCAATGAAGTGGGACTGACATTGAAATAGTGTTTATTCTGTCATAGTGGCTTAGACTGACACTCTAAAGAGCTTTATCCACAGAATAATGACGCTCAAGAATCCGTTTAACTAAGAAAACAAACCCTCTTTTCTGGTGTCATTCCTATGTCTGTAGGAAATCAGTTCTGGTAACAAGAGTTGTCTTGTATAGAGAATGTTCTGAAAACCAGGAGGATGCTCTGACTGTCTTGGCNAGTACACACACACTCACAATTCATTTTGTCAAGTGCCCCAAATCTCTCTGAAACATCCTTAAATATAGAAACAATTACTAAATCATCAGTTTTACCTATTCACCAACTTATTCTTTTAGAAAGCATTGTCTGACTGCTGCATGTGAAGCACTCTAACACACTGCTTCATGATGTAGAGGCTGCAAAGATATTTTCTTGTTTCCATGGATTTTAAATCTGCTAGGATGTAATGACCTATCATATGCTGCCTATAATTCAGGTGTGAAAGTACTCAAGGTTAGAAAATGTGAACACATAAGAAGCTAAAAAAGTGCAAACGTTATTGCTAGAAGATGGATATTTGGCACAAATATGAGGAAAGAGAATTTTTGAAAATAATCTATGAGACAAATTATAGATTGATAGCAACGAAAGGGGCTTTCCTGGTGGCTCAGAGGTAAAGAATCTGCTTGCAATGCAGGAGACCTGGTTCAGTCCCTGGGTTGGGAAGATCTTCTGGAGAAGGAAATGGCAGCCCACTCCAGTATTCTTGCCTGGAGAATCCCGTGGCAGGCTACAGTCCATAGACTCGGAGAGTCAGACCTGACTGAAGCAACTAAGCAGCAGCAGCAATAAAAAATAGCCACAAATCTATATGATCTCAACATAAAAAAAATGAGAAGATTGAGTTTCAATTAATGGCTGGCTGAGTGTATTTTGATGAGTGTTTGCTGTATCTCTGCATTGTTCTGGGGAATGAAACAAATTCTGGGTTACTAAACTATGTTCTTTTACACTGATCATGAGTATAACTTTTGAAAAGCAATGAAGTGGGACTGACATTGAAATAGTGTTTATTCTGTCATAGTGGCTTAGACTGACACTCTAAAGAGCTTTATCCACAGAATAATGACGCTCAAGAATCCGTTTAACTAAGAAAACAAACCCTCTTTTCTGGTGTCATTCCTATGTCTGTAGGAAATCAGTTCTGGTAACAAGAGTTGTCTTGTATAGAGAATGTTCTGAAAACCAGGAGGATGCTCTGACTGTCTTGGCATCCTTGCTGCTGCTGCTAAGTCACTTCAGTTGTGTCCGACTCTGTGCAACCCCATAGATGGCAGCCCACCAGGCTCCCCCGTCCCTGGGATTCTCCAGGCAGGAACAGTGGAGTGGGTTGCCATTTCCTTCTTCAATGCATGAAAGTGAAAAGTGAAAGTGAAGTTGAACAGTCGTATCCGACTTCTAGCGACCCCATTGACTGCAGCCCACCAGGCTCCTCCATCCATAGGATTTTCCAGGCAAGAGTACTAGAGTGGGGTGCTTGGGATCCATACCAGAGTATAATTCTCACAACTCTACATGGGCCAAAATGAAATGACACCCCTCCTGAGTCAACATAAGCACACCATTTCTTAGAGTCACCAACAAATAAGGACAAGTAATTTTTTATTTTTCAATAATTTCAAGTGAAAAAAGGTTAGTAGCCTTTTTAACTATTTTCTGTTACCATCCTCACAGAACTACTTCTTGAACCATATTTAGCCACCCAAGAAGAAACAATCACTTATGCCCATGTTTATATGTTGACCATAATAAAACTAAAAGAATGAAATAATACCATTTGCAGCAATATGGATACCTAGAGGTTATCATACTAAGTGAAATAAGTCAGACTGAGAAAGATAAATACCATATGATATCACTTATATGTGAAATCTGCAAAATGATACAAATGAACATATTTATAAAACAGAAAGAGAGTCACAGATATAGATAATAAATTTATGTTTACCAGGAGGAGGGAAAAAGGGATAAATTGGGAGATTGGGATTGACTTATACACACCACTAAGTATAAAACTGATAAGTAATAATGGCCTATTGTGTATCACAGGGAACTGAACTCAATGCTCTGTGGTGGCCTATATGGGAAAATAATCTGAAAAAGAGTAGATATATGTATTAGTATATATATAACTGATTCCCTTTGATATACAGCAGAAACTAATATGACATTGTAAATCAACTATGCTCCAATAAAAATTAATTAAAAATTAAAAGATGCTAAAAATAAAATGAAAGCAATCCCTAGAGTGAGAATAAATTCTTAGTTTAGACATAGCTCAACCATGTTACCTTTAGTTACCATGCATAAGGAATGATGTAAGGTGATAATAGAGTCGCTTTAAGTTTTAAGAATGGTTTGCTATTTGTAGATATTTTCTTATTGAATTCTCTTAGCCATAAGATGTAGGTAAGGCAAGTGGTTTTGTACATAATTACCTATAAAGACAAGAAAACAAAATCTTCCATGAGCTGCCCAATCATCCAGCCAGTCACAGAACTGGATTTGAAAAAAGACCTTACCTCTCCAAGGGCTAAACCTTCTTCATGCTAAGTATTCTTTTCTTTTAACTCATACCATATTGTAATTATATTTAGAAATATTTTTAATGTCCTGAGTCAATATGAGAATTAGGCCAATATACTAATAAAAAGTATTTTAGAGCTATGATTATCTCATTGGAAAAGTCACAATGTCCTTTTGTTTACAAAATAGTGATATTTCTGAAAGAGAAGGAAAAAATTTCCATAACTATTTCTTGACTGTCAGGCTATAGCTGAATACATGTAGTTCTTGCTGGATGCTCTGATCCTCTTTGAAGAAAGAGATTTTATATTATATATATTTTATATTCTCCACAGTACTTAAACAAGGGAATTCTTAAGTACACAATATAGTAATATACTTGTTAAATGAAGTTAAATGAAATGGGATCCATTTATTTATATGTTATGTATGCTGAATAGTCACCATGGCTTCAATTTCCCTCATTTTCTCTGTCTCTTATTATTAGGCATAATTTTCACAAATTTGGATTCTTTTGAAAAAATAGTGATATTTCTGTTATTGATGAAAATTATGTGGTTGTTTTATTTTGCATATTCTCAGCTTTCATTTCCAATAGTTAGGCCAGACTTGACATTTGTTTCTTCTGTACAACATATAGTTAAACAAACTATTCAATTCTACAATTATGTTTCAAAAATGCAGCTTGGGAAATTGATTAGTATTAGGTTCTTGTCCAAGGTTATCTTGCAGGTAAAATAAGATTTTAAAAGCACTTGAGTTTCTACTATATTTCTTAAGTCCTTGAACCACATAACATTTCACTGATGTTTAATTCTTTAACTGATTGAAGACTTATACTTTGTGAATGAAAGATCCTGCTGTGTTGTGATGCTTGGCGTTTGTAATTAATGCACGTATTGTTGCCAGCATATATTCAGATAAAGGTTAGTTTAATTGGGCCAAGGCAAACAATTACACCTTGATTTTGCTAAAGGCTGAGTATACATTGGATGCTTAAAAGTTAGTGTAAAAAGAATCAACCAGTATTTGAGTTTCTAATTTTCCACATGCCTAGTTATAAGATTTTGAACTAAGCGACTTAGAAAAATATTTCATCACAAACATTTCTTCTTCTTAATGAAGATAAGAAGGCAGATTGTATTCTTAATGAGGACTAGTTAGGCTGATGTGTTTGCATGGCATTTACTAAACTAGATCATTTAGACAAATCTTATTGCTTATGATCTACTTAAACATTAGAAGGAATCTTTAGCTGTTACAGAACTCAATATGATAAACAGGTTCAAGATGCCTATTACTTGCAGCATTCTGTGAATGTGTCACAGTCATTAAATATAAATACATTTGCTTGGATTGCACTAGGATTTATTGTATTTCAATTGAAAAGATATTTATAATTAATTGCTTTTTTGGTATAAGAGAAAAATGATTTGGGGGATTCACTTTAAGCATACTGCTATTATTTAATGTGTTCTTTAGTAAGAGATAATGTATATATGAGTTTTCATCTAACACATGAAAAATATCATATTTGATTGGTATATTTTCTTCTAAATATCAGTAAATTTTCTCAGGTATGCTGTGCTGTGCTTAGTCACTCAGTCATGTCTGACTGTTTGTGATCCGATGGCAGCAGCTTGCCAAGGCTCCCTCTGTCCTTCGGGATTCTCCAAGCAAGAATACTGGGGTGGGTTGCCATGCCCTCTTCCAGGGGATCTTCCCAATGTATTCTGCATTGCAGGCAGGTTCTTTACTGACTGAGCCACCAGGGAAGCCAAGAATACTGGAGTGGATAGCCTATTCTTTCTCCAGGGGATCTTCCTGATCCAGGAATCAAATTGGGGTCTCTGGCATTGCAGGCAGATTCTTTATAAGCTGAGATACCAGGGATATATCCAGGGGATAATCTCAGATATATCCAGGAGATATTTAATCTGCATCATCCCCCTTTCAGTGAATAATCAAGTAAAATATATTTTTAAATTGATGTTATGGGGGAAAAAAAGGACTGACTTATACTTGTAAAAGTATAACCTTCTAACCCTTCCTGGAGGCATTCTTAGGGTATCTGGGTGGACCACATTGCTTTTTGTCTTAGATTTAGGGCACAGTCTTGGACGAAGAAATTGAATAAAAGCCAAGGAGTTAAGTCAGACTTACAGTGCAAAAGTGGAAATATATCATGGTTAAAAATCATGGTGACATCTCCTAGGACAAACAGCAGAGTAATCAAAATTATGAATCAAGATTCATTTACATTTTAACATAATGTATTTGTTTACCTATACAAACTAAAGACCCACAGTAGCATCAGAGAATAAAAAAAGTTCATTATATTAAATATAAGATCTATTACTTGGAGTCTACTAGCTCCAGTTTGGTTTTAATTAAATATATGCTTGCAAGGGGCTTAACAACTCTTAGTGAATTTTCTGACCAATCCAACCAATACATTAAGCAAACACATAAGGAAAAAGCCAAATTTGTTCCTATCATTACATGAAGAAGGACACAGGTGACTAAATTTCTCACACTTTATTTGGTTGCTTGGTTACAAACAGATGCCCTTTTCATATCCTAAATTTTATTGTCAACCAATAATAGATAAGCAGGTCTATAGCCTCTGACTCTGCACAAGGCATCTTCGAGTCCATGGAAAAAGACTTTCTTTGTGTGTGTATATATAATCACTCCTAAAAGAGGGACTCTTTAGGAAATTATGGAATTTTCCTTTCAAAAGAATCCTAAAATTAATTCATTTATTCACCATATATTTACTGAGAACCAGCTACATGCAAGACGTTGTGGTAGACCCTGGGTCTATGGCAGTAGAAGAAATACATACAGTTTTTGCTTTACAAAAGTTTTCCCTATATTTAAAAGGATGAACACTGAAGAAGTTTAGGAAACTCAGAATAACATGCTATGAGAGTATGTAGCAACTAGAAATAGACCTTATTCTTGGGAAATCAGGAAATAATTCTACAAATTAACACTTGGAAGATGAGTAGGAAAATTACTATGGGTAATAAGGGCAAAGATTTCTGAGTAGAGAGAAAATCAACATGGAGAGTGTGGTGTGTATTCCAAAACTTAAGTGAGATCAAGAGCTAAGATGTTTACAGAATAAAAAATAGATAAATAGTAAGAGAAAATGCAGTAACTGAAGTTTTTTATATATTATATTCAGTTCAGTTCAGTTCAGTCACTCAGTCGTGCTTGACTCTTTGCCACCCCGGGAATCGCAGCACGCCAGGCCTCCCTGTCCATCACCAACTTCCAGTGTTCACTCAGACTCGCATCCATCGAGTCAGTGATGCCATCCAGCCGTCTCATCCTCGGTCGTCCCCTTCTCCTCCTGCCCCCAATCGCTCCCAGCATCAGAGTCTTTTCCAATGAGTCAACTCTTCCCATGAGGTGGCCAAAGTAGTGGAGTTTCAGCTTCAGCATCATTCCTTCCAAAGAAATCCCAGGGCTGATCTCCTTCAGAATGGACTGGTTGGATCTCCTTGCAGTCCAAGGGACTCTCAAGAGTCTTCTCCAACACCACAGTTCAAAAGCATCAATTCTTCGGTGCTCAGTCTTCTTCACAGTCCAACTCTCACATCCATATATGACCACAGGAATAGGAATATGCAAATATAGATATACTGTTGACTACAACGGCTATGCATTATTAATTTATTTGACATCTTGAAATATAAGACTAGCAGCAACTTAATGTCAGATCTCAGATCTTCATGGTTTACATTCCTAGGCCCTACAACTGAAAGAAATCCTTCAAAAGTGAAAGTGTTAGCCACTCAGTCGTGTCTGATTCTTTGCAACCCCATAGAATGTAGCCTCTGTCCATGGAATTCTCCATGGCAAGAATACTGGAGTGGGTTGCCATTCTCTTCTCCAGGAGATCTTGTTGACCCAGGGATGTAACCTTGGTCTCCTGCATTGTGGGCAGATTCTTAACCATCTGAGCAACCAGGAATGCCCCTACTAAAAAGCATTTACTTTGATCATATTCTCTAATATCCTTCAGGTTATTTCCATTCAGTCAAAATTTCTCTTGAAGGTTTTGAAAGTGTACCTGAAAACTTCACCAAGCATCTAAATAAACATCTAGTGATGCAGTGACAGGAGAGAAGTAGGTCAAAGTCACTTTCACCCATTCATTCCAAAAGCCCAGGAGTCTACTAGAAGATGAGTTATAGGTACAAAAGCAGAAGAAATATATGTTGATAAAAAAGGAATATGAAAGCAACAGAAAAACTGCTCTTAGGGCTCTTTTATAACGGCTCCTTTTCTTTTCCAATTTTTTCCCTTCCTTCACCCCATCAATCCTGCAGGGCAACTACATTATAGTCACAAATAAATATGTGCCCAAAGTCAGGCTCAGTAGAATTGCAGTTTAGATCGAAGAATAACACATTGTGTAAGTTCTGGAAAGGCATTATTCCCCCTATTATCTCAGTGGCAAACCTTTTTTTTCTTTTTTTTTTGAATAATTATGTTAAATTTCATCACTGTGCTCACCGTTTGCCCAGCGCACTAAGACAGAGTGCTGAGTGGAACTCTTTCTTTGTGGACCAGGGGAAGTCAGAATGTAAATATGGCAAAAGAAGATGCCTTGGGGAGCGAAGG
>SJYA01002267.1:125123-146988 GCA_006410615.1 Neotragus moschatus | reverse complement strand
TCTCATCCTCGGTCGTCCCCTTCTCCTCCTGCCCCCAATCGCTCCCAGCATCAGAGTCTTTTCCAATGAGTCAACTCTTCCCATGAGGTGGCCAAAGTAGTGGAGTTTCAGCTTCAGCATCATTCCTTCCAAAGAAATCCCAGGGCTGATCTCCTTCAGAATGGACTGGTTGGATCTCCTTGCAGTCCAAGGGACTCTCAAGAGTCTTCTCCAACACCACAGTTCAAAAGCATCAATTCTTCGGTGCTCAGTCTTCTTCACAGTCCAACTCTCACATCCATATATGACCACAGGAATAGGAATATGCAAATATAGATATACTGTTGACTACAACGGCTATGCATTATTAATTTATTTGACATCTTGAAATATAAGACTAGCAGCAACTTAATGTCAGATCTCAGATCTTCATGGTTTACATTCCTAGGCCCTACAACTGAAAGAAATCCTTCAAAAGTGAAAGTGTTAGCCACTCAGTCGTGTCTGATTCTTTGCAACCCCATAGAATGTAGCCTCTGTCCATGGAATTCTCCATGGCAAGAATACTGGAGTGGGTTGCCATTCTCTTCTCCAGGAGATCTTGTTGACCCAGGGATGTAACCTTGGTCTCCTGCATTGTGGGCAGATTCTTAACCATCTGAGCAACCAGGAATGCCCCTACTAAAAAGCATTTACTTTGATCATATTCTCTAATATCCTTCAGGTTATTTCCATTCAGTCAAAATTTCTCTTGAAGGTTTTGAAAGTGTACCTGAAAACTTCACCAAGCATCTAAATAAACATCTAGTGATGCAGTGACAGGAGAGAAGTAGGTCAAAGTCACTTTCACCCATTCATTCCAAAAGCCCAGGAGTCTACTAGAAGATGAGTTATAGGTACAAAAGCAGAAGAAATATATGTTGATAAAAAAGGAATATGAAAGCAACAGAAAAACTGCTCTTAGGGCTCTTTTATAACGGCTCCTTTTCTTTTCCAATTTTTTCCCTTCCTTCACCCCATCAATCCTGCAGGGCAACTACATTATAGTCACAAATAAATATGTGCCCAAAGTCAGGCTCAGTAGAATTGCAGTTTAGATCGAAGAATAACACATTGTGTAAGTTCTGGAAAGGCATTATTCCCCCTATTATCTCAGTGGCAAACCTTTTTTTTCTTTTTTTTTTGAATAATTATGTTAAATTTCATCACTGTGCTCACCGTTTGCCCAGCGCACTAAGACAGAGTGCTGAGTGGAACTCTTTCTTTGTGGACCAGGGGAAGTCAGAATGTAAATATGGCAAAAGAAGATGCCTTGGGGAGCGAAGGACCATGGGCATTAGAGCTGGGCATAAATCACAGCTCCATGGTAAAGCAACACAGGGTTTTACTTTGGCACTTTTATCTCTGGGGAGCTCCTCTGCTGGTGGGCCTCAAAAAATGGTGAAGCGATAGTGTTTAGAACTGCTTTGTATGTATTGTGTGTGTGTGTGTTTCTTGGGAGATAATCCTCAGAGAATCTTTAAGTAGAGAACCTGTAAATTCTTTTTACTTTTAGTTGTTATTTTAAAAATAAAAGTAAATCAGTTCTGAGTGGAGAGAGAACAGTGGGAAGCAGAATGTTTTTTACTCAAGTAGGGTGACAGATTTGGGAAAAACTGCTAAATGTGAGACAAAGGAATTGTATTATTTTTAAGTGCTTTGGAAATGAGCATTGGGCTGGCAATCACTGAGGCAAGTGTTCTAGTTATCTTTCCACAGTCAGTAACTGTAAAACTTGGTAAGATTTATGAAGCACCTCCTTTTAAGCTGTAGAAACTGGCAACATAAGGATAGATTCTAGAGAGAAGGAAAATATTAAAAGTGCTTGCTCTATAGTCACTCCTGCTTTTTGCCTGGAGGAATTTTCAAAGCTTGACACAGGGAAGTGGAGCCCAAACAGAGAAACAGAGTTGACGTCAGAGTTGCTGAGGTATCTGGATTTACGGGACAAGGTACCAAAGATGAGCTAACTCTGCAAAATAAAGCCCAGGAGTCTGCAAAGTGTTTCCTTGAGTTTTTGACTAAATGCTATGCTGTATATATGGAGAGTGAGACTCTATGAGGCCTGGAAGGAAGAAAACGAAAACTAAACAACCCCACAAAAGCTCTTCAGAGGGCCCTGAGTTGAAGAGAGAGTTCTTAAGTCGAACAGTGCTGGAAAATGCTGGCCAGAATGGAGAGGTCTTGGGGAAGATTTCAAATATTTCAATGAGAGTTTTTATGAGAACTTATGAGTAGGGATACTTCAGTCTTACAGTGTTTGTCCTTACGAAGCTTAAAACAAAACCTGTTTGTTTTAAAATTATCTGTAAGGTAATTTTGACAAAAAGTTATAAGTAGTATGAATATTTTTCTCACTAGTTAAGTTACTTTATAGTTAGTTAACTAATGTAGATAGTCGCTTCCTGTATGATTTTACAAAAAAAAAATAATGAACATCTTATTTTCCATAGATAAAAGGCAATTATATCACACCAAAGATAATCATCTTAGTAAAATGAAAATCAATTACCTGTTGGTTGAGCTCTTCAATAGAATAATCTTTCAATCTTGATGAAATAATATATGTACAATTTTTTAAGATTTCATATAATTATGAAAAAGTCATGAGTAAGTTCATTAAATTCTTGAATAAAATTGAACATTCTCTAAGAAGAGAAAACAGACTCTCAATACAGTAGCAACCACAAGTCCATCATACAAAGAAAAATAGCAGACTTACAAAGAAATTTTAAAAATGTGATCTATAAATAAATGTATAGCTGATAGAAATAAACCCAAAGATGACAAAGATGTTTAAATACCTATTATAAAAATTTCATTAAAGGAAAAGATATGCGTAATGGAAAAAGATAGGGATATCTTTAGAGATATAGACACAATAACAAAGAATCCAATGCAAATTCTAAAACTACAAACATTGTTTGAATTTAAGTTACTACATAGGCTTAACAGAAGTTTGGACTTGAAGAAAAGAGCAAATAACTTGAAGACTGAATAATAGAAGCTATTTAAACTGTAACACTGACTAAGAAATAAGAAAAGCTTCAGTAACTTGTGAACAACGTCAAGTCATCCACCATAAAATAACTGGAATCCCAAAGAGAGATGAAAGAGAATTTGGGGAACAAAAATTGTGAAGATATGATTTCCAAAATGTTTGCAAACTTAGTGGAAAATATGCTTAATATCCAATGTATAGGATTTCATTTTTTTTACATATCTACATCATAGTCAAATTGTTGGAAATCAAAAGCAAAAATTGCTTCAAAAATAAAGTATCTAACAAACCCAAAATGCACATAAAGCCACAAAAGAGCAAAAGGCAGAAACCTGGAGGCATCATGTACAGATTTCAAATTATATTGCAAAGCAATAGTATTCAAGACAGTGTGGTACCGGCATAAAAACAGACACACAAAGATAGGTCAATAGAACAGAACAGAGAGCCTGGAAATGTACCCATATATATACATGGTCAATTAATTTACAAAGAGATGGTTAGACAGCATCACCGGTTCAATGGGCATGAATTTGAGCAAACTCCAGGAGATAGCGGAGGACAGGAAAGATGGTGTTCTGCAGTCTGTGGGGTTGCAAACAGTTGGACACAACTGAGTGACTGAACAACAACAATTTACAAGGAAGGAGTCAGGAATATAGTGGGGAAAGGACATACTCTTCAATAAATGACTATAGGAAAACTGGACAGCTACATTCAAGCAAGTAAAACTGTACTACTATCTTACACCACACACACAACTAAACCCACAATGGATTAAGGACTTGAATGTAAAATATGAAACTATAAAACTCCTAGAAGAAAAATCTTCCCATAGGAAAAATCTCCTTTACTTGACAATTTTCTTTTCTTGATTGATGGCACAAGCAAAAATATCAAAATCAAACATAAACAAATGAGATTACATCAAAGTAAAAAGTCTCTGTAAAGGAAGTGAAAGTGAAGTGAAGTCCCTCAGTCCTGTCCGACTCTTTGCCACCCCATGGACTGCAGCCTACCGGGCTCCTCCGTCCATGGGATTTTACAGGCAAGAGTACTGGAGTGGGGTGCCATTGCCTTCTCCTCTGTAAAGGAAACCATCCACAAAATGCAAAGGCAACCTGCAGAATGGGAGTCAACTTGCAAATTATATATCTGATTAGGGATTACTATCCAAAATATATAAACAATTCATACAACTTGAGATCAAGGCACATAAGAACGTCATTTAAAAAATGGGTAATGGACCGAAATAGACATATTTCCAAATAAGACATACGAATGAATAACAGGTACATGAATGGGTGTTCAGAATCACTAATCATCAGGGAAATATAAACCAAAACCACAATCAGTTATCACTTCATATTTATAATAATAGCTTTCATCCTAGAATCAAATGATGACAAGGATATGGGAAAAAAGGGAACTGTTACACTATTGGTAATAATTGGTAAATTGGTGCAGCCAGTATGGAAAACAGTATGGAGTTTCCTCAAGAAGTTAAAAATAGAATTACTGTGTGGTCCAGCAATCTCACATCTGGGTACTTAGCCAAATAAATCAAATCTAGGTCTCAAAAGGATAACTATACTCCAATGTTTATTGCAGCATTATTTATAATATCCAATAAATGAGAACAACCTAAGTAGTTATCATGAATGAAGAAAATGTGATGTATATGTATCAAATGGAAAAGTATTCAGTCATAAAAAAGGTAATTTTGCCATTTACTATACATAGAACCTTGAAGGCATTGTTAAGTGAAATAAGCTAGAAAATAAAGGATGAATACTTCATGGTTTTAGTTGTATATGGAATCTGAAAGAGTTGAACTTGTAGTAAGAAGAGGGAAATGGTGTTATAAGGAGCTGAATCATATGAGAAATGGGGAGATGTTGTCCAGACAGTGCAAACTTCCTGTTGTAAGATAATTGTTCTGTTGACCTAATGTACAGATGATGTCTGTGCTGCTGCTGCTGCTGCTAAGTCGCTAAGTTGTGTCTGACTCTGCAACCCCATAGACAGCAGCCCACCAGGCTCCCCCGTCCCTGGGATTCTCCAAGCAAGAATAGTGGAGTGGGTTGCCATTTCCTTCTCCAATGCATGAAAGTAAAAAGTGAAAATGAAGTCGCTTAGTCGTGTCTGACTCTTAGTGACCCCATGGACTGCAGCCCACGAGGCTCCTCCATCCATGGGATTTTCCAGGCAAGAGTACTGGAGTAGGGTGCCATTGCCTTCTCCGATGATGGCTGTATTTAGCAATAATTTATTGTATACTTGAAATATGATGAGAGTAGATCACATGCATTCTCACCAGACACACAAAGACAACTATGTGAGGTGATGAATATGTTAATTAAGTTGATTGTGATAATCATCTCACATTTTATACAAGTACCAAAATATCACAATGTACAGGTTAAATATATACAAATTTTCTTTGTCAATTATACTACAATAAAATTGGAAAAGATTACACATAAAGGAACTCAGATCAAAAATAAGAAGACGGAAAATATACATATCATGTACCCTAATAATAAAAAAACTGGAGTAACTACTTAGTATCAAATAAAATGAAATTCAAGAAAATAACTATTATCAGATACACAGAGTGACATTTTATAGTGGTAAAATTTTCTTATAAAGTTATAAAGTACATTGAAAAAAAATAAGTACTTCTGTGATGGGCTCCCCTGGTGGTGTTTCCTGCCAATACAGGCAACCTAAGAAACACAAGCTCCATCCCTAGTTTGGGAAGATCCCCTGGTGGAGAGCATGGCAACTCACCTCTGTATTTTCTTGTCTGCAGAATCCCATGGACAGAGGAGCTTGGCAGGTTATAGTCCATAGGGTCACAAAGAGTGAAACACGCCTGAATAGACTGACCATGCACAAGTTCAGTGAAACGGGAGGAAAAAATATGGTATTTTATTTTTTTAACCTCAGTCATTTCTTAGTCAACTACTAAAACTGTGTATCAGTTTTAGTTGCTGCCATGACTTTCTTCTAGGATGTTTATGATTATGGCAGCCATTTTGATTGTCTTCATAATAGCCATTTCCTGTTCTTCTTTGCTTCAGAACTCTGATTGTGCTTGCACATAATAAGGCTCATCCCAGAGGACAGATTATGGTTAGTTTGTGTCAGTCAGAGCAATCTAGTTCCATTTTTCTTATGGTAGAAATAGATATGAGCCTGAAAAAGGTAATTAATGAAATCATCTCAGAGTCCATGTGCATATGATAGTTTATTTTTATGAAGTAATCACAGAAAACAGAAGAGTTATAATTTGTAAGTAAATAAGTAAGTTAAGTTAGCTATTTCAGCTAGTAATTTAAATGCTATAAAAGAGGTGTGTGTGTGTGCATTATAGTAACACTGAGGAGAGGTATCTGATTTAGTCTTTCTGAGACAGAGAACGATTTAAAGCATTTTTTACAGTGACATTTTACCTTTATTTTGTAGAAAATCGTTTAGTGGAAAATGGCCAAAGTTTGCATCAGGACACTACTGTCCCATAGCAGCGTGTCTGTGATGAAGATATTCTAGATTTGTACGTGTTAACAGCAAAACACCAGAAAAGGAAAAGAAGCATGAACAAGGACATGTAAGTTTGAGCTTTATTGATCAAAGAGTATGCAATAAGATTCTTTGGGAAAAGAGGGTTATACAGAGTCATAAAGCAAGAAGTGAAGTCGCTCAGTTGTGTCCGACTCTTTGCTCATTTGTGTCTGACTCAGTTGTATCCGACTCTTTGTGACCCCATGGACAGTGGCCTACCAGGCTCCACCATCCTTGGGATTTTCCAGGTAAGAATACTGGAGTGGGCTGCCATTTCCTTCTCCAGGGGGTCTTCCCAACCCAGGGATCTAACCTGTGTCTCCTGCATTGCAGACAGACACTTCACCGTCTGAGCCACCAGGGAAACTCTAAAGGCAGTGGGCCCATCAAAGTCTCTTAAGAAGGAAAAGCTAAAGACCAGTTTACATTTTGAAAACCGTTATGACAGCAAAAATGAGAGAGGAAAACCAGAGGCAATCACCACTTAGAAGATTGATCCATGAGATCCATGAGGAAGGTGGGGACCAAAGCAGATGCAGAGAGAGACAGACAGACAGACACACACACACACACATAGAGAAAGAGAAAGAGAGTAATAGTATATATTCAATTTCTATGTGGGAGGCAAAATTGATCAGAGTAGGGAATATATTGAATGTGAATATATGGAGGACAGTATTCAGGGTGACCCAGCATTGTCATGGAGGAGTTTTCAGGGTGACACAAGTCTGGTTCAGAGGAGGAATGTGTTTAACTTTACATAATTAAGGTTGAGGTGCATCTGAACTTGGAAAGAGAGATGACCTTTTGTAACACTGATGAGTACATCCCAGTCTTCTTGGCTGGTTCTGAGAAGTGATGGAGTACCCCGTACTCAATCCCAATCTTCTCTCCCCACTATTCCAACCTGTTATCTTAGCTATCACAAGACTTAATAGGCTGAAGATTCTCAATTATATGCCTCCATCCTGGTAACTAAACTGATCTTCAGGTTCACATGGTTGCTGCCTACTTGACATTCTGACTGGATGTATAATATGCACTTTATATTTAACATGGAAGAAATAAAATTGTTGATGACTACCACTCACCATCTTCCCTCAGGAAACAGCATTTCCCCAGGTCTTTAGACTCAAAACCTGGGAGTCATCCTTGATTCCTTCAATTTCTTAACCTCCTGTATCCAAGTTATTAGCAAGACATTTCAGCTCTGTTCAAAAATAGATTATCTGTTCATTTTTCTGTATCCTTACCAATATGTCCCAAGTCCAGGAAGTATCAGTTCTTTTTATTTTTTCAACTTATTGAAGTATAGTTGATTTATGATGCTGTTTTAATTTCTACTGTACACCACAGTGATTCAATTAGACATATATGCATTCTTTATCATATTCTTTTGCATTATGGCTGATCACAGGATACTGAATATAGTTTCCTGTGCCATACAGTAGGATCTTATTGTTTTATTCATTCTATATGTAATAGTTTTCATCCTGCTATTTCTGAATTCCCAGTCAATCCTTCCCTACCCCATCCCCTTCCTCCTTGGCAACTAGAAGTCTGTTTTCTATGTCTGTGAGTTTGTTTCTGTGTTGTAGATAAGTTCATTCTTTCTATATTCCATTGTATGAAAGTGTAGTTTGCTCAGTTATGTCTGACTTTTTGTCGCCCCATGGGCTGTAGCTTGCCAGGCTCCTCTGTCTATGGAATTCTCCAGGCAAGATTACTGGAGTGGGTATCTATTCCCTTCTCCAGGGGATCGAACCTGGGCTGCAATCTCCTGCATTGCAGGAAGATTTTCTGCTGTCTGAACCACTAGGAAAGCCCTTCCATTGTGTATTTATTTATTATTCAGTTGCTCAGTCATGTCCAACTCTTTGTGTGTGCAGCACGCCAGGCTTCCCTGTCCTTCACTGTCTCCTCAAATTTGCTCATACTTATGTCCATTGAGTTGGTGATGCCATCCAACCATTTCATCCTCTGTTGCATCCTTCTCCTCCTGCTCTCAGTCTTTCCCAGCATCAGGGTCTTTTCCTATGAGTTGGCACTTTGCATCAAGTGGCCAAAGTACTGGAGCTTCCGCTTCAGCATCAGACCTTCTGTTAGGTAGGCAGTTAGGAGCAACAAGGAGTGGTCTGGCTGAAAAGGATGCAAGCTGATCTCTGAACTGAATCACAGACACATCCAGGAGAGCTCACAGATATATTACAAAAATAGCTACAAAGACTTTTTCAACTTCTGCACCTGTGTGCTTAGGCACTCAGGGGATACAAAGTAACCACATGGGCTTCTCCAAGTAAAATTAGGGAACTAGAGCCTATTGAGGGCTCATGAATATTCTATGTCTAATTATAACAGATTGAATTATGGGAAGACATCTGGGATAGTATAAACAACACAGCATGTTATATAACAATTACAATTGTCTGTTAGCCTTGAGCATATGCCTATTTGCATTCCCTTTCATTGACTGGGGGTGGGTGCAAGCCCTACTTTGCACAGGGCATAATCAAAAGAAGGCAAGAAATATGAAAGGAGTGGGGGAGCCAAGAGGTATCCACACAAAGGATGAGGAAGAATCCTTGGGAATCAGTCAGCTCTTATGTCTTGAGAGTATCTGGCTAATAAAAGATCTGTCTGCAAGAGCTGAACTGAGCTGTAACTTGCCTGTTGTTCTACAACCTTTAGTCTATCACTCCAAATTTTTGTTATGAGACAAGAACCTAGGAAGAGAAGTAAAGTGATGTGATACTTCCAATGAATATTCAGGGTTGATTTCCTTTAAGATTGACTTGTTTGGACTCTCAAGAGTCTTCCCCACCACCACAGTTCAAAAGCATCAATTCTTTGGTGCTCAGCCTTCCTTATGGCCCACCTCTCACATCCGTACATGACTACTGAAAAAACCATAACTTTGATTATATGGATCTTTGTTAGCAAAGTGATGTCTCTGCTTTTTAATATGCTGTCTATGTTCATCATAGTTTTTCTACCAAGGAGCAAATGGTTTTTAATTCCATGACTGCAGTCACCATCCACAATGATTTTGGAGCTGAAGAAAATAATGTCTGTCATTGTTTCTGTTTTTTCCTCATCTATTTGCCATGAAGTGATGGGACTGGATACCATGATCTTAGGTTTTTGAATGTTGAGTTTTAAGCCAGCTTTTTCACCGTCCTCTTTCACCTTCATCAAGAGGCTCTTTAGCTCTTCTTTGTTCATTTATCTGTTGTGTACATTTAGGTTGCTTTCATGTCTAGGGTCTTGTAAACAGCTCTGCAATGAACACATAGGTGCATGAATCCTTTTGAACCACGTGTTTCTCCAGATATATGCCCAGAAGTAGAATTACTGGATCATATGGTAGTTCTATTTTTGTTTTTTTAAGGCCCCTCCATACTGTTCTCCATAGTGGCTATATAAATTTTCATCCCCATCAACAGTGTAAGAAGTTCCCCTTTTCTGCACACCCTCTCCAGGATCTGTTGTTTGTAGACTTTTTGATAACGGGGATTCTGATTGGTGTGAGGTGGTACCTGACTGTAATTTTGATTTGCAGCTCTCTAATAATTAGCAAGAAACATCAGTTCTTAATCATATCCTCCTTCATATCCATCATATCCTCTTTCCTGAACTTCTGGTTTTTCTTCTTGCCTGTATACATTGTATTCTTCAGCAAGCAGGTTAGTGTACTCGTCAAAACAAATCTCAGAATGGACATTTACATGGACTCAAGTTTCAACTTCCTCCACTTTCCGTTACACACTTAGAATGAGCTCCCTCTCTATCCCTTTCTGGCATTTGAAATATTCATATATATTATCTTTCTGAGAGCCCAATTTGTTGGTATTTGGAAAACCATTATGGTAATTAGATTTTTAATGAACTTCAAATGAGAACAAATGAGGTCCAAAGTATTCAGTGTTATTTCATACAGATCATAGGGATGAACATTCAAACACTCCACCCTATAAGAGAAAAGATAGCTCAGGTAATTTGTTCTCTTCTGTACCAAGACACTGCCTCTCTTTTCACCAGTCATGGCCAAAAGCTGTGTTTCTCTGGACTGTGCTCCCAAATTTTCTTCATCTTCCTTTTAAATATCACTAAATCAGGTGGTTGTGATCATTCAGGGCTTTCCGGGTGGCACTAGTGGTAAACAGCCCTTCTGCCAATACAAGAGACAGAAGAAATGATTGTTCAATCCCTGGGTCAGGACGATCCTCTGGAGAAAAGCAGAGCAACCCACTCCAGTATTCTTGCCTGGAGAATCCCATGGACAGAGAAGGCTGGCAAACTGTAGCTCATAAGGTCGCAAAGAGTCAGACACAACTGAAGCAACTGAGCACACACAGTCCATTCAAGTACCTATTTTTCTGGTCCAGGAAATAACAAGTTTGTCCCAGTGTAAATTGATGCAACTAATTTAGCTTCCAGAGGGCAATCCTCTTTCCCTTGTTTTCAAGTCTGGAGAAGACTTTATTTTCGACTCTGTGAGCTATAAATACTGATCTAGAGGGCCACTGAAGACACAGGTTTAGAGTTCAGGACAGGGAAGTAATGAAAAGAAGGCTGTGGGAATTATTGATATATGTAGGCCACTTGATCCCAAACTAGTGCCATTATCAGAATCATTTGACTATATATATATTTTTAATATAAAGATTCCAAAATCCTCTCACCAGACATTGTAATTCAGTGCATCTGGGTAAGGAATTCAGAATTTACATTTTTATATTATAATAGGGGGTTCTAATAAAATAACATGTGTGTGAAAACCATTTTTAGACATACTATTGGAATTTGTGAATGTGTCCTGAATAAGGACTGAATTCAGAATCCTATAGAATTCAAATATTAGGAAATGAATTAATGTTTCTCACTGTGTAGACCTGGGTGTGAAGGAAGAGAAGGAAAATAGTTGACAAAATACTCAATATCCAGGGACAAGTGACTATTATTATTTAAAAGTGGAAAGGGCATATGTACATATTAAGGAGATGTGGGTTTTGGAGAAAGAAGGGGAGAGATGGGGAAAGAGATTCACTGTCGAAGAGAAAGAAGGAAAAATATATACCAAAAAGGTCTGAGCGTAGTTGAAGAAAGGGTATTAAATGAGGCATATGTATTTTTTAGTTGTAACTGATAGCATGCCTGATAGCTCAGCTGGTAAAGAATCTGCTTGCAATGCAGCAGACCCCGGTTCAATTCCTGGGTCAGGAAAATCTGCTGGAGAAGGGATAGGCTACCCACTCCTATGTTCTTGGGCTTCTCTGGTAGCTCAGTTGGTAAAGAATCTACCTGCAGTGCGGGAGACCTGGATTCGATCCCTGGGTTGGGAAGATCTCCTGGAGAAAGGAAAGAGTACCCATTCCAGTATTCTGGCCTGGAGAATTCCATGTACTCTATAGACTATGGGATTGCAAAGAGTCACACATAACTAAGTGACTTTCACTTACTTACTTACTTAGATTGCATGCAGGCTCTTAGTTCCCCAACCAAGGATAGAACCCAGGCCCCCTGCACTGGGAGCTCAGAGTCTTAACCAGTGGACCACCAGAGAAGTCCCCTGAAGCACAATTTTGTTTCTTCAGGGACTGCCATGTGCAATACCAATGTTACTATTTTCTATTATAGAAACTCTACAAGGTAAATGTCATTAATCCCATTAACTAATAAGGAATTATATATTTAAGAATCCTTAAATAAATTGCCAATGTTCAAGCAACTAATAAATAATAGATAGGAGCTAGATGTGGATTTGACTGACTTTTCCTTTCCCTGAATTTTCAATTATGAACAATGTTTAGAATAAAGAGAAATGGAAGAACTTAAATATTTGGAAAGAGGAACACTTCTTCAGAAACTCAAGAGAAAGATGAACACATAGGAATAAGGAAAAAAAAAATACAGAGTAGGGTCAGGGGGTTGAGAATTTAAAGAAAATAGCAAAACTTTTGAGTAGTCATCAGGGAGACATCAACTAGAGACTTGACTAAATGTAAGTAAAGGAACAGTTTGCCGGTATCCTGAGCCACATTTCCAGGGGGGAAAAAAATCCACATTTTGAATAATTTTTCAAGTACTTCTGGAGTTACATATGAATCAATTCAGTCTCTCAGTCATGTATGATTCTTTGCAACCCCATGGAATACAGCATGCCAGGCTTTCTTGTCCATCATCAACTCCTGAAATTGCTCAAACTCATGTCCATAGAGTCAGTGATATCATCCAACCATTTCATCCTCTGTCATCCCCTTCCCCTCCTGCCTTCAATCTTTCCCAGCATCATGGTCTTTTCCAATGAATCAATTCTTCGCATCAGTCAAAGTACTGGAAATTCAGCATCAGCATCAGTCCTTCCAATGAATATTCAGGACTGATTTCCTTTAGGATTGACTGATTTGATCTCCTTGCAGTCCAGGGAACTCTCAAGAGTTCTCCAACACCACAGTTCAAAAGCATCAATTCTTTGGCACTCAGCTTTCTTTACATTCCAACTCTCATATGTAACTCATCCATACCTGATTACTAGAAAAATTATAGCTTTGACTAGATGGACCTTTGTGAGCAAAGTAATGTCTCTGCTTTTTAATATGCAGTCTATGTTTTCATAGCTTTTCTTCCAAGGAGCAAGCATCTTTTAATTTCATGGCTGCAGTCACCACCTGCAGTGATTTTGGAGCCCAAGAAAATAAAGAGTCTCACTGTTTCCCCATCTATTTGCCATGAAGTGATGGGACCAGATGCCATGATCTTAGTTTCTTGAATGTACTCCTTTCCCAATTAGGAACCAGTCCCAATTTGTCACCAGTGTATACATATGAATACACTTTTCTATAAGCAAATAGTGTCAAATTTTCCATTATTTGAAAATATAGTCGTGAACAGTAAGCCCAAAGAGACATGCATCATCTTAAAAAGCAGTCTTGCCTTAAAATGGAATAAATTAAATTTAAGTAAAGCAAATTATACTTTACAGTCATTGGAGAAGCTGATTATGTAGCAATATTTTCTTGAGCAGCACTTTGTAAAGCTAAAGAAATCTTATTATCTGAATAATGACCATTTAATGCATTTTTATAAATATGGATTTTCCACAGTGAGCATGTTTCTTTTTCTTAAGTAGGTCATACCTGCCATGGAAAATGTTACCTAAAAAGAAGCTTTATAACCATAAATTCTTTTAGTGTGTTTATTTATTGATTTTACATTCATATTTGTACTAGGCAAGGAATATAACATAAAATTACATACATGTATATATTTGGTCTCTGAAATGTCATGAAAAATGGCATTTTGATAGGAAAATTAAATCACTTAAAAAAATATAATTTGCATTCAACCCACATGAAAGCTGTAGAAATCTATTCCATGTGAAAATTAATTATTCCTATCTTCAATATTGGCTTTGACAAGGTAAGAAACAGTTGGATTCATTCTAATTTGCTTCAAGTAGTGGTAATTAGAGAGGGTGTGAGAGCAGCTCTCCACTCAATTCTCTCCAATTATTATAAGACACATAATAAACCTCTTAGAAAAGCAAATTCTCTGAGTTCATCACCCTCATCACCCTTGGGATCTATAATGTAATGTATTTCTCTCTCTTTCAGTTTCATTTAAAGAGAAATATATTACTGAGGATTTTCGTGGGAAACCACTCTGAAGGTTTTTAATGTTAAAATGTGAAAGCAACTAGAACGCTCTGAAGGTTCTCACAAGGTTTGCTATTATGTAATAAGTTCTACATCTTGTGTTATTAGAGTGTCATTCTGTATAAATATTCATTTACATTTATAATTGAAAAAATTATATTTTTATAATATACATATATATGTGAGGAATTTAATGTGGTTTCCATTTAGGGGTTGAGCCTATGAGTTGAGCTTGAGCTGGATTATTTTCCCATTGGAGTCCAGTTTTGGGTCATGTGAGGATATGAGGGTATATCTTGAATGCCTTGCCCTTGTCATCATGCGTGCCCAGGTGAAGTCCATGCTCTGTGATGCTTTACCTGACATACTACATACTGACTAGGCATCATCCATCAGCCAATCCTTTTTGAGTTTTAGTTCACCTTACAGTCGTGTGACAGTTCATTATCTTATCCAAACATATGTCTTGGGGGAGTCATAGCACTATGTGACTATATAAGTCACATAGTCTTATTGTGACTAATCCCTAGAACTTGCAAAAATGCACAGGTAAGAACTGAAAAGGCAGAGAATACAGATAAGTTAAGGAAAAGCCGGGAACAGGGCTTCAGGCTCCAAAACATATAATCTTACACAACAGTGGAACTTTGGAAAAGTTCTTAAATTCCTTCCTGCAATTAGGTAATGGTAGTTGGTAGAACAATAGTCCTCCAAAGATGTCCTTGGTACCTGGGAATATGTAAACCTGCAGAGCTGAAAAGGCCTTTGAAGATGTAATCAGGATTGTGTACCTTAAAGCAGAGAAATTATCCTGGATTACTGGGGTGGGCTTAAGTCACAGGAGACTTTAAAAGCCAAGGACACTCTTTAGTTGGCAGAAGGAGGCAGAGGAGAGGTACAGCAGAAGCGGATTCTGAGCACAAAAAGGAATTGGCACACTGTAGCTAGCCCACTTACAGGATAGGATCAGGGAAGGGCTTCTTCCAGGAGCTAAGGGCAGCCTCCAGCTCAAAGTCAGAATCTGGGACCTCAGTTCTACCACCACAAGAACTGGATTTTGCCAGCAACCTGAAGAAGCTAGGGAATAGATTCTCCTGTGGTACCTCTCTGTAAGAATCCAGCTAGGGAACACTTTGATTCCAGCCTGGTGAAGCCAAAGCAGGGGAAGCAACTGAACCAACCCAGATCCTGACCTACAGATTGTGAGAAAATCGTGGGTGCTGTTTAAAGACATTTAATCTGTGCAGTTTGTATAGCAATAATAGGAAGTTGATATAGTAATTAATACCCTTTACAATTTTGAAATGAAGTTTCGTTGCTTTTATGTAAACAAAATGACAGCAATGTTTCCTTGAAGCAAAGCTTTTCCTTAATTACATCAAAATTTGATTTTGATTTGATGATATAGGTTTGCTTAATCTAATCTAAATATTTACCTGTGATCAACCTTAAATATGGGCAACACATGCCAGTCTTCAGTTTTATGTGACACTGTTTCACTTATATTATCTCAAGTAGTTATAGAAATTGAGGAATAAAGGTGGGATACCTTGATTTGTCATGATTATAACAGCTTTCATAAATAAATACCACTATGCAGTTAAATGTGTTCTTTGTTTAATGTCCGGACATCTGGGCTCTTCAGTGATTCATTCATATCCTTGAGTAAATTCCTTATCTCTTGGGATGTCAGTGACATTATCTCTGAAAGAAGAGAATGCCTGAAATTCTGTTCGACCTTTGCCAGCCCTGAGGGCCTGTGGTTCTTTCTGAGAACAGAACAATAAGGAAGAGGTAAGGGTTGGTGATGGAAGAAGGAAAAGGGGAGACTGTACTGACTTCACCTTTCTCAGAGAGCTGTCAAAGGACAAAAATAATAACAAAATGTTTTCCCTTTCTACCTTCCATCTGGGAGAAGTTTTTAGTTCGCTAGAACTAAGCAGATGCTCATCGACTATACAATTGTCTTCCCTGGACCCCTTGTTTTCTCCATATGCTGTTCATTTCACCTTTTTGTTTTGAAAAATGTTTAAAATTTGTTTAAAAGAACCAAACTAAATATAAGCTTTGATATTTCCTTCTGTTAGTCATCCATGAACATTTTACTCTATCCCTAAGTCAGTGAAATTTATCTTTTTCTCTCTCTACACTGTATTTAAAATCTTTGGGAACACATTACTGCATATCTAAAACCTTTGTTTCACTCCGGTGATAACGTAGCTAAACCAGGCTCAGAGGTCAGTTTTTAAAATTGAAGTATAGTTGATCGGCAAGGTTTCAGGTGCATATATATATATGCTTTCCAGGTGACTCAGTGGTAAAGAATCTGCCTGCAATCCAGGAGACCCAAGTTGAATCCTTGGGTCAGGATGATCCCATGGAGCAGGGCAAGGTATTCTTGCCTGGAGAATCCCATGGACAGAGGAGCCTAGTGGGCTACAGTCCACAGGGTCGCAAGGAGTCAGACACAACTGAAGTAACTTAACACACATACACTCATATATGTGTGTATATATATATGTGTGTGTGTGTGTGTGTATGTGTGCATATTTATATATACTTTTCCAGATTATTTTTCAAATTCTTTTCCCTTATAAGTTTTATAAGATATTGACTATAGTTCCCTGTGCTATACAGTAGGTCCTTGTTAATTGTCTGTTTTATATATAGCAGTGTGTATATGTTAATTTCAATCTCCTATTTATGCATCTTCCCTGCTAACCTCCTTGACAACCACGTTTGTTCTCTATATCTGTGAGTCTATTTCTTTCATAGATAAGTTCATTTGTGTCATGTTTAAGATTTCACACATAGGTGATATCGTATGATATTTGTCTTTATCTGACTTGCTTCACTTAGTATTATAATCTCTAGGTTTCTCCATATTCTTGCAAATGGCATTATTTCATTCTTTTTTATGACTAATATTCCATTATGGGGCTTCCCAGGTGGCACAGTGGTAAAGAGTCCATCTGCCAAAGCAGGAGATGTAGGAGACTCAAGTTCATTCCTTGGGTCTCTGGGTCAGGAAGATCCCCTGGAGGAGGGAATGGCAATGCACTCCAGTATTCTTGCCTGGAGAATCACATGGACAGAAGAGCCTTGCCTGGAGAATCGCATGGATAGAGGAGCCTGGCAGGCTACAGTCTATAGGGTCACAAAGATTCATACAAGAGTGGTAACTGCTTTACAATGTTGTGTTAGTTTCTGCTGTACAACAAAATGAATTGGCCTTATATATACATTTATCCCCTCCTTCCTGAGCCATCTTCCACCTCCCCACCACCTGCCCCTGCCAGCCCCATGCTATCCTCTAGGTCATCACCAAGCACTGAGTATAATTGTTTCTTGAGGATTATGTATGTTAAATTCAGATGGAATGTTCCTCACACACTCTGCTGTCTGTTGTGCTGTGGGATATGTGGAGGATCTTCTCCATGTTTCAGAAGGACCAGCTTACAGGACACTAGGCTGCAGTGAGGCTCCCAGGGCTGCGTACACTTCCTCACCCATTCCCAGCAGCTGACCTGAGCTTTTATTTGACATAACCTTCCTTAACTTCCTAAGCAAACCTTGCATGAGCCCTAAAAACTCATGTCTGTATGAGGGAAGCATCCCTTCCACACACAACAAATCCCCCAACTCTCTCCCCTCTAACACCCACTCAATAGTAATTGTCTGCCCTGTGCCCAGGTTTTCCATTTCCACCTCTCATCCAGACTTTGCTCAGACATTTAAACATGCTCAAAATGTTTCTCACATTTTGAACAGTTCTCTGAGTTCAGCTATGTTCCATTTCTTCCTCATAACCCCAATTCCCCCGATCATTTAGGGTGTACTATTTTTCTTTCCCCAAGTCCTACCATCTCCTCGACCCACTTACTTATGACACCCAATTACTTTTAGGAGGCCAGATTCAATGGAAAATTTCCAGAACTCATTTCATCTGACCCCTCATTGCCATAAAACATCTTGACTGCTCCTCCCTCTTGAAAATCTCTTCCGTTAGTTCCAACACTATATTCTCTGATTTTTCATCTATCCGAGGGGTGGTTTTGTCTCCTTTGGAAATATTTGGCAGTTTGATGGTAATCTAATCTAGTAATCAAATAGTGGAATTTCTCAAGGCTGTGTTCTAGGGTCTCTAATTTGTTTCTTTCTGTGTATTCTTCCCACCTGACTTGAGTGAAGTGTGCCAATCTCCAGATAAATGCGTTCAAGGTATGACAGACTCAGCATGTTCATGACCAAATTCACTATCTCGCCTCCCACATCTGCTGCTTAACTGTGGTTTTCTACCTCAGATAATCGCAATACAAGCTGTCCAGTTAGGTACACCAGAAATGGGAATTCTTTTTGGTAGATAACTTTGTCCCACCTCCTCATACCTGTCCTGTGTCAAATCAAACACCAAATCCTGTGGGGTTTTCTCTCCTAAATATTTTTGACCCTGCCACCTTCTATATTCCTATGCCCTGCATCCTGGTCCAAGCTACATCCACTAACTCGATGCCCCTGTATCCCTCCTGCCCACCTCCCAATTCTTCTGCATGTTTCTGCCACGGACACATTTTTGAAATACACATCTTTGCCACCTTGGGTTGTAAAACCTTGAATTGCTCTTCACTGAATGGTTAAAAATACAGTAATATTAAATATGGTTTAAAACCAAACATCTCTGTATTGCCTGGCCCTTGCTTACAGTTTAGGTCCTAGCCCATATAGTTCTCCTTATTTATTTTCTTGGCAATAGTTCTACTGTTCATCATTTAATATCAGAAATGCAAAAAAAAAAAAAAGAAAAGAAAAGAAAAGAAAGAAAGAAAAGAGGAGAGAAAGAGAAAGAAAAAACAACTTTCCTCTACAATCTCAACAGTATTTCTGAATGTGTTGTTCTCTCTGTCACCTTTTTTCTCCAGTAGGTAATGCCTACTTGTCCTTCAACTCTGAGGTTAAAGAATCTTCTTTTTTATGCTTCCATAGCACAATATTTTTTGGTACTTTAGCATTTTGCCCCTCGTTTGGTGTTGAGTTTATCTTAGTTTATACTCATACTTTTATTAATTTGATGCAGAAATAACTTCTTTGTCCCACTGTTTGATAGGATCATAAATGTTGAAAATATATCAATTTTAACTTTTAACTGAATCTGTTACTATTAGGGGCTCAATAAGTATTTCTTTTATATTGAGTAAATGAGTCTTCTTATCATTAAACTTCAACCAAAATGCAAACTTCCCTACACCTGTGCTGGACTCTACATTTCTACACTTTTTTTACCTATCATCTTTCCAGCACCAGCCCGCTTCTTTTCCATTGTTTATTTACTTTCATTATTCTGTATTTCTAATAAATATTCCAATACTCAATCTCATCAAAACAAGTTAGTTTTAACTATTTGTTACTTCTCCTGTTTCTAGGACTGACATCTGCTATGATAATTTTCATAGGGCTAAGGTAATCAGCTCTAAAATATTGATTTCTAGTCCTCTAGGAAAAGATCAGTTTTCATTCCAATCCCAAAGAAAGGCAATACCAAAGAATGCTCAAACTACCACACAANACCTCATGCGAAGAGTTGACTCATTGGAAAAGACTCTGATGCTGGGAGGAATTGGGGGCAGGAGGAGAAGGGGACGACCGAGGATGTGATGGCTGGATTGGCATCACTGACTCGATGGATGTGAGTCTGAGCGAACTCTGGGAGTTGGTGATGGACAGGGAGGCCTGGCATGCTGCGATTCATGAGGTCGCAAAGGCTCGGATACGACTGAGTGACTGAACTGAACTGAACTGAGAGTTCATGATCTTTTGGTCAGTGATAACCAGCTCCATCACCTTCTCAGCATCTTCCGAAGAATTTGCATCCCATTAATGTACATATTCGTTTAGAATAGATAATCAGTTTTGAGAGTTCCATGGTTATCCAGTGGTTAGGACTCTGTACTTTCACTGCCAAGGCACTGAGTTCAACCCCTTCTCAGAGAACTAAGATCCCACAAGGTCAAGCATGGCCAAAATAGATAAAGGGCTGAGGGGAGACACTATCCATGACACTGCAGCATGAGTTAATGAAAAAAGCTAGAAGACAGGTTACTAGCTGTTGAATCAATGGACAATCAGATAGAAATCTTAAAAGTAATAGAATATGTCCATGGGGTTTATAATGAAATCTTTAAAAATTGCTAATATTGGAGAAGATGTCTAATAATTTATTTGGTATTTAGTTATATTAACTAGCACATGTTTTAAAAATAAAATAATTGATTTCTGACTAAGCCTAGACTCTGAAAATGACTGAGGGAACGTCATCCTTTAGTTTCTTTGACTGGTCTGGGGAAATGTTATGAAGAGGTGCCTGTAAACAGAATATCCTGGACTAGAACAACCTTCAGAGTTATTCTGGGGAGGGAATTATGTTAAAAGCCTGAGTCTCCAGATATCTTGAAAGAGGTCAAGCAGGGCTGTAATAACTCAAGACACTCAGCTTCTGGTGTTACACTTTGTCCTGCATTTCTTGTCTTTTCTCCTGCTCCCCAAAACACAGAGACAAAACCAGACACTTTCATCCCTCATCTTATCTTTGCCTCTTTGAAATGATCTAACTTGGAAAAAGGAGTGGACCAGGAAGAAAGCTCAGATGCTAATTTACTCTAAACTGCACAGCTCAGGACAGACTGGAGCAATGTGGGGTTCTGGAAACCTTCTCTTTTTGTATCATTTAGTATGTGAATGTGCGTATATGTGTGTGTAAGACAGACACAGCGAGAGAGGCCTGTGGTTCATTACTCCCATTTTGTTTCTCTGATATCACTAGGGCTGAACTCAGTGGAATCTACCAACTTGCATCTAGTACACATTTCAATTGTGGAGAGACTCTACTAGTTACCTAAATGCAAATGGTTACCTAAATGCAAATCTAGTTACCTAAATGCAAATCTCTTAGCTCAACAGAGGGTGAGATGGTTATGAGTGGATGATTGATGGCATCACCCACTGAGTTTTTCAAACTCAGTAGACGTGAGTTTGAGAAAACTCTAGGAGATAGTGAAGGACAGGGAAGCCGGCATGCTGCAGTCCATGGAGTCACAATGAGTCGGACTTGACTGAGTGACTGAAAACAAGTTAGACTTTCACATGCCCTCTGCCTAAGGTTTGATGCACTGACCACTCCATTTATCACTTTCAAACTCCCCCTTTGCATAGATGCTAAAGCACCATTCTCTTCTGACTCACCTCTGATCAAGGGTCTTTCCTGAATGTTTCAAGATAAAATTCAGTGCCTTAACTACAGCACCCCAGACCCTACGTGCCCCTCCCCATCAGGGCAGACTCACTGCTCACCACTGCACTGGTGTCCACGGTGAAGCCCTTCCCAAGTCATCAGTTACCACAGAGAGGCGGCGCCACACTCTCCCATGCCAATTTCTTTATACATATGCTGTTCACTCTGCTTGGAATATCCCTTTGCCCTACCTTCCTCTCCCTTTCCAATCTCCTAAGGAAATTACTTTCTCTTCAAAAAAAAAAAAAGAAAGAAAGAAAGAAAAATGAGAAAACAAAAGAGCATTTGTACTTACTTGCCCCTCCAGCATGCTAGAAACACAGCCCCCACCACCAGTAC
>SJYA01002267.1:29000-125079 GCA_006410615.1 Neotragus moschatus | reverse complement strand
AAAAAAAAAAAAAAAAAAAAGAAAGAAAGAAAGAAAGAAAAATGAGAAAACAAAAGAGCATTTGTACTTACTTGCCCCTCTAGCATGCTAGAAACACAGCCCCCACCACCAGTACTGTGTTTGACCTCATCCGTTTTCATTTCAATGTTCAATTGCTAAGTTGTGACCCCATGGACTGCAGCACACCAAGCTTCCCTGTCCTTTCCTATCTCCCTGTGTTTGGTCAAACTCATGTCCATTGAGTCAGTGATGTCATCCAGCCGTCTCATCCTCTGTCATTTCCTTCTCCTCCTGCCCCCAATCTTTCCCACCATCAGGGCCTTTTCCACTGAGTCAGCACTTTGCAGCAGGTGGCCAAAGTATTGGCACTTCAGCTTCAGCATCAGTCCTTCCAATGAATATTCAGGGTTGATTTCCTTTCGGATTGATTGGTTTGATCTCCTTGTTATTCAAAGGGACTCTCAAGAGTCTTTTCCAACATCACAGTTCAAAAGCATCAATCAGTGTTTAGCCTTCTTTCCGGTCCAACTCTCACATTTGTACATGACTACTGGAAAAAGCATAGTTTTGACTATATGTACCTCTGTTGGAAAAGTGATGTCTTCGTTTTCTAAGATGTTTAGTTTTGTTATAGATTTATGTCCTGAGGCTTTATTCCTTCAACAGTGTGGGGTAGACACTAAAAATTAGTTNCCTTTCGGATTGATTGGTTTGATCTCCTTGTTATTCAAAGGGACTCTCAAGAGTCTTTTCCAACATCACAGTTCAAAAGCATCAATCAGTGTTTAGCCTTCTTTCCGGTCCAACTCTCACATTTGTACATGACTACTGGAAAAAGCATAGTTTTGACTATATGTACCTCTGTTGGAAAAGTGATGTCTTCGTTTTCTAAGATGTTTAGTTTTGTTATAGATTTATGTCCTGAGGCTTTATTCCTTCAACAGTGTGGGGTAGACACTAAAAATTAGTTAAATATTTGTTACATTCCTAAATGTTAAACATAGTAAATATTTTCAATAAGCAAGGTTCTCATAAAAATAGAGTGACATATTGACAACATAGTTTGCATAGAAAAATCATTGTGGTTCTTTTTGTTTCTTTTTGTTAAATTTCTGCTTTGTAGACAACAGTGTTGCCAGCTTTCTACTGGACTGAAGCAATAAGTTGGAATTTTCTGAGGCACAGATAGTGATAGATACAAGAAAATTATGTATTATTACAGAGCATTTGCTTATTCTTATGAAAATTATCCACTACACATGGATTTTATTTTATTTTAGCTACTACTTAAATAGTTTGAAAATAGATGAAGTTTGCACAAATTTGTATAACTGGACAAAAGAGAAGAAACAAGAAAATGAACACATTTAAGTTTCACTTACCTCTTACACTCTGTGAAATCCCAAAAGTCATTTAGAGGAAGATAATCAAGATGCTCAGGACACCCCAAAGGAGGTCACTCATTTCAACACAATGGAATTACTCTGCAAATGCCTTTGTGTTTGAAAAATAAAATTGATGAAGAGAAAGTCTTTCCTGCAAGTAAACTATAAAACCAGAACAAGCCTTCTCCCACTTCCAAGGTTAATGAAATACTACTGCTGTCAGAGACTATAAAGAGGCTTAAAGTCAAAATAATCAAAAGAATCAGTTATGATTAATTTAATTCCTTTCCCTGTATCTACTTGGCATAATAACATTTTTCACATTTTTATTAAAATGTATGAAATATTAATACCTATAGTATCATTCTAGGCGGCTCTGCACACTTTTTTAAAAATAAGGAGCAATTGCCCTTTAATTAGTACTAAGAAGAATTACCTGCATTTTAGAATTGATTTGTGATGAATCAGTCATATTTTCTGAAGACATTTATTCTGATTAAAAGGTAAAAAAAAAAGTATGAACCTGGGATAATTCTCACTTCATTTGATATGCAACCCATCATGTTAGTGAACCTAGCCTCTGAATCTGTAAAACTATTGCTACTTCAGTTTCTATTAATTTTTTTGCATATTTGACAATTAATACTGCTACCTACTGCTGAAGTAATTTTCTTGCCATTATATTTGTCAGTTTCGCTCTATTTTTATCCCACTGGGGAGTGACTCATTGGCCTGCCCTTTAATGAGCTTCATGTCCTTCAATGCAGTCTCAGAATGGCTATGTGAAAACTAATACAAAAGCAAACTTATTTTAAATCTGTATCCTGTTGCAAAGCAATGGTTATTTCTAGAAGTTTGAAAGTTTGACACTTTCAAATTCTTGCTCCGTTTGGATTTTGTATGACTAGGCATATTACTAAAATTGTAGTTATTGCATTAGAAATAAAGTCTTCATATTTGTCTATTTTATCTGTAGTGTTTTCCTGCTCAGCTTCAGTTAATATCATTCCATTCTTATATAATTATAATGCAAGCAATCTGACGACCAGAACTGAGGCTGTGTCAGCATTTTCATTATAAACATTTAGTCTCAAAGGCACTGTAATAAACCAACCAAAAAATGATATTCAGTGGTAATACCTCAGAATGCAAATCCCAACACCAAAAGAAAGTTGCCTGGCTATTCTTATATAGAAATATAAGTATCCCTTTACTCTGGTTGCTCTAAATACCTCAAGGTAAGCTTATGTTTGAGAAAGACAGTGATTTTTATAATGAATGCTTCTCATGGAAGACTTTTTCTGTTTTATTTCTAAAAGATATCATTGGTTATTTGTCCTATCATAATATACAATTTTCTCATTTATGGGAACCCTAAGCCTCATTCATATCCTTCATATCTTTTCAATATAATTCATTTGCAAATATTTGGGAGGGCATTTCTAATGTAATACAGGATAAAACGACTAACCTGTGCTGTAACCCAAAATTGCAGGTTTGTTTTATGACTTGGCCTACATGTCCCTTGCTATTAATTTTTTAGTAAAGTATAGTTGATTGATAATATTACAGTATTTTCAGTATTACAGGATAATGGCTATAATTCTCTGTGTCAAACAGTGTATCCTTCATTGCTTATCTTCTGTGTATAGTATGTGTATCTGTTAATCTCATACCCCTGATTTGTCCCTCCACAATTCCTTTTCCCCTTTGGTAGCCACATGTTTGTTTCCTATGTCTGTGAGCCTGTTTATTTTATTTCTTTTTTTTTTTTTTGCTTTCATTTGTATTATTTTTTAGGTTTCACATGTAAGGGATAACACCCAGTATTTATCTTTCTCTGTTAGCTTTCTTTTACCACGCACAATACTCACTAGGCTGAGTAATAATCCATGGGCTTCCGAGATGGTGCCAGTGGTAAAGTACCCATTTGCCAATACAGGAGATGTAAGAGATGTGAGTTCAATCCCTGGGTCAAGAAGATCCTCGAGAAGGGCATGACAACACACTCCAATACTCTTGCCTAGAGAATCCCATGGGCAAAGGAGCCTAGTGGGATATAGTATTTAGGGTCACAAAGAGTTGGACCTGACTGAAGCAACTTAGTATGCATGCACACGTGCATGTTAGCTATCTGTATGTCTTTTTTTGGGAAAACGTCTATTCAGATCTTCTTCCTATTTTTTGACGTTTTTAAAAATATTGAGTTGTATGAAAGTGAAAGAGTAAAAGTGTTAGTCACGCAGTCTGGTCCCACTCTTTGTGATCCCATAGACTGTAGCCTACCTGACCGCTGGAGTGACGAGCCGTTCCCTTCTCCAGGGAATCTTCCTGACCTATGGAGCAAACCTGGCTCTCCTGCATTGCAAACAGATTCTTGATCATCTAAGCCATCTAAGCCCTGCCATTTATATATTTTGGATATTAACACCTTGTTGATCATATCATTTGCCAACCTAAAGTAATCAAATCAATCTGATTCTGGCAGAAAAACAGACACTTAAATTAGTGAATAGTCTAAACAGCCTAGAGGTTAACCCACACACCTATGGTCAATTTATCAACAACAAAGGAGGAAAAAATATACAGTGGAAAAAAGACTGTCTCTTCAACAAGTGATGCTGGAAAAACTGGACAGCTGTATGTAAATCAATGAGAACATTACATCACACCACATAAAAAATAAACCTAAAATAGACTAGTGACTTAAATGTAAGACCCCAAACCATAAAATTCCTCGAAAAGCATATAGGCAGAATACACTTGGCATAAATTATAGAATATTTTTTGGATCTGACTCCAAAGGCAAAAATAATTAAAAGTTTAAAAAATAAGACATAATTAAAAGTGTCTGCACAGCAAAAGAAACCATTGACAAAGCAAAAAGACAATAAATAGAATGGGAGAAAATGTTTGCAAATTATTTTAAAATACTGTTATGTATCAGAGAACATAATCTGTGTTTTCAGTAATTTTAATTTTAAATAATCTTATTGAAATGTGTTTTATGGTCCAATATTGGTAAATATTTTATATAAATTTGGAAGAATATTTGTCCTCCAAATTTTGGTTGTAGTATTCTGTAATAATAAATAAGGTCAACTTGGTTAATATTATTTAATATTTCTTTATCTTTACTACATTTTGTCTGAGTATGCTGTTACCTTCTGAGAGAGATATATGAAAATACTTTATTGTCAACGTGGATTCTTTAAAAATTCTCCCTGAAGTTTTCTTGTTTTGCTTCATGTAAATGAAACTCTATCAATCACCTCAGATATGCAGATGACACCACCCTTAGGGCAGAAAGTGAAGAGGAACTAAAGAGCCTCTTGATGAAACTGAAAGAGGAGAGTGAAAAAGTTGGCTTAAAGCTCAACATTCAGAAAATGAAGATCATGGCATCTGGTTCCATCACTTCATGGGAAATANAAAAAAAAATGTGCCACAAAGACCTACTAAATATCTCTGTCTCTCAGCCAAATGGCATAGCTGTGTGGCCCTTCTGACACATCTTTTTGGTGTGGTTCATAAGCGAGAAGATTGGTGCTAGTGCTGATGTGACTGAAGCCCCATGGAAATATTAATTACCGAACTCCATTAGATCTCCACCCAACCTAAGCTACTTTCTAGTGAGTGAGTCTCCAGAGCCATTTTCTGTTAACTTATGACTTAATCAAACGTTCCTTCGCCATTAACCCTTATTGTCTCCAATCCCATTCAAAACCTACTGTCCATGGCTCCTGTGAGAGAGGCTTACAACTCAACTTCCCTAACAAGTATGGAAGTCACAAGAGACGGGATAGATCTAAGGTCCTGCAGAGCCCATGATATGCCTGCTAACATTTCCTTACATCACTATTTGAGTACACTGACCCAGACTCGAGGGAGAACTAAGCTGGTGATGGATATTCCTCGAAAACTTCCATCCCCCTCTAGTACGTCTCCTACAGCATNGACGGGATAGATCTAAGGTCCTGCAGAGCCCATGATATGCCTGCTAACATTTCCTTACATCACTATTTGAGTACACTGACCCAGACTCGAGGGAGAACTAAGCTGGTGATGGATATTCCTCGAAAACTTCCATCCCCCTCTAGTACGTCTCCTACAGCATAAATTATCTGGCTTCAGAGTTCTGGTTTTGTTATTTTCTGCTTGTGTGCAGGGATTCAAAAAAAAAAAAAGATTCAGAATGAGATTTAGTCATGTTTGGAAAAGTTAGATAAGTATGATGATATTACCCAATTATTTACCTTTATTCACAGGGCTTTGATTCTGATAAATGTAAAGTTTTGTGAATATTAAAGACACAACTGAAGTTCTAAAGGGTTAGATTGTGCAGCAAACTCTGTAAGTGCAGTGTTAAGAGGAAGCAATAAATCTAGGCTTAATTGTCGTTATCTCTTTAGAAGAACTTTCAAGTTGAACCTCTTTGCCCAGGCTCTTGATTACGTGCTCCCAACTGCCCACGTTTTGCTTTTCTCAATAATTATATTAAATTAGATAAATTAGAGTCTAAGCAAAACTAATTTTGCATAATATCTCAGTCCATTTGTGTCTCTAAAAACCTCTAAGCTATTTCTCCAGGCAGTAGGGTAGCTAATTATTTACCCTCCCAGCAGCCTTCAAGGCACTTCCGATCCTTGGAACACAGAATGATCCCATTCAATTAGGAGAAAAAATACCCACGGCTTTCCTAAGATAACGTGAAAATTCCTTCTATCCAAGGGGACTAAGTAATTTACTCTTGGCAGATTCCTCTGGATCTGGAAATAATGCACAGTGATGCATTGACACGTGGTCATCATGCCCCAGATTTCCTCATTTAGGAAATCAATTCTTAGACATTGGGGATATGCAAATTCAATTAGTCCCGAACTGCAGAATGGTAACCATGCACTGAAATCTACATTAGCATAACCAGGTGGAGCAGGCTGCTTCTCCCCCAGGGGTCTCTGCCACCTGTTGAATTAATTTGATCTCATCCCTCGACATCCATCAGGTTCCACATATGACAGGGGCAGACAGATTTCACCTATTGTCAGAGGAAACTGCAGAGTTACAAGAGACAGTCACATCTCAGCAGAATACTACAGAGAAGAGGCAAAAATTGGAACAAATGCTTAGCCAACCAGTCACCAGATATCCTTGAACAATGCACCTTGGCAAACAAGGATTATTGAAATCTAATTAAGAAGTTTCCCATCTGGCCCACTGGGGAGCTGCACGCCGACCCTAGAGCAGTGCTTAACTGGCATGGTGCTTGCTAAGGCAAGCGTTTGGGAATTACATTCTTTTCTCATTTTTTTTTTTTTTTAATATTTCTGAACCACAGGGAAATTCTGTTGTCTTGATTCTAGAAGAGCAGAAATAAATTCCATTCTCAATCTGATTGTAATTGACAGGCAGAGGAAAATATCTTGTATTATGGTCATCACTCTCTCACTGATTCAAAATCTTCCAAAGATTTGGGACACTTGTTATGTATGGACAGACATGTAGGTGGACAGAGAGATGACAGAAGGAGAGATAGTCGATAGACCACATAACATTTCCTGTCCCAAAGAGTTATCATATGAGTATACTTGCCAGCAACTGTCTTAACCCATTTCGGTGAAAAAAATTTAGTTACCTAATATTCACTTTCAAGCACAGTATTTTCTCTTTGTTTCCCCCCCAAAAACAAGTTCCTCTCTCATCAGCCTAGCTCCCCTGCTGTAAGGAGCCTACCTCTGACCAATGATGAACCCCACACAAATAGCTTCTTCTGAATTCCAAGGGCAGACTGATACTAAGAAAAGCAGGGCCACGCATCCTCAGTGGATGGAGAAGCTCCGTGAGCTCACATTTGTTATTTAACACTGAACTCAGCCACACCTTCCTATAGAAATATGTTATAATAGCCTGTGGAGGTTTCCACCCATCGTATTGTATTGCTATGTCCAGTTATGTTTCAGGGCTACTCACTAAACTGTAAACTTCTTGAATCTTTGTATCTCACAAGTGTAGCACATATAAACAGAATTAATTCTGTAATCAATTAAGAAAATTGAATTTACAAATGGTAAGAATAATAAACTGTACAATTCATGACAATATATTACTCATTCTAGTTTGTTTCCATATAAACAGCATTATATTATACCACTACAGTATCTTCCAGAGGTATAAACATGTATAACTTTGATATGATCAACATTTGAAATGTTGGAAGACTATGAGAACTTCATTTAGACTGATTTCAGAGAAGAAATAAGTTTTCTGGCCTCTTATAACCTGTCCCTAGGTTTCTCTAGCTGATAATCACCGTCATCTCTCCATCCCAGTATCAAACAATTGTTTTGCTTTTGTTAACCCCCATCTGCCCAGGCACTGATTCCCTTTTCTCCTTTCAGTGCAGCTATAGCCTACACGTCCCCCTTGTGTTTTTGTCCACTCTGGTATTTTTATTTTCCACCAAAGCCCCTGGTCTGTGCAATAGGTTTTCATATATTCCTTCATGTACCTTCATTTCTGAAGAATCCATTCATTACACAATCGCTCGAAGCTTTGCGTAATGGAGATGGTTCTTTTTCAAATATATGAATGACTTTTTTTTCTTTTAAATGCTTGTGTACATTGTCTTTCCCCTAAGCAAGAGGCAGACTGCAAGAGGTAGAGATAAAAACATAGAGTTAAAAAAATAGTTTTGGTTATCTAAAACAGACATAAGAGTTGCCTGCAAAAGAGTAGATGAGGACTAGGTTTTATGGCAAGAAAGAAGGAATTTCTAAGTTTCTCTCTTGTAAACATATCTAGAGAGTGTCTTGGCGGATGACACCATAGTGTTTACTCTATGCCTGGGGTAAGGAGGATAAGGGTGTGTGGTGGAGGAAACCTGGCCTTTCTAGCCTGAAAAAATTATTTGGTGGATTGAATGGGGTGCAGGCGGAAAGGAATGGATCATAGATTTTAATACAAAGTATAGATTTTTCAACAAAGGAAAAGAGACTATCTTCTCAATCTTGGGGTAGGCAAAGATTTCTAAGAGAGAATTCATAAGGCACTAAGTGAAACAGAGAAATTGAGAAATTGATGAAGTAGTGATGCAGAAAGGACCTCTGTTAGGTCTCCGAGCCTCCTTTAACTTCCATGTGGTTTGGGAGCCTAAGAATTACCTGTGTGACCCTGACAGAGTGGACAGTATTGTGGCAGCAAGTCACCCGCTCTGTGATGAGGGTGAGCTGACCAGACAACAGAGGTGAGCCTGCAGCAAAGTGGAGGATATAGTCAAGATCCTAGGACTCTGCAGTCCCTAAGATTGCTGCCATGATGAGCTCATTAGAGGAATTACCAATCCTTGACTGAGCTGAGTTACAGCACTCAAAGGCTTCAGTGACAAATACCAAGAGAACACCCAGGGATGGAACCAGCCCTGCTTTATAAGCCACAGGTCCAGTGAGCAGCCTACACTAGGTCTCCAAGGCGCAAGTCAGGAGGAAAGGGCAACACCATGTGGTCTTAATGTCACCTGGGCCATGTATATCACATCCATGTAAACAGCATATTAAAGGAGTATACATCCGTATGTCTTCTTTGGAGAAATGTCTATTTAGTTCTTTGGCCCATTTTCTGATTGGGTCATTTATTTTTCTGGAATTGAGCTGCATAAGTTGCTCGTATATTTTTGAGATTAGTTGTTTATCAGTTGCTTCATTTGCTATTATTTTCTACCATTCAGAAGGCTGTCTTTTCACCTTGCTTATAGTTTCCATTGTTGTGCAGAAGCTTTTAATTTTAATTAGATCCCATTTGTTTATTTTTGCTTTTATTTCCAGTATTCTGGGAGGTGGATCATAGAGGATCCTGGTAGGAATGCAAACTAGTATAGCCACTATGGAAAACAGTGTGGAGATGCCTTAAAAAATTGCAAATAGAACTGCCATATGACCCAGCAATCCCACTGCTGGGCATACACACCGAGGAAACCAGAATTGAAAGAGACACATGTACCCCAATGTTCATTGCAGCACTGTTTATAATAGCCAGGACATGGAAACAACCTAGATGTCCATCAGCAGATGAGTGGATAAGAAAGCTGTGGTACATATACACAATGGAGTATTACTCAGCCATTAAAAAGAATACAGAATACATTTGAATCAGTTCTAATGAGATGGATGAAACTGGAGCCGATTATACAGAGTGAAGTAAGCCAGAAAGAAAAACACCAATACAGTATACTAACACATATATAAGCCTGGTAGGCTGTAGTCCATGGGGTCGCTAAGAGTCGGACATGACTAAGCAACTTCTTTTTCACTTGTATGCCTTGGAGAAGGAAATGGCAACCCACTTCAGTTTTCTCGCCTGGAGAATCCCAGGGATGGCGGAGCCTGGTGGGCTTCCATCTATGGGGTTGCACAGAGTCGGACACGACTGAAGCAACTTAGCAGCAGCGGCAGCAGCAGCAGCAGCAACACATATATATGGAATTTAGAAACATGGTAATGATAACCCTGTATGCAAGACAGCAAAAGAGACACAGATGTATAGAACGGACTTTTGGACTCTGAGGGAGAGGGAGAGGGTAGGATGATTTGGGAGAATGGCACTGAAACATGTATACTATCATGTAAGAAACGAATCGCCAGTCTATGTTTGATACAGGATACAGGATGCTTGGGGCTGGTGCACGGGGATGATCCAGAGAGATGATATGGGGTAGGAGGTGGGAGAGGGTTCAGGATTGGGAACTCATGTACACCCGTGGCGGATTCATGTCAATGTATGGCAAAACCAATACAGTAATGTAAAGTAACATAAAGTAAAAATAAAAATTAAAAAATAAATAAATAAAATAAAAGAGTGTACAGAAGGGTGTGGAATTCATACAATTAAAAAAAATTCTGAGTCATCTAACCAGGGTCTAAGATACACATAGAGATCAATTTAAATTGTTGGATTGGAGTAGGATTACTGAGTGAATAAAATGTTGTTTTTGTCCCTTTGAATCATCAAGCAAGGTTTAAGTTTAAAAGCAAGAACCCTAGGGACTTCTCTGGTGGTCCAATGGCAAAGATTCCCTGCTCTCAATGTAAGGGGGCTGGGTTCGAGCCCTGATTAGGGAACTAGATCCCACATGCTGCAATTAAGAGTCTGCAGGATGCAACTAGAGATTCCCCATGCCTCAACGAAGACCAAAGATCCCAGGTGCCACAACTAAGACCCAGTGCAGCCAAATAAATAAGCAATGAGTGGAATAAATGTTCAGTTCAGTTCAGTTCAGTCACTCAGTTCTATCTGACTCTTTGCAACTCCATGGACTACAGCACACCAGACTTCCCTGTCCATCACAAACCCCTGGAGCTTGCTCAAACTCATGTCCATCAAGTAAGTGATCCCATCCAACCACCTCATCCTCTATTGTCTCCTTCTCCTCCTGCCCTCAATCTTTCCCCGCATCAGGTTTTTTCCAGTGAGTCAGTTCTTCACATCAGGTGGCCAAAGTATTGGAGTTTCAGCATCAGTCCTTCCAATGACTATTCAAGACTGATTTCCTTTAGGACTGACTGGTTTGATCTTGCAGTCCAAGGGAGTCTCAAGAGTCTTCTCCAGTACCACAGTTCAAAAGCATCAATTCGTAGGTGCTCAACTTATATTAAAAAATAAATAAAATCAAGGACTCTAGGACTGGGGGGAGGGAAGGGAGGCTCAAGGCTCAATTATACATGTATAATTATGGCTGATTCACGTTGTTGTATGGCAGAAACCAACACACCATTGAAAAGCAATTTTCCTCCAATTAAAAAATCAATTATTAAAAAAAGAACCCTAGGATCAGTTTGCTTGAGTTCAAACCACTGATCTATGGCTCACCAGCAGCATTACCTATGTAAGTTATACCAGGTTTCCAAACTACAGTTACCATCTAGTCCAGAGAGGTTATATTAATATTTATAACATAGACTTCTGCAGTAACATAGTTCCTGGCATACACTATGTGCTCGGTGAATGGCCATCAGTAATACTCCCTGATGATAAAATAAACAAATCATGGAGAGAAATTAAAATCAGATTGGAAGGTTTGGAAGGTATGGAAGGTGTCTCAAAGAAGGTGCATAAGGCAAATACTGAAAACTACGTGGAAACGATGACGGGAAGAGGCTGTATGGGAAACTGTATGAAAGAGTTCACTCAGAGTGGAGGAATGTGTACCCAAGTACTGCTGGGAGATGGCGGCAGGTCATAGGAAGTTTTACGTACTAGAAGATTCTGACTGTACATTGAATAAGATGATTTGGAAGAATAACTGACCAGTATGTAGATCAATGTTGTTTCAAAGTGGTAGCTCTGAACCTGGGCCGATGTAGCAGATCTTGATTGACATATTCTTGAATAAAATAGAATAAAAGGAAAGGAATAAGACTATATTTTTTCTGCATATAATTAAAAGTATGTGTGGGTACCAGTTGGTGGTTCATTGAAATGTAAAATGTATCTATTAATATAGATCAATCATAGCAACTGGAAAAGAGAATGGACTGGAGAGAGACAGTGCTTACCATATCAGAATCTGAAAAAGTGGTTAGATCTTGGGCTTTTTAAGCAAATAAGAGGAAACGTTTTACTTTGGTTTCTTTTGCAGTCCAGCACCAGCTTTAAAGTAGTGAAATTTGCAATTCTATTCTGAATCAATCAATATTCCTAAGAAATGAAACTTTATCCATATACGAACGTGCTTTTTCCTTTTGATGCTTGTGAAAGCATTGTGCTCCACATTTAAAATATTAAGACAATATGACCTAGGAAGGCTGAACCTTGGATCCTAGACTTGTTCCATCCTGCCAGCTGTATGAGCTGGGCACCCTCTCTGGACTTCAGGGAGAATACTAAGCACTGTGATCTAACAGGTCCCTTCCAACTCTCAACAGGTGCTTCTACTAGGCCAGTTTGTTCGTGAATGCAAATATGCTATGTGAGAATTCAGATTAGTACTTGGGATATTTGTGTTGCTAACCCCTGGCATCCATCAAGTTAAGCAGCCATTCCTGTCCAGCATGCAAACAAATATAAATGCTTTGATAAAGTGTCCCAACATGGGTTCTCAGTGGAGTGACTGACTCTTCTAAATCTCTGATTGGAACACTATCTGCATGTAATAACGTATATTATTATTTCTCTAACACCCCATCAGATGGACTGTCTTTCTAGAGAATGGGACAGTTCATCATCCCATTCACAGTATACAAGACAATGGTATATTTATAGTAGAAGCATACAATTAGCAGTCAAATAAAACAGTAGCCTTTATTTCTAAACCTCCAGGCAACAGGGGAGCTGAATTTTGAAGACTCTGGAAGGGAGTCAAGAATAATCAAGGCGTCTAAGAAGGCTTCCTAGGTAGCACTAGTAATAAAGAATCCACCTGCCGATGAAGGAGACGCAAGAGACACAGGTTCTATTCCTAGCCTGAGAAGATCCTTGGAGCAGGAAAAGGCAACCCACTCCTCTTTTCTTAACTTGGGAAATCCACGGATAGAGGAGTTTGGCGGGCCGCAGAGTTGGACATGACTGAGCACGCACACACGCGTGCGCACGTGCACACACACACACACACACACGGCATCTAAGATTTGAGGGAGTCAAAATGCCAGGTTGGTAAAAACCTAAAATTCTTTTCAGCATTTCCCCTAGAAATGCCCTTCAGTGATTTCTACTTGGTGACAGAATATGATTCTAAGATGTCCAGAAGATAGTTGTAGCTAAATGAAATTGTATGTACAGTTTTCAATAGTCTCAAAACATTGAGAATGCTATTAAAAAATAGAGTTCAAGGCCTGGTAAAGAGAACCAGTCTTTCTGTACACCCAAAATTTTAGTCCAAGTGTTTAATGTTCTATGCCACCAGAGTAAAACAAACTGAAAAGGGACCAGCACTTACCAAGAATGAAGCTTTAGCTTAGTTCTTATAAAAACCTCTTAGCAGACTATTAATGCAAGGGAAGGGACTTCATTAATATGATAAAAGTTATATACCAAAAAAACAACAAAAAGCCCACACATATAGCAAACATGCTTAATGGTAAAATATCCAGAGATTTCTTTCTGATCCAGAATGAAACAAAAATGCCTCCAACTACTCCTGTTCAATATTGTACTGAAGGCCCTAGCCAGTACTAAAGGCAAAACACACACACACATATTGTATATACATAAATATAATAATTACATATATATATACACATATGTTCGGAAATGAATTGAAAAGGAAGAATAAAACTTTCACTTTCACCAACATGGTAATATACATAAGACATGTTTAAATATATATAGATAAATTTAAAAATATAGAAGTGCATTTAGCAAGGTCATTGTTTTCAAAGTCAATATAAAATGTATGTTTTTATCTACCAGTAAGAGACAATAAGAAAATGAAAATCTTAAATGAAGTAAGCCAAAGATAAATAAATATTGCTTATATGTGGAAACTTAGAAAAAAAGATACAAATTGTATTATTTTAAAAATACAAGTGGACCCATAGACACAGAGAACAAATCTATAGTTACCAAAAGGGAAACAGGGGGGAAGGGATAAATTATGTGTGTGTGTGTGTGTGTGTGTGTGTGTGTGCACACATGTGTGTACACATAGCTGAATCACTATGTTGTATGCCTGATACTAACACAAAATTGTAAATCCACTACAGTTCAATTGAAAGCAGTAAATATATAAAAAAATGAAAATCTTAAAATATTATTTTCAAAGACATCAAAAATATCAACTACCTTAGGACTCAGTCTACCAAAATGCATTCAGTATCTCTACATAGAAAATAAAACACCTTTAGGATACATCAAAAATCTTAAATAAAAGGAGAGCTATGCTATGTTCATCAACAAGAATATTTTAAAATGTAAAACTCACCAAATTAGCCAATAGATTCGATGCAATCCCAATCAATATTCCAGCATATGGATGTGTTTGCATAAATTTACAAGTTGATTCTAAAATGTATATGGAAATGCGAAGGACCAAGAGCAGCCAAGACAATCTTGGAGTGGAGGAACAAATGGAGAACACTCACACTACCAAACATCATGTCTTATTATAAAGTTCTGCAGGGAAGTGAAATTCACCAGCTCAAAATGTGTCTTTCTGGCATACTAACATATTTCAAGCTGGTTACATTCTGTGAAAGAGTAGACATGGGGAAAACCCTGAAAACCAAGTAGGTTATCCCTATTCTTTTGTAAGAAACATTTACATTTGTAAGGGAAATCCATTTGTAAGGTGCTCTCCCTCCAAGGGAAGAGGAGGAGGACCAGACCTCTAGAAACTGTCTCAAGTGGAAAGGTAATGATTAAATCCGCACAACCACCACACCTTTATTTTCTGTGCTTTCCTGCTCACCTCCCATAACAGACTCTTCCCCATCCTCAGCATCTCAGTATCCTCTTTTTTGGTGAGTTATTCAGTTCTCCTGGATCTCTCCCATTGTGTGTGTGTGTGTGTGTGTGTGTGTGTGNGCTGCGATTCATGGGGTTGCAAAGAGTTGGACATGACTGAGCAACTGAACTGAACTGAACTGAACTGAAATGAAACTCTGTTGTTTGCTAGATGCATATTTAATATTATTGTATATATTTGATGAATGATATTTTTATGATTATGAAACACCTTCCTTTATTTGTTTAAAATTTATTTTGCTTTATAGTAATACATGTGTTTTCTCAAAGTGGTGTCTTTTCCTGTATCTTTATTTCAGGATGTCTGTGTCTTTTTGCAGTTGTTTAGTTGCTATGTCATGTCTGACTCTTTTGTGATCCTGTGGACTGCAGCCTGCCTGGCTCCTCTGTCCATGGAATTTCCTAGGCAAGTAAGTATACGGGAGTGGGTTTTAGTTCAAGATGGTGGAGTACAAGGACACGCGCTCATTTCCTCCTGCAAGAGCATCCAAATTGCAGCTAGCTGTTGAGCAACCATCAGAGGGAGAACATTGGCACTCATCAAAAAAAGACTCCCTGTATCCAAAGACAAAGAAGAAGCCACAGAGAGATGGTAGGAGGGACACAATCATGAAACAATCAAATCCCATACCTTCAGGGTGGGTGACCCCACAAACTGGAAAACAATAACACCACAGAAGTTTTCCCACTATTGTGAAGTTTCTGAACCCCACATCAGGCTTCCCAGCCTGGAAATCTGACAAAGGACTAAGAATCTCCAGGGAATCTGACCTTGAAGACCAGTGGGATTTGATTATGGGACTTCCATAGGACTGGGGGAAATGAGACTCCAGTCTTGATGGACACAAACAAAATCTTGTGTTCACAAAAACCCAGAGGAAAGGAGCAGTGACCCCATAGAAAACGGAACCAAAACTACCTGTTAGTGTTGGAGGGTCTCCAGTGGAGGCATGGGTTAGCAAGGGCTCACCACATGGATGAGGGCACTGGCAGCAGCAGTCCTGGAATGTCCCCCTTGTCCTAAGCCCTCTTAGAGGTCACAATTAACTCTACCATAGAGCCCATAGTCTCCCAGGTTGGGTTGCTTCAAGCCAAACAACTAACCCTACCTATCAGCAGATAACTGGATTAAAACTTGGCTGAGCAAGGCACTGCTCATTTAGAGTAAGACCTAGTTTTCCCCACTGCCAGTCCCTTCCATCAGGAAGTTTATATGAAGCTTCTAACCTCCTCCATCAGAGGGCAGACAGAAGAAGCAGAAAGAACCACAATCCCATGGTGGCTAGAACAAAAATCACATTACAGAAAGTAAATCAGGATGAAAAAGCAGAAAATTATGTCCCAGATGAAGGGACAAGGTAAAACCCACAAAAACAAAGTGAAGAGATAGACAAAATTTTAGAAAAAGAATTCAGAATATTGATAGTGAAGATGACCCAGGATCTTGGGAAAACAATGGAGAAGATGCAAAAATTGTTTACCAAAGACTTGGAATAACTAAAGAACAAATAAACAGATGAATACTATACTAAAGTGAAAGAAAGTGAAGTTGCTTAGTCGTGTCCAACTCTGCGACCACATGGACCATAGCTTACCAGCTCCTTGGTCCACGGGATTTTCCAGGCAAGAGTACTAGAATGGGTTTCCATTTCCTTCTCCAGGGGATCTTCCCAATCCAGGGATTCGAACCCGGGTCTCCTGCATTGCAGGCAGACGCTTTACCATCTGAGCCACCAGGGAAGTCAGAATACTATACTAGAAGGAATCAATAGCAGAATAACTGAGTCAGAAGAACAGATAAATGACCTGGAGGACAGAATGGTAGAAATCACTAACACAGAACAGAATATAGGAAAAAGAATGAAAAGAAATGACAGCCTATGAGATCCCTGGGACAACATTAAATGTGCCAACATTCACATTATATGGATCCCAGAAGGAGAAAAGAGAAAGTAGTAATCAAACTGACAAAAATTAAAGACAGAGGTAAAATATTACAAGCTACAAGGGAAAAATGACAAATAACATACAAGGGAATGCCCAACAGGTTATCAGCTGATTTCTCAACAGAAACTCTACAAGCTAGAAGAGAATGGCATGACATACTTAAAATGATGAAAGGGAAGAATGTACAACCAAGAATACTCTACCCAGCAACACTCTCCTTCAGATTTGATAGAGAAACCAAAAGCTTTCTAGACTAGCAAACATTAAGAGAATTCAGCACCACCAAACCAGCTATACAACAAGTGCTAAAGAGACTTCTCAAAGCAGGCAACACAAGAGAAGGAAAAGATCTACAGAAAATAAACCCAAAACAATTAAGAAAATGGTAATAAGATCATACATATCTAAATTTGCCTCAAATGTAAATGGATTAAATGCACCAATCAAAGACATAGAGTGACTAGATGGATGAAAACATGGGCATGTATACACTTCCACTTACCATATCACTCTGCTTGATCCCCCCCCAAATTATTTGTAATTGTTTTATATTGTTAGGTTAATCATGTTTCCCTTATGGCTTGCAACTATAATTATCTTATATTTCTTGTCTGGCTGCTGATTGTAAAAACTGATAAGCATCTTTTACTGTTGTGGTTCTGTAAGAATTACTCACTTAATACCACTGTTTCATGATTGGTCAACAGAAAAATAAAAATAGAATTCTATATGACTAAAACTACAGTTTAATAGAAAAATCTATAATCACTTTTTGAAACCCAGATGTCTATTAGAATTATCTTAGAATTTTATGAAATATATTAAATGCCCAAGTATTGTTTTTATTCTCCAAAGCTCCAGATATGTATCTAATGAGTAGCTATGTTTAAAAACTACTGGACTATATGATGATCTTTTTATTTTATCTAGTTTGTTTCACATTTTCTATTTCATATTCAGTGTTCCCATTTCTTTTACTTTACTATATGTCTTCCAATTTATCCAACTCTTCTTCTTTTGATGTTCTTTCTCAAGCCTTTATCAAGAATAGTAGAAAAACTTTTGTATTCATATATATATATATAAAAATATAAATAGTACGTATAATATATACATTTTTAGAAAATTTATTTTCCTAACTAAAAATTGGGACATTTTGATTCTACTTGTTAGATTTAGTATGAATAGAATGCTAGATTTTTAATTAAAAAAATAAATATGCAATAAGCAACAAAGATTTATGGTATAGCACAGGGAATTATATAGTCAATATCTTGCAATAACCTATAAAGGAAAATATCTGAAAAAATTATATATGTATATGTATAACTGAATCACCTTGCTGTGCCCCTGAAACACAGTAAGTCAACCATGTTTCAGTAAAGTATATATATTAAGAAATAAAAGGATGCTGGAATGGGGTTGCCATTTCCTTCTCCAGGGTATCTTCCCAACCCAAGAATTGAACCTACATCTGCACGGGCAGGTGAATTCTTTACCACTGAGCCACNTATGTATATGTATAACTGAATCACCTTGCTGTGCCCCTGAAACACAGTAAGTCAACCATGTTTCAGTAAAGTATATATATTAAGAAATAAAAGGATGCTGGAATGGGGTTGCCATTTCCTTCTCCAGGGTATCTTCCCAACCCAAGAATTGAACCTACATCTGCACGGGCAGGTGAATTCTTTACCACTGAGCCACCAGGGAACCCTTTGCGACTTTTTAGTTAATACTTTTTACAAATAGCATATGCCCGAATCTTGCTCTTTGGAGACCCAGTTTGATAATCTGTTTTTAAAGGGAATGATTAGTCCATTTATCTTTAATGTAATTTTGATATGGTCAAATTTATTTTCCCCATCATGGTATTTGTTTAAAATTATTCTAATTTTTTATATTCCTTATTCCAATAAATTTTTTAAATTGAAAATATTTTATTTAATCTCCAGTATTGGTGTTTTCTACTGCATCTTTTTGTATTAGGTTTCTAGTGATTGCACTAGAACACAGTCTGAAAATTTTACATGATTCCATTTATTTCCCCAGCCCACAACCCTGTGTTAATGTTGGTAGATAATTTACTTAATTTACTGCTCTATATGCTAAAACTACATAATATATTATTTTTAATTTTGTTAGAGTAGTCAATATTCTTGACAGCTTTTAAAGACATATAAAATAAAATGTAAATATATATCATGTATACACACATACATATATACATATGTATATACAATTTATCAATATTTATAGCCTGGAAAATCCATGGGCAGAGGAGCCTGGTAGGCTGCAGTCCATGGGGTCGCTAGGAGCTGGACACGACTGAGTGACTTCCCTTTCACTTTTCACTTTCATGCATTGGAGAAGGAGGTGGCAACCCACTCCAGTGTTCTTGCCTGGAGAATCCCAAGGATGGGGGAGCCTGGTGGGCTGCCGTCTATGGGGTCGCACAGAGTGGAACACGACTGAAGTGACTTAGCAGCAGCAGCAGCATTTATATATGTATATATTTTACATTTACTCTATTTGATATAGTTTTGACAACTTTAATTGAATTTTGATAACTCTATTAGAATGGTAAACATTTGTGTAAAAGCTTTGAAGAGGCAATATTTAGCACTAAACTGCTTGTAAAAGATTACAAATGATGGCATCTTTATAAGTAAATATATTTGTCCACATTTCCACTCTCATTTTTATTGTGTGAAACCACATGAGGTTCTGTCTTTCCTTTGGTTGGGAGGACGTTGCTGTTGGTTGGGTGTTTCAACACACATCCCAAACCCCTTCAACCTAAGTCCGAAATCCCTTTTTTGCAGAGATCAGAAAACTTAAAACTACATTCTTAGGGTTTCTTGTAGCTAGAATTTCTCCTGTGACTTAGATTCTGCTATTTTGATATATGCTTGGATTTGGAACTGACTCATGTGGGGAGAGGCAAGGGTCTAAAAATTATTTTACTGCTGTGAAACAGTAGAAGTGTTACTGTCCTGGAGTAGGCAAGGATAAAGCCAGCTTCCAAATTTAGCAGGCAGTTTCCTGATCCAGTGATTCTGAAGCCAATTGCTTCTTAACTCAATAGCTGTCATAGGTAGCTGCTTTCCTGGCAGCAAAGTTTGACATTCCAAGTTATTCTTGATAACTCATTTTAGAGTCTGTATCAGTAGGCCCTCTAAAGAATCTATAACCATATACTATTTTAAGAGACAACCGGAGTGGATTCTATCCTATTTAGCAAAACTCTGACAGTTCTAGGCAATTTAGAATTTCTTCTTCTCTACGCAACCAGTTAGTAGTTGAACAATACTAACAAAATTATTCTGGACTTGAGTGCTTTGGAGACATTTCTAAGATGCTGACCAGGAGAGGAATAAAAGTGAAAAAAAAAATGAAGGATTTTAAATTTTGTGGAAATGATATGAATTCAACACATGGCTTTATATATCAACAGATTTATAAAGTATATCACAATCAGTCAGTCAGTCAGTCATTTCAGTTGTTCAGTTGTGTCCGATTTTTGTGACCCCATGAATCGCAGCACGCCAGGCCTCCCTGTTCATCACCAACTCCCAGAGTTCACTCAGACTCGTGTCCATTGAGTCAGTGATGCCATCCAGCCATCTCATCCTCTGTCATCCCCTTCTCCTCCTGCCCCCAATNCCATGAAGTGATGGGACCAGATGCCATGATCTTCGTTTTCTGAATGTTGAGCTTTAAGCCAACATTTTCACTCTCCTCTTTCACTTTCATCAAAAGGCTTTTTTAGTTCCTCTTCACTTTCTACCATAAGGGTGGTGTCATCTGCATATCTGAGGTTATTGATATTTCTCCCAGCAATCTTGATTCCAGCTTGTGCTTCTTCCAGCCCAGCATTTCTCATGATGTATTCTGCATAAAAGTTAAATACGCAAGGTGACAATATACAGCCTTGATGTACTCCTTTTCCTATTTGGAACCAGCTGTCGTTCCATGTCCAGTTCTAACTGTTCTTCCTGATCTGCATACAGGTTTCTCAAGAGACAGGTCAGGTGGTCTGGTATTCCCATCTGTTTCAGAATTTTCCACAGTTTCTTGTGATCCACACAGTCACAGGCTTTGGCATAGTCAATAAAGCAGAAATAGATGTTTTTCTGGAACTCTCTTGCTTTTCCATGATCCAGTGGAAGTTGGCAATTTGATCTCTGGTTATTCTGCCTTTTCTAAAACCATCTTGAACATCTGGAAGTTGGGAAAGGTAAAACACTACCGTTATTTTACTTGATGGCATATCTTCCTTTTATTGGGTATATGAAGCAGTTATTACATAGCTGAGTGACTAAATAGCATATTTTACCTGCTAAAATGGTTTAGAGTGAAAAAGGAAGGGAGATATTAAATATTAAGGCCTTCAAATACAGTTATGGACCAGACAGTTGAGAAGATCAGGCTTGCTAACTGATTCTCCTGGGAACCTGATGTTTTCTTTACACAACATTACTGTAAACCCCAGAAATGTGCTATGGTTATTTTTCACTGATTTTTTGCTTAGTAGAAACAAGGTCACTAAAAAGCATGCAGATTTTTAGAAACTGGGAAGCCATTCCTCTGACTCTGTTTCTTGTTACTTTACATGAAGTTCTCTGTGCCATGAACCGTGTATGTTGGTCTCTTTTCCACTCATGTTAGTCTCATTATGTCATCCCAAAAGATGAATATACTTCAAATTGGCAAACTATTACAATTCTTTTTCACTTGTAATATAACCAATTTTATATTTCTCAAAATGTATTGATGTTCTCTGTGTACCATATTTTCTAAATTATTAAATTCTATTAAATACTAGCTTTGTATCTGCACTTTCTACTTTATTCTTTGAATAAACTTGTACTCAACCCAAATAATGTTTGTTAGAGGTAATTAACATTCATGACTATCTTTAATGTTCTATATTTCTTTGGTCATAACTGGACATTGTATTATATGTTAGAAATTGCTTTCCCTTTATTATACAGTTTTCAATATTCAGCTACATTCAATTTTTAAAAATCTATCTGTAAATCTAATACTTCTAGAGGCATATTTATGTGTTCATATTGGATTTTATTATGTTAACCTCTTTAAAATTGTCTGTGGAGGAATTCCTTTTCCTTTAGATTTTGGGTATCAGTGAAAATAGATACGCAAGACTTGGCTTTGCCTGGAGAACCACATCAGGTTTGTTTGGACTTTAGATCCCCTATGTCTTAGATTCTATGATCTGAATGTTTGCATGCCCCCAAAGTTCATATATTGAAACTTAGTTCCCACTATGATGGTGCATGGAGATGGAGCCTTTGAGAGCTGAGTAGAACATCGAGGTGGAGTTCTATGATTGGAATCAGTGCTCCTAGTAAAAGACCCTGAAGGGTTTCCTAGCTCCTTCATGTGTGGCTACAACTAAAAGATGTCACCTAAGAAACAGATTCTCACCAAACATCAGTCTGTGTGCTCCATGACCTTGTACTTCTCAGTCTCCAGAAATGGGGAATTAAATGCCTATTGTTTATTAGCTCCCAATTTATGGCCTTTAGTGACAGTAGCCCAAACTGACTAAGAATCCAGTCTGTGGGGAGTATAGAAGGAATTGCATCATATTGATTCCTAAGGTGTGCCTCTTCAGCTGCACTATAGTTTATAAAATTTTTATGTTGATGAATGTTGATGCTTATTAAACATTTTGATGTTTATATTATATACCATTTAGTAGATTTTCAATACTATATTTTTCTATCCAAAATTGGTATTTCCACCTCTTACTATGGTAAAAGCTTCAATAAAAATTTCTATGTGTTTCGTAGACAATGTGAGCAATATTTTCTCTTAGTAATACACATAGAAGTAGAATTGCTAGAAGTAAAGTATATTCACCTTCATAGTTCTTCTACCATTTTAAATTCACATAAGAGCCCATGTGTTTCTTATTTCCTTTGTCTCACTGATGTTTGGTATCAGGGTTTGCAATCTATAAAGTTTTCTCAAGCTCACTATTGTTTTAATTTATTTTTCTCCAATGCAGTTGATACCTTATCATCTCTACTGGCAATTTATACTATTTCTATAAAATATTTGCTCAAGTCATTTGCCCCTTTTTATTATTTTTTCTATATGTATTTATATGTATTATTTGCATATCTTTGCAGGTGTGCATGCTAAGTTGCTTCAGTCATGTCTGACTCTGTACGACCTTATGGACTACAACCTGCAAGACTCCTCTCTTCTTGGGATTCTCCTGGGAGGAATCCTGGAGTGGGAGTGGATTGCCATTCTCTCCTCCAGGGAATCTTTCCAAGCCAGGGATCGAACCTGCATCTCTTATGTCTAACCTACATTGGCAAATAGGTTCTTTAATACTAGCACTACCTGGAAAGCTCCATTATATATACATCTATATCTTAAACTTCAGACTTAAATTGAAGAAAAATAGGGAAAACCACTAGTCATTAAGTTATGATCTAAATCAAATCCGTTATGATTAAACAGCGGAAATGACAAATAGATTCAAGGGAATAGATATGATAGAGTGCCTGAAGAACTATGGATGGAGGTTCATGACATTGTACAGGAGGCAGTTATTAAAACCATCCCCAGGAAAAAGAAATGCAAAAAGGTAGAATGCCTGTATGAGGAGGCCTTACAAATAGCTGAGAAAAGAAGAGAAGAGAAAGGCAAAGGAGAAAAGGAAACAAATAGCCATCTAAATGCAGAGTTCCAAAGAATAGCAAGGAGAGATACTAAAGCCTCCTAAGTGAACAATGCAAAGTAATAGAGGAAAACAATAGAATGGGAACGCCTAGTATCTCTTCAAGAAAATTAGAGCTACCAAGGGAATATTTCATGCAAAGATGGGCACAATAAAGGAAAGAAACAATATGAACCTAACAGAAGGAGAAGATGTTAAGAAGAGGTGGCAAGAATATATAGAAGAACTATACAAAAAACCTTCCTGACCCATACGATCACAATAGTGTGATCACTCACTTAGAGCCAGGCATTTTAGAGTGTGAATTCAAGTGGCCCTTAAGAAGCATCATTACAAATAAAGCTAGTGGAGGTGGTAGAATTCCAAGTTATTTCAAATCCTCAAAGATGCTGCTGCTAAAGTGCTGCACTCAATATGCCAGCAAATATGGAAAGCTCAGCAGTGGCCACAGGACTGGAAAAGTTCAGTTTTCATTCCAGACCCACAGAAGGGCATTGCCAAAGATTATTCAAAATACTGCAAATTTGTACTGATGTCATATGGTAGGACAGTAGAGCTCAAAATTCTCCAAGTATGGTTTCAACAATATGTGAAACAAGAACTTCCAGATGTTCAAGCTGGATTTAGAAAAGCCAGAGGAACCACAGTTCAAATTTCCATCATCCTTTGGATCATAGAAAAAACAAGAGAATTCCATGAAAACATCTACTTCTGCTTCATTGACTTCACTAAAGCCTTTGACTTGGTGGATCGTAACAAACTGAAAAATTCTTAAAGAGAACAGAACACCAGACCACCCTACCTGCCTCCTGAGAAACGTGTATGCAGATTGAAAAGCAGTAGTCAGACGCAGACATGGAACAATGGACTGATTCCAAATTGGGAAAGACTACATCACGGCTGTGTATTGTCACCTTGCTTGCTGCTAAGTCGCTTCAGTCATGTCTGACTCTGTGCAACTCCATGGATGGCAGCCCACCAGGCTCCCCCGTCCCTGGGACTCTCTAGGCAAGAACACTGGAGTGGGTTGCCATTTCCTTCTCCAATGCATGAAAGTGAAAAGTGAAAGTGAAGTTGCTCAGTCGTGTCTGAATCTTAGTGACCCCGTGGACTGCAGCCTACCAGGCTCCTCCATCCATGGGATTTTCCAGGCAAGAGTACTGGAGTGGGTGCCATGGCTTTCTCCAGTCACCTTGCTTAGTTAACTCATATGTAAAGTACATCATGAGAAATGCCAGGCTGGATGAAGCACAAGCTAGAGTCAAGATTGCCAGGAGTAATATCAATAACCTGAGATATGCAGATGATAACACCCTTATGGCAGAAAGCAAAGAACTAAAGAGCCTTTTTTTTTTAAATTTTTATTTTTTAGTTTGTTTTGCTTTACAATACTGTACTCATTTTGCCATACATTGACATAAATCAGCCATAAGTGTACCTGAGTTCCCAATCTAGAACCCCCCCTTCCCTCTCCCTCCCCACACCATCCCTCCGGATCATCCCCGCCCATCAGTCCCAGGCCTTCTGCATTGAACCTAGACTGGCAATCCATTTCCCTTATGATATCATACATGTTACAATGCTAAAGAGCCTTTTGATGAAAATGAAAGGAGAGAGTGAAAAAGCTGGCTTAAAACTCAACATTCAGAAAAATAAGATCACAGCATCTTATCCTATCACTTCATGACACTTAGATGGGGAAACAATGGAAACAGTGAGAGATTATTTTCTTGGGCTCCAAAATCACTGCAGAGGGTGACTGTAGCCATGAAATCAAATGACACTTGCTCCTTGGAAGAACTATGACAAACCTAGAGAGCATATCAAAAAGCAGAGACATAACTTTGCCAGCAAAGGTCAGTCTAGTCAAACTATGGTTTTTCCAGTAGCCATGTAAGGATGTGAAAGCTGGACCATGAAGAAGGTTGAATGCTGAAGAACATGCTTTTGAACTGTGATGCTGAAGACTCTTGAGAATACCTTGGACTGCAAGGAGATGAAACCAGTCAATCCTAAATATTCATTAGAAGGACTGATGCTGAAGCTGAAACTCCAATACTTTGGCTACTTGATGCAAAGAGCCCACTCATTAGAAAAAAAACCCCGATGGTGGGTAAGATTGAAGGCAGGAGGAGGACGGGATGACAGTGGGTGAGATGGTTGGATGGCATCACTTACTCAATGGACATGAGTTTGTGCAAGCTACAGGAGATGGCAAAGGACAGGGAAGTCTGGTGTGTTGCAGTTCATGGGGTCACAAAGAGTCAGATACAAATGAGCAATAGAACAACAAAATATTTTTATTTTAGATAGTATTTTCTTGTTATATGTTTTACACTGCAAATATCATCTCCAAATCTGTAGCTTAACATTAGATATTGTATTTGATATTTTCTGTAATACAAATAGCTTTTACTACAAAAAAACACAGTTTGTGATTTGTGAATTATGTCTCAATTTGAACTGTGGTATTGGAGAAGACTCTTGAGAGTCCCTTGGACTGCAAGGAGATCCAACCAGTCCATTCTGAAGGAGATTGGTCCTGGGTGTTCTTTGGAAGGAATGATGCTAAAGTTGAAGCTCCAGTACTTTGGCCACCTCATGCGAAGACTTGACTCATTGGAAAAGACTTTGATGCTGGGAAGGATTGGGGGCAGGAGGAGAAGGGGCCGACAGAGGATGTGATGGCTGGATGGCATCACTGACTTGATGGACGCGAGTCTGAGTGAACTCCAGGAGCTGGTGATGGACAGGGAGGCCTGGCGTGCTATGATTCATGGGGTCGCAAAGAGTTGGACACGACTGAACAACTGAACTGAACTGAACTGAAGGAAATCATTTTCTTTTCCAAATTTATACAGTTTTTTAAATTCCAAGTTTTTCAGTTTATATTGCAGATTTTAATCCACCTGGAAATTATTATGTTTGTTCACGCTTTGAGAAAATAATGTCTTTATTTGACTTTAGGACAGATACCCACTTATCTCTGACCATTTATTTTATAACACCTCTTTTTCCTACTGATTTCAGTGCTGGTTCTATTATATTCCAACTGTGAGTGTTCTTCATAAGTGCAGATATATTCCTTTTTAATTTTTTAATATTTTATTTAAGATATTTTCACATAAATTCATAAGTGACATTGTATGCAATTTTCTTTATTCAAACTATTTTTGTTTTTTGTGCCATGATAGCTATAGATCTAGACATGACCTTGGATCATAGATGCAAGGACCAGACTTTAGAGTTGGCAAATCCATGAGCAAAGGAACTCTGTAGTCTTGAACTGCAAAACTTTTACATGAGAGCAATAAAGTTCTCCTTTGCCTAAGGCGCATTTGGAGAATCTTCTCTATTTCTAGCTAAAAATTTAATCTTAAGGGATATGTACATATGCTCTATATTTTCTTGAGCTGGCTGTGGTATTTTGCATTCTTCTGTACAACCTATATTCATTTTTAAATTCCAATTCATTGTAGTAAGTTTATTCAGAATAATCCATGATCTTCAAGAATTCTCTACACGTATATGCCATTGTGCATACCTTGTTTGTGACCATCTTTTTTACCTTAATCAGTTCTGCCTTTATGTTTGTCTTTTAATAAGCTTTATTGATCTACTGATACTTGTTACATAAGGGATTCTTGAACGTCTATATTCTTACAAATAGTTTCTATAGGAGAGGAAGGTTTGCTATTTTAGGTGTAAAACCTACATAACCCACAATTCTTTTCAGAGGACAAGTCACTGATAACTTGCTCAATTTCTTTTGTAGTTATTAGACTTCAGTTTCCACAGCTTTGGCTTGAATAATTGACTAATTTTCAAAAAATGTATAGACTCTTATCTATTAACTAAAATTATAAACATTTCTCTTATTTTAAAAACCCTCTGTATTGTTACAGTCTCATTCACATTTCCAAATTTCTTCAATATTTTTATTGTGTGAGAGTGGCCTGTGATTCTGGTTTTCATAAATTAGCTCTAGTTTTTATTTGCACATTATATCATTTTCTGAATTTCATCTCAATAGCTTTTGAGTCTGTTTACAGTCTTTTATTTATCTTTTATCTTGTTTGTTGTTATTATCATTGTCAATATCATTATACAACCCCTTCAAAGACTGAAACATTTTCCTAGGTAGAGGAATGGGAGGACTTTTCTATGGATTTTCTCAGAAAGATAAGCTTTCATTACGTCCTTTTTTTCTGTAACTGTTTGAATGGATTTTTCAGAATGTTTGGGTGCTATTTTTGTAAACTAACCTCTGCACCCCACATATATCTCTGATGAGATGAAAATCCTGTGATTTTACCAAAAGATCCATTTGGGGGACACATTGCCATCACAGTCAATTACTGATGAATGTATTAGATGCTTTGGGCTCCTGGCCTATGAGAAATGACAGCGAATCAGACTCTTGCAGGAAAATCCTGAGCATTTTTAGCACATTTCCAAAGGTGATTTTCATACACAGCCATACATCCTGTCCACTGCCTTGAATCAGCAAACTGTTTTGTTCTAATAGGTAGACATTTATGTGGAATGAATGAAGCTTATGTACTTGCTAGCCATATGCAAAACAGAGCTTTGAAGAAAGCTTCATTGCTAATCTAAGGCATTGGATGAAGCCCTAAAAGCTTCGGAGTTTTGCTTCATTACGTTGTCTGGTATTATGTATCTGGTAAGTCTTTGTGTAATCACAGAAAGAAAAAAATGGAGTTTGAGATTGACTATACACACTACGATATATATAATAGATAAACAACAAGGATTTAGTGTATAGCACAGGAAATCATGCTAAATATTCTGTGATAACCTAAACAGGAAGATAATCTTAAAAAGAGTAGATTTATGTATATGTATAGCAAAACCATTTTGTTGTATACCTGAAACTAACACAACATTGTATATTTCACTATATAAGTATACTTCACTATAAAATGGGACTTCTCTGCTGGTTCAATGGTAAAGAATCCACCTGCCATGCAGAAGACTCAGGAGACACAGGTTCAATCCTTGGCTTTGGAAAATCCCCTGGAGGAGGGCATAGCTAACCACACCAGTATTCTTGCCTGGAAAATCTCATGGACAGAGGAGCCTGGTGGGCTACTAGTCACAGGATCACAAAGAATCAGACAAGACTGAAGCGACTGAGCACATACACTATAAAATAAATATATTCAAAATGCTGCAAGGCAAACCTTTGTAACTAAAAAAAGTTATACTAATGAAAAATAAGAAAAAATAGGTTCTAAATATGTTAACATGAAAATAGAATACATTTAAAATTTGTAAATATAAAACTTTTAAAGTATATGTGTTGAATTTTAAACATCTCCACTTTAGATTCCTTTTACTCTGGCTTTGTTAGCAGTGTGGCAGTTGTAACTATAGGAATGTAAGATTTGAATGACATTTGAAAGAATCACTTATTTTCTTCCAAACTCTTAATAACTCATACTGGTTTCAGTGGTCAGTGATCTCCACCTCAGAGTCTTAGGGAAACAATGGACTTTTGAGAGATGAATATCATTTTCTGTTTATCATGCTGATGAGATGGTATGTGATCCCCAGCAGCCTTGCTCTTGTTGGCAGAAGTGGCTCTGCTGGTTAAATGTCCTTCAGGGGCATTTCATGAATTAACCCATATTCTGAGTTCACTGATCATTGCAATTCTCTTCTGTGATACTGGGGAACTCAAACACATTTTTTATTTTTCAACTTCCTTGATGCAGAATTTGGTGAAGGGTATGAAAATCCTATATAACACACTTGAAATCATATTCATGTTTAAAAATTTCAGCTTTTCTCTGTGAGCTGGTGGGCATTTATGACATGTGTGATGAGCTGGTATCTTTTGAACACTATTGCAGTGGGACATCAGGGGTCCTGTGTTCCCAAGTTGCAAGCTAGGACACTGTCTTTCAGCCTTCCTGTGGTCAGCATGACCCAGGCTCTGCACTTCTAAAGTGCTGTGAGACTCTGGATTTGGCCTCAGTGCAGGAGATGTAAGAGATGCAGGTTCAATCCCTGGGTTGGGAAGATCTCCTGGAGAAGGGTATGACAACCTTTTCCAGTATTCTTGTCAGGAGAACCCCATTGACAGAGGAGCCTGGCAAGCTATAGTCCATGGGGTAGCACAAAGTCAGACACGACTAAAGCGACTGAGCACCAGCACTGGGAAGGAAAGGTGGGTGCATACCATGTAGAATCCACCCTTTAGTGTGGGGTGGTAGTAGAGTTTGAGGACCACGGTATCCAGTCTCAAAGGCCTGAGCTGCTCTGCTCAGCAGCGGTGCAGACGATGCTGTTTCCCCTAAACCAACCCTCATGCGGGTGGTTTGTTGGTCTGTGCAGCTGGGCCTGACTCTCACCTCCCTAGAGATCCTCTGGGCTTTTTGATACCCTTCAGTCACTTTAATAAGTGCTATTTAGGGTGTTCTTCAGGGTGGTTTCTTGTCTCCGAAGCAAAGAGAGTATGTACTTTCTTTCATACTTGCTGACCAAATTGCAGATATTTAGGTTCTGTTTCTGTCTTTGCAGAAGACACAGTTTGGTTCCCACCTCAGGCTCTTCATTTATATTCCTCCCACCTCAGTGCAGATATTCTCAGAGCCAGCTCTTCTCCTCCTCAAGCGCCACTCCCGCACCAACCTTTCAAAGATGCCATCCTCACTCTCTCTCTCTTCTCTCAGGCTGTCATCTGCAGAGCTGGCCTTGTTTAGCTGGCAGGTTTGGGGGTGCTTTTTCATGTCTTCCTCACAGCCTGAAAAGATCCTTTTTTGTTTTGTTTACAGAATAACTTTCGGAATCTGGAGTAGAACCTGGCAAAATAGTTGACATTCACTCATTATGAACAAATGAATGAGTGTGCTTAGCGTGTTAATTTACTTCCCAAAGCTTGTTGACAATAGTTACTAAAAGTCCTAGCTTTGTATTTTGACCTGGTAGGAGGAAAATTGAGAACTCAAAGGAGGACTGAGCTGGAAGTAAAAAGAGAGAAAATGGAGAAAGGTGAGCATTTTTCAAATGGAGAAATGGTGACACAAAGGAAAAAAACAAAATATAGTAATTTGGAGAAGTTGCCAAATATACATTCCTGTTTGCTATATACTCAGAGTCATAAGGAACTGAGAGGGATAATAAAAGATGATCTAAGAAATTTAAGATAGCCCTATCATTTTAATCTCCTGGAATAGTTAGGGGAGGAGAAGGGTTTGTGGAAGATGTAAAGAGAGAACGATGTGAAATAAACAGTCCAGACATGACTGGAAACAAGTTTCCTTGAGAGCTTATATTGTTTTTAAGAAAACTTAAGCGTGAGAAATTTGAAGCTATTCTTGGAGGATAAAATCTTTACAGAATGAATAAATCATTTATTTAGGACTGTTTAGGATTTGTATTCTGAAGTTTGTTCCTATGACACAGTTGGTGAAGGTATTTTAGGTGATGAAACACTAATATTTTTGAAAGAATATTGGTCCCTATAAGCGTTCATATGTAATAGTGGAGTCCTAGTTAATTCTTGATACCAACAAACTTGCAAATTATACCTCTTCAATCAGTTTTCTAATTAGTGGATAGACATTAGGCAGCACGTGATCATTCGGATTTTAATTGTCAGGCAATGCTGTCTATGGTTACTCCATATGTTCTAACTGAAAAAAAGTGAACAATTATGCCAAGATAGCAACTATAGTTTTGATGATCATGGCTAATTGGGTAACTGGCATGTTTCAGTTCTATTGCTTATCCACTTGGAACATAATTAGGATCACATTTTCCACTACCCCGTAAGCATATTTATTTCTTTTCCCTCCAAAAATTTAGTGGGTAATATAAATAAGTAAATAAAAAATAAGTAAATAAAATTTGTCTCTCCAGGGAAAGCACAGATTACATTTTAAGTCACTTAAAAGATAGAAACTATTGCCACATGCTGAGTGAATATTACACTCACATACACATGTAATAGAATTTATACAGGATCTCATAATAATAACAAGCTCTCATAATAATACTGAGTTTATATTTCTCTCAGGGAACTCTTACCAGGGGGTTACATATATGAATACGATCTTCATAACTACCTTATGAGAAATAGCTTCCATATTATCACATGTTACTTTTGAGAAAAGTAATTTTTTAGAAGGTCAAATGAGTTGCTTTAAGTTTGAACAATGAATGGATGGCAGGGCCAGGTTTTCACCCGAAGAAACTGCCAGTGGGTCTGTGTCCTTAACCACCAGGGGATACTGCCTTGACAGTGGGAAACTGGATTTCGAGTCACTCCCACTTAAACTTGGGACTTGGAAAATATTCCTCAACCTCTTAAATTTAAAATCTTCATCCATAATAGTTAAGTAAATAAATGATTGTCACAAAACCATTACTTAGTAATACCCCCTGAAAAGAGTCTTCATGCTATAGTAGTTTAACATGTCAAGCACCCTGCACTCTGGTCACGCCCACTGTAAGCCTGATCCTCAGCCCTTGCTGATCTTCTGGCTTAGAAAATGTTATCCCTAAACCAGGGATACTTTGTCTTGAAGTTTTATGTGTTTTGCAACTTGGATGGGAGAGGCCACTGTGGGGCAGATTCCACACCCCCCTACCCCTAACTCTTTCCCCCTCCAAAAAAAAAAAGCAAAGAGAAAGTGATACTTGGCCAGCACGTGCAGTGGGAATTATTTCTTCTTAATCCAAAAGTCTTCTCAGTCTTGCTGCCACTGTTGTAATTGACCTCTGCTACTCTGAATGTTTCCTTCTTTTCCCTTTGGTTGATTTTAAAAAGTAATATTTACCAAAAAAAAAAAAAAAAAAAAGGAAGAAGAAAGAAAAGAAAAGGGCAACCTCTTCTGGCCTGGTGCATCTGCTTCTTAATGTTACTGGATGGAATGACCTGACTCCAAAAAGCCACGTTTGGGTTTTTCCTTCTTGCTCTCTTTTCCTCCCCTCTACCCTCCCACCACCTTTTCTTTTTTTCTTCCTTCTCTCTCTTTATTTCTTCTTGGTGCACAATTTTAATTTATCAGTTTCCAGCTTCTAGGGGATGGTAATGCATTTCAAGTACAAAAACAGGCTTCTTAAAATACTATCAGTTTATCATTTTCAGAAATACAGAAAAAGCCTTTCCTTGAAGATTTCTTTAGTTTAACGAGTAAAATCATTTGCAGCCTCCCCACAGTGATGTTTTCCCTCTCTGATTTATGTTATTGGAAGTAATCTGCAGAACTGAAGCTCTTTCCCCAAGTCAAGATTCATAATATTCTGAGAAATGACTCTGAAACTTTCGATTAGAAAACCCTTTAGTCTTGGATTATCATTCTTCCTTCCCCATAATGAGTTACTATTGATTGATGTGACTTACTCCCATTTTTAATATTCAAGTTTAGATCATGTAATTAAAAATAATTTAATAGCCGACCACATCAAGTTACTGAGGAGACCAGAAACTGAGGACTTTTACATAAGTCTAACAGCACCCCACTCCAGTACTTTTGCCTGTAAAATCCATGGATGGAGGAGCCTGGTGGGCTGCAGTCCATGGGGTCACTAAGAGTCAGACACGACTGAGCGACTTCACTTTCACTTTTTACTCTCATACATTGGAGAAGGAAATAGCAACCCACTCCAGTATTCTTGCCTGGAGAATCCCAGGGACGGGGGAGCCTGGTGGGCTGCCGTCTATGGGGTCGTACAGAGTCGGACACGATTGAAGCGACTTAGCAGCAGCAGCAGCAGCAGCAGCAGCAGCAACCTTGATAAAGACAGGCCTGTATAGGTTCTGTTTGGAGGTAAAGTTGTGTTGTTTGTCTCCTCTTCCTATCATTTCTGGTGAGATATCTGAGGCTTGAATTGTCTAGAAAGAACAACCTGTTTGTATATAGATGTAGCCAGGGTCTCCTACACAGTGTAACCTCAGGAGGGAGGAGGAACTATTCATGAACCTTTTCTTATAACCTTTGCTTATATTCTCTTTATCCCATTTCCTTAACCAACACAGAAAAATGTACTTGTATTAACACATAAGCTGTTGATCTCCAAATAGGATTAAATAAGTTACTAGTCAAAGATGGCATGTTATGAGTTATTTTGTTGAGAAAAAAAAATATTTCTTGATCCATAATTGCTAATGCATACTCTAGTGAAAAAGGAGAGAGTTAAAAGCGAGTGGAGATTTTGGAGCCAAGGTACCACACTGTGAAAAGAGATGGTCAAAGCAGAAGAGTAAAGAAGATATTTAGGTACTAAAGAGATCGTGGGGCAACAAAAAGCAGGAGAACGAGTTAAATGAGATTTAGTTAAATACATATCTGAGTTTATTCCTGGAATGTCTACGCTGTTTCATACTTTTATTTTTGTATCGTTTAGCCAATATCACACTGTCAAAATGTTGCTACTGTTCAGTCACTACGTCACGTCCAACTCTTTGTGACCCATGGACTAGCACACCAGGCTCCTCTGTACTCCATTATCTACCAGGCTTTGCTCAAATTCAAGCCCATTGAGTAAGTGAGGCTATCTAACCATCTCATCATCTGCTGTCCTTTTCTCCTTTTGCCTTCAATCTTTTCTAGCAGCAAAGTCCTTTCCAGTGAGTTGGCACTTCAGATCATGTGGCCAAAGCATTTGTGCATCAGTTTCAGCAACAGTCTTTCCAATGAATATTCAGGGTTGATTTCCTTTAGGATTGACTGGTTTTATCTCCTTGCAGTCCAAGGAACTCTCAAAGGTCTTCTCCGGCACCACAGTTTGAAAGCATTAATTCTTCAGTGCTCAGCCTTCTTTATGGTCCAACTTTCACATTCATACGTGATCACTGGAAAAACCATAGCTTTCACTAAGAGGACCAATGTCAGCAGAGCAATGTCTCTGCTTTTAAATATGCTGTCTAGGTTTGTTATAGCTTTTCTTCCAAGAAGCAGGCATCTTTTAATTTCCTGGCTGCAGTCACCATCCATAGTGATTTGGGGTTATTTTTGTGGTAAAATTCTGTAGGGTAAAATAAATATCAAAATTACATAATGCAGATCCTCTAACTGGATATTGTCCATTGTCTGGGCAAATGTTTGTAATGGCCCCTTGTCTTTTTACCATTGATTTGTGTATATATACAATGGATAGAAATATTTTGTTATACAAACTAGGTTTTTACTCTTATCCTTGACTTGCCTATTCATTTTCTTTTATTTTAATGATATCTTCCGAGAAGGAAAATATTTCCTTTTGAGAAAAGCCCAGGTTAAGCTTGTTCTCCTCTGGTTCTTTAGTGCTTTTTGTGTCTACTTAAGAAAATGGAGCTTCTCTTAATGGCCTGAAAAATACTCTCCAGTGACATTGTTTAGATTTTTTTTTTTTAATTTTCACTTTTGCATTTAGGCCTACAATCCATTCTGAACCAGATATTTACAAGATAAGAAAACATGTCTACATAACACTTTTAATAAGAATATGCACAGCAACCTTATTCTTAATAACCCTACAATAGAAACCAAATTACTATGAAGAAGAAATGGATAAACAAATCATATTAGATTCACACAATGTAATACTACTGGGCAATAAAAAGGAATAAACAACTGTTATACACATAACTGGGATGAATTTCATAATCATTATCTTGCGTGGAAGAGGCCAGACACAAACAATTCCATGGGTATAAAGTCCAAGAAGAAACAGTTTTTTTAGGGTAATAGAAATCAGAAAGTGGTTGACTAGTATTCAGGTGGTGATAAGACTCATAATAAGCAGGGGCAATTTTTCAGGATGGGGGAAATGTTCTCTATGTTGTTTTGGATGGTGATTACATGGTGTGTATAATTGTCCCAACCTATCAAAATGACACTTGAAGTCTGTACAGTTCATTTTATCTTCCTCTACATCAATAGTTATTCTAAAATAGAAAGACCTGCCAAGGTATAATGGAATTTTATCAGTCACAAATCTAACTTTCATAGCTCTCTCTAAATAATGTGGATATGCTCCTCTGAGTTGGACCATGTGCAAACTGTAGCTGTGTTTGGTGTTTATAGTAATGTGCGTACAAATCATTGGAGCACCATTACTTTGACTTGACCTAACACACCATTTAATGACAGTCAATATTGTGGGTTTTTTTTTTTTTTGCTTGCTTACTTTGCTTTATACACTTTGCTGATATTATTCCAATTAATTAATCATTAAGGGCCAGCAGATATTTTCATTACTCACTGAGCAAGATTTTTCTCCCCTCTGGTTAATGAGGTCAGTAAAGTGTGTCTATGACTTCGAAAAGGTGAAAATTCATCAAATCAATATGTGCATGGAGGGATGGTAAAGCAGAAAAATATCCCTAAACTGGTAAAGTTTTTACCAGATTGTTTTAATGCCCAAGACCAGCTCTAGGCAAAAGTTTTAATGAACAAGTTTATCTTCAGCACCCCATGAATGCTTCTTAATTATTTTTTTAATAAAAAAAAATCACATTAGCCTTTCTGCTGTCTGAAACACTGCATTTCATCTCATGAAACTGATTCCCTGAAGCACCTTGAGCTTCCTTTTATGTGCAGTCCATGTTTACTGTGTGTCTATGCACGCTGCTTGTACTAAACCATCTCTTCATTTAATGTCAGAGGAAACTGAGATACAGATGTTAGGTAACTTCTCTGGAACCAGACAGCTTGTAAGAAAAGATTCAGCCTTAGAGTTAATGCTCTGTGGTGCCTTGTGAAACTGCACAGTTCAGATTGGGACTTGAACTTGTCCAAAATCAGGATTGGACTGGAACTATGTATTTCAACTAGATTGCACTCTGGTCTCAGGACTTACTGAAGCTCAGGTTCTTTGTGTCTCAGAACAAAAGGAATTCAGCAAGAGAAACAAAGGGATAGGAAAGAAATGGATTTATTTACAGAGAAACACATTCCACATTCAGGGTGAGGTCTGTTTCAGAAGGTGAGAGGCTCCAAAACATGGCATAGTTAGTCTTTATGGACTGTGTAATTTTATAGGCTAATGAGTGGGAGGATTATTCCTATTGTTTTGGAGGAGGGGTAGGGATTTCCAAGAATTGAGCCACCTTGCACATTTTTGTTCATTTATTGTTAGAAATATCAGGGTACCTGTGGGTGTGTCATTTAGATGCTAATGTACTACAGTGGGCTTATGATGAGGCTCAAGGTCTGCTGGAAGTCCAATCTTCCACTCTTTCGGACCAAGTAAGTTCTAACCAGTTTTCTGTCTTATCTTCCTTTTAAAAGAATGTACCCTCCCCTCTTCCCTCTTGTTTCACTTGGCCACAACACTCTGTGCCTTTTCCTTACCTCCCTTGGTTGTTGTACTTTTTGCCTCCACAAGGTATAGGTGTAATATGTAAACTTGTCCTTAACACTTGCATTTCTATAAAAGTGTACTCTGTCTTAACTAGCCCACACAAATGTGAGGAGACACAGACACTGACGAGCTAGCAAAGAAGGTGGTTTCATTTGTCATGTAGGCCCTTTGCTACAAATTATTCATAGGCTATCATTTTCCCTACCATTCACTCAACAAGTTATTTATTAAGTGGGTATCACAACAAACTGGAAAACTCTTAACAAGATGGGAATACCAGACCACCTGACCTGCCTCCTGAGAAATCTGCAAGCAGGTCAAGAAGTAACAGTTAAAACCTGACGTGGAACAACAGGCTGGTTCCAAGGCTGTATATTGTCACTCCGCTTATTTAACTTATATGCAGAGCAGATCATGAGACATGGTGGGCTGGATGAAACACAGGCTGGAATCAAGATTGCCAGGAGAAAGGAGAGTGAAAGAATTGGCTTAAAACTCAACATTCAGAAAACTAAGATCATGGCATCTGATCCCATCACTTCATAGCAAATAGATGGGGAAACAATGGAAACAGTGAGAGACTTTATTTTCCTGGGCTCCAAAATCACTGCAGATTGGTGACTGCAGCCATGAAATTAAAAGATGCTTGCTCCATGGAAGAAGAGTTATGACCAACATAGACAGCATATTAAAAAACAGAGACATTACTTTGCCAACAAAGGTCCATCTTGTCAAAGCTATGGTTTTTCCAGTAGTCATGATGAATGAGGAGAAGGTAATGGCATCCCATTCCAGTAATCTTGCCTGGAAAATCCCATGGACAGAGGAGCCTGGTAGGCTGCAGTCCATGGGGTTGCTAAAAGTTGGACACAACTCAGCGACTTCAATTTCACTTTCCACTTTCATGCATTGGAGAAGGAAATGGCAACCCACTCCAGTGTCCTTGCCTGAAGAATCCCAGGGACGGGGTAGCCTGGTGGGCTGCTGTCTATGGGGTCACACAGAGTTGGACATGACTGAAGCAACTTAGCAGCAGCAGCAGCAGCATGTATGGATGTGAGAGTTAGACTATAAAGAAAACTAAGCGCTGAAGAATTGATGCTTTGGAACTGTGGTGTTGGAGAAGACTCTTGAGAGTCCCTTGGACTGCAAGGAGATCCACTAGCCCATCTGAAAGGAAATCAGTCTTGAATATTCATTGGAAGGACTGATGCTAAAGCTGAAACTCCAGTACTTTGGCCACCTGATGGGAATAACTGACTCATTGGAAAAGACTCTGATGCTGGGAAAGACTGAAGGTAGAAGGAGATGGGGACTACAGAGGATGAGATGATTGGATGTCATCACTGACTCAGTGGACATGAGTTTGAGTAAGCTTTGGGAGTTGGTGATGGACAGGGAAGCCTGGCGTGCTGTAATCCATGTGGTCACAAAGAGTCAGACACAACTGAGCAACTGAACTGAACTGAACTAACTAGAAAACCAGGATGACTCTGAGAACTTATATCTTACAGAAGGTCGTGCTGGAAAAAAGTCCCAAATTTCAGACATCTCAGGAGGGGTACTATACTCTAATGTCCCTTTGAGAGCATTATTGCTATCCCAAAATATGTCTTTTTACCTTAAACATTGGTGCAATCACAGAATCTTCTGCAAATTAGAATTACAAGCCATAAAGATTAAAACACAGAGACACCTATGGCTCAGAATAGTATGTGAAATAAAAATGGCAAAATAATGTCTGCATCAATATTCTTATGTATATTGGTTTTGGCCATAAGCTGCTGTAACAACCTACCATAAATTTACTGGCTTAAAATTTTTTATTATTGTGTAGTTTTGGAGTGCCAAAGTCTGAAATGGGTTTCACTGGCTGAAAACCCAGGTGTTGGCAGTACTTCCTTCTTCCTGGAGGCTCCAGGGGAGAATCAGAGTGAAAGTACCTTGCATTTTCCAAGCTTCTGGAGGCTGCTGCACTCTTGGCTCATAGATACATCTCTATTAAAGAGCCAGAAACACAGAGCATCTCCAAATACCCCTTTAACTCTGACCTCTGCTTCTCTTTTGATATGTGAGGACCTCTGTGACTTCATTAGCCAAACCTGGATAACCCAGAATTATCTCTTCTTCAGATCCTATCTTGAATCTCCTTGACAGGGTCCTTTATTCCATGGAAGGTGACATTCCTAGGGTCTAGAGATTAAGACTTGGTGTCTTGGAGGGGTAGACACTTCCTGGTGGCCATATTACAGGAAAATGTTCTTATAGTTTTGTATTCCTTAAAATTTTTATATTATGGAAACGTAACTGTCCATAAACTTATGGATTTAGTAGCCAAGGTATGTATTTTCTGAAGTCTGTTACTTTTAGACTGCCCCAAAATGTCTCAGGAGGAAAGAACTTCCTTAATTGGTACAGAAATCACTCCACAGAATGGCTACATAATAGATACATACTTTAATTGCCTCTTAGCATCTGCTCCTCCCACCCTCTCCCTCTCCACCTCTGTTTTTCCTCTCTTTTACAATCCTATTTCTCTCTAACACACAAACATGCACTTATACACAGCTAAATCTTCTCTATTCATTTGTTGGCAGCAAATGCACAATGATAAAGGAAAGATCTAGTTCAGAACTATATTTCACTAGGTCTTAAATAGAAAGTACCCATACAAGGAAAAAAAATATTTAAAATGTCCAAGGGATTCTTTGAGGGATGTGAAACATCCTTCCCAGGAGAAATAATCTGCTGGTTGAAGCTAAATTTATAGCAGGAATTTGATGGGTTAGTTCACTCCTCTGATGCCTTTGGGGCATAATACTATGATCTGGACTTTGCAGATGATTCAGCAGGCAAGAATTCACATGGAACTTGCTCCAGAGAGAGAGAAAGAGAGAGAGAGAGAGAGAGAGAGAGAGAGAGAGAGAGAAAGTAACTTGTTAAGGGTGCTTTGGAAAGCTTTCTTGAGCTATGACCTTGGTAGATGTTGGACTTCTGATCATTAACCACCTAAGATAAACATGGTCCATGGGAGGTAGTGTTTCCTCCATATGTGGGTTGCTATGGACTCGTTATTTACAATAGCTGCATTTAAATGAGATCAAATTTAAGTAGTGATGAGTCAACTACGTGAGTCTCTTCCTTTAAAAGTGCAAAGACAGAATAACATCCATTTTCAAATGTGAAAAGTCACTCAAAAATATATGTTTATCCAATTCAACAAAATTTCAGGTGTATTATTTATAATGATTAGCAGACAAAATGATAGGTTTAAATATCCAAACCTAATCCTTAGTAGCTGGGTGACTTTGCTTACTAAGTTATTAAACCTCACTGCATTTCTGTTTCTTTACTTTTAAAATGAGGGTTAAAACTTCCCAGACTATATTTCAGTGATGTTATTAGGTTTACTACAGCCTGAAAGCATACCTTGGAAAGCACCTAGAATCATCTCAATAATAAAATTCTATGTATGCCTGTGCTAAGTAGCTTCAGTCATGTCCAATTCTTTGTGACCTTATAGACTGTAGCTTGCCAGGCTCTTCTATCCAAGGGATTCTCCAAGTAAGAACACTGGAGTAGATTGCCATGCCCTCCTCCCGGAATCTTCTGACCCAGGGATTAAACCTGGGTCTCAGGTCTCCTGTATTGGGAGGCCAGTTCTTTACCATTAGCACCACCTGGGAAGCTCTAAAATTCTTTATCATTTTTATTAAATATTCATACTTGTGAAGTATTTATTACCATGCCTGGCTCACAAGCTTGTTAATTATTACCGAATGCTAATAAAAGATATGTAATAGTAACACACGAAGCTGAAGATTTTTAGTCTTTTTCTTGTCGACTTTGGAATAATAGATATCTGTTTACAATGTGTCATTCAGTGAGTTAAGCCTCTTAGCAGAGATTATTTTGAAATGTTTAGAATTTCATATCTATGGAATTATAGCATATATAGTTTCTTGTATCCAACTCCTCTTACTCAGGGTACTACTTCTGACCTTTTTCATTCAGTAGAAGATTGTTAATGTTCCTTTTTATACCTGAGTAGTATTCCATTGCACCGCACTTATAATTATCACCTCCTACTGATCAACATTTGAGTTCCATTTTGTTTTCATTTATTTTAAATAAAGTTGCTGTGCACATTTTTATATAAGCCTTTGTGTGGCCATAAGTTTTCATTTCTCTTGGATAAACACCTAGAAGTGAAATTACTGGGTCATACACAAATATATGTTTACCTCTATGAAAAATTGCCCAGCTGTTTTGTAAAGTGGTCGTATCATATTTCTCCAATCAGCAATGTAGGTGTTGCATATAATTCCAAACATTCTCATAATTTTTAATTGCAGCCATCCATGCATATGTATAGTCGTGCTTCATTGAAGTGTTACCGTAATTTCACTTTTCTGTGATTATTGATATTTTATATATCTTAAGAAGTGTTTTAAAATTTTTACTAGTTTTCAAAATGCTTTACTCATTATTGTTGAATTGTAAAAATTCTTTTCCTTTCTGAAATTTCAATAGAGCTTTATTAGACTGAAATATTCAAAAGGATTTGAGAAAATGCCATTTGTCTATAACTATTTTTTCCAGTTATTTTTAAAATTTTTTCCAAACGTTTATTTTTAATTGAAGAAAAATTGCTTCACAGTATTGTGTTGATCTCTGCCATTATATATCAACATAAGCCAGCCACAGGTTTACATGTGTCCCCTCTCTTTCTAATCTCCCTCCCACCTCCCACCCCTTCCCACCTGTCTAGGTTGTTACAGAGCACTGGTCTGAGTTCCCTGAGTCATACAGAAAATTCCCATTGGTTATTAATTTTACACATGGTAGCGTATATGCTTCCATGTTGTTCTCTCCATTCATCCCACTCTCTCATTTCTTCCCCCAACCACTATCCATAAGTCTGTTCTCTATGTCTGCATCTCACTGCTGCCCTGTAAATAGGTGCATCAGTACCATCTTTCTGGATTCCATATATATGCATTAATAGATAGTATTTGTTTTTCTTTCTGACTTACTTCACAATGCATAATAAGCTCTAGATTCATCTACCACATTAGAATTGACTCAAATGTATTCCTTTTCATGGCTGAGTAATAAATATTTCATTGCTTATATGTACCACCTTTCTTTATCATCTGTTGATGGACATCTTGGTTGCTTCCATGTCCTAGCTATTGTAAACAGTGCTGCAGTGAACACTGGGGTACACGTGTGTTTTTGAATTATGGTTTTCTCAGGGTATATGCCCAGTAGTGGGACTGCTGAGTCATATGCTAGTTTTATTCCTAGTTTTTCTTAAAGTATCTCCATACAGTTCTCCATAGTGGCTGTATCAATACACATTCCCACCAATAGTGCAAGTTGGTTCTTTTTTCTCTGCACCCTCTACAGAATTTATTGTTTGTAGATATTTTGATGGTGGCCATTCTGATTGGTATGAAGTGATACATTATTGTAGTTTTTATTTACAGTTCTTTAATAATGAGAGATGTTGAGCACGTTATCATTTGCTTATTTGCTATCTGTATATCTTTTTGGAGAAATGTCTGTTTAGGTCTACTGCCCACTTTTTGATAGATTGTTTTTCTAGTATTCAGCTGAATGAGCTGCTTGTATATTTTGGAGATTAATCCTTTGTCAGTTGTTTCATTTGCTATTATTTTCCCCCATTATGAGGGTTGTCTTTTCACCTTGTTAATAGGTTCCTTTGCTGTGCAAAAGCTTTTAATTTTAACTAGGTCTCATGTGCTTATTTTTGTTTTTATTTCCATTACTCTGGGAGATGGGTTATAGAGGATCTTGCTGTGATTTGTGTCAAAGAGGGTTCTGCCTATGTTTTCCTCTAAGAGATTTATAGTTTCTGGTCTTACATTTAGGTCTTTAATCCATTTTGAGTTTATTTTTGTGCATGATGTTAAGAAGTGTTCTAATTTCATTCTTTTACATTTATCTGTCTGGTTTTCCCAGCACCACTTAATTGAAGAGATTATCTTTTCTCCCTTGTATGTTCTTGTCGCCTTTGTCAAAAATAAGGTGTTCATAGGTGCATGGGTTTATCTCTGGGCTTTCTATCTCGTTCCATTGGTGTATATTTCTTTTTTTGTGTCAGTACCATACTGTCTTGATGGCTGTAGCCTCACACTGTACCGAAGTCAGGCAAGTTTGAAAAAAACATGAAAGAGACAATAGCAAAGATCAATAAAACTAAAAGCTGGTTCTTTGAGAAGATAAACAAAATTGACAAATTGCTAACCAGGCCCATCAAGAAAAAAAGGGAGAAGACTGAATTCAACAAAATTAGAAATGAAAAAGGAGAAGTTACAACAGAAAACACAGAAATACAACAGATAGTAAGAGACTATTACAGGCAACTGTATTCTAATAAAATGGACAACAAAGATTGGACACGACTAACAGAAGCAGAAGATATTAAGAAGAGGTGGCAGGAATATACAGAAGAACTGTACAAAAAAGATCTTNCACCTCATGCAAAGTGTTGATTCACTGGAAAAGACTCTGATGCTGAGAGGGATTGGGGGCAGGAGGAGAAGGGGATGACAGAGGATGAGATGGCTGGATGGCATCACTGACTCGATGGACGTGAGTCTGAGTGAACTCTGGGAATTGGTGATGGACAGGGAGGCCTGGCCTGTTGCGATTCATGGGGTCGCAAGAGTCAGACACGACTGAGTGACTGAACTGAACTGAACTTTAGCAACTTAGCATACATGCATGCATGCAAACCTACCTAAAGAGATGAAAGACCTGTATGCAGAAAACTATAAGACATGGATGAAAGAAATCAAAGAAGACACAAACAAATGGAGAGATATAACATGTTCCTGGACTGGAAGAACCAATATTGTGAAAATGACTATACTACCCAAAGCAATCTACAGATTCAATGCAATCTGTATCAAAGTACCAATGATATTTTCCCACAGAACTAGAACAGTAAATGTCACAATTATTATGGAAACAGAAAAGATTTCAAATAGCCAAAGCAATCTTGAGAAAGAAGAATGGAGCTGGAGGAATCAACCTTCCTGACTTCAGACTATCCTATAAAGCCTACAGTCACCCATTCAGAATTTTATATCTAGTAAAAATATCTTTCAAGAGTGTGGCGGATTCATGTTGATGTGTGGCAAAACCAATATAATATTGTAAAGTAGAAAAAAAAGATTAAAAAAAAGAGTGAAGGTATGATAACAATGCTTTCAGATCATCTTAGCTAAGCTAAGGTAGGCTAAGTCGCTTCAGTTGTGTCTGACTCTGTGTGACCCCATAGACAGCAGCCCACCAGACTCTGCCATCCCTGGTATTCTCCAGGCAAGAACACTGGAGTGGGTTGCCATTTCCTTCTCCAATGCATGAAAGTGAAAAGTGAAAGTGAAGTCGCTCAGTCATGTCCAACCCATAGCGACCNGAGGAATCAACCTTCCTGACTTCAGACTATCCTATAAAGCCTACAGTCACCCATTCAGAATTTTATATCTAGTAAAAATATCTTTCAAGAGTGTGGCGGATTCATGTTGATGTGTGGCAAAACCAATATAATATTGTAAAGTAGAAAAAAAAGATTAAAAAAAAGAGTGAAGGTATGATAACAATGCTTTCAGATCATCTTAGCTAAGCTAAGGTAGGCTAAGTCGCTTCAGTTGTGTCTGACTCTGTGTGACCCCATAGACAGCAGCCCACCAGACTCTGCCATCCCTGGTATTCTCCAGGCAAGAACACTGGAGTGGGTTGCCATTTCCTTCTCCAATGCATGAAAGTGAAAAGTGAAAGTGAAGTCGCTCAGTCATGTCCAACCCATAGCGACCCCATGGACTGCAGCCTGCCAGGCTCCTCTATCCATGGGATTTTCCAGGCAAAAGTACTGGAGTGGGGTGCCATCGCCTTCTCCATCAGATCATCTTAGTCTTTTTTTTTTTTTTTTGGTTGCACAGCATCGCATGTGAAGTCTTAGTTCTCCCACCAGTGATGCAACCCGCATTTCCTACATTGGAAGTGCGGAGTGTTAACCACTGGGCCTCCAGGGAAGTCCTAGATCATCTTAGATTGATTCTACAATTTTCTTTAGTGTAGTGACACATTATCACTCTTATTATAATAATTACCACATTCAATTACATCTGTTATTGACATTTCAGACCCTGCTCAATTTTAATCTTTATGTGGGAGAAACGTCCTTAGGAAGACAAACATTTAAATACATCTCATACTTGGACAATTTAAGAGAATGGATCTCTTTTCTTCTTCACTCATCAGGAAACGACAGGGTTGTAAACTCAGTTGACTAGCTTATAGAAGGGCTCAATGTCAGAGAAAGGAATTATTGCAGATTTTTAAGCATCCTCAGCATCAGTGCTTTGTGTTTGCCTTCTTTTTAAGTGTAGTGAACATTTAGAAAGTCATTGTTATCTTTTAAGTGTAGTGCATTAACACGCTCCATATTCAAGTAAAAATGGCATTTTTAAAAATTTCAGGACTTCTGATTGTACCTGTATCTTCTTGTGGCATGAATAATTTAACTACAAGTAGTGACTAGAATAACTTCCCAACTTCAGCACTGGTCTATTAGACTATATAAAAAGTGGAGCATTGTACTTTTCAATCCATTGTTGTGACATCTCAAGGGAAAATAAAATCCTGCAGTTAAAAATCGCTTTTATGTTTCTTGCCTTCAGCACTATCACCTAGATTCTAACTAGGTCTTTGTGCAGGGTTTTGGTCCTTGGAGACGGATCACGTTATATTCTCTGAACTGTTAACTATCTCCACGTAGACATGAAGGATGACTCTGCCCTCCTTCTCTCAGACCTACTTTCCTTTTACATCTTTGGAAAATAGCATTCTTGTTTTTGTCAATTATAATCTGGTACCACTGATATACACCTGGGGAAGTTTGTGTTATTATTGGGTTTGGTTCACTCTGGTTTCTCACTGTATCTTGTTAACATCACTAATTATTCCTTTAAAAGGAGGAAAGTGATTTCTTCTGTTATGTGGTTTTCTAAGAGTGACTGATTTGAGTTTTAAATACAGAAAAAGAAAAGTAAACGTACATTAATGTAATACTTTGTAAGACATTTGATCAGATGAAATTGTACACTGAGGCAGAATTTCATACAACCACTACCTGTATTCTCAGAGATGGTGATATGTAATATTGTTGACATGGTTTCAAGTTCAAACCACTTACACCAGTTTCAAGAGTAACTAAAAAGCTATTTTTACAGCTCTATGCAACTATTTTAAATATAATAATATCTAAGGTGGTGAGTAATACTGATTTCAGTTGTCATACTGAAAGTTGCTGTTGTTTGGCTCCTAAGTCCAGTGTGACTCTTTGCTGCCCCATGAACTGCAACATGCCAGGCTTCTTATCTCCTGGAATTGCTCAAACTCATGTCCATTGAGTCAGTAATGCCATCCAACCATCTCAGCTTCTGTCACCTCTTCTCATCCTGCCCTCAATCTTTCCAGCACCAGGGTCTTTTCCGAAGTGTCAGTTCTTTGCATCAGGAAGCCAAAGTATTGGAGTTTCAGCTTCAGCATCAGTCCTTCCAAGGTTGATTTCCTTTAAGACTGACTGATTTCATAAAGAAGAAAACCTATAATTTCACTTGGATAATTTTATCTAAGCCAATAAACAACACGGTTAGTACAAAAAAGCTAGGTTTACATCACCCAGCTGTGTTTTCTTACTACCACCATAACCAAAGCAGAATAAAGAATGTTATTACATTTGAATGACTTATGACATTATTTTACATCATAAAAAGCAGGGCATATCTTCAAATAAAGAAGTCTCAATGAGAGAGACTTGCAAATTTCTTCTAATGTTAATAAGTATCAATACTTATTTTCAGAAATGATATATACTATTTGTTGAATAATCATCTCATTGGGTGTCTGAGGTTACCACTTGCTACATTTAACTTAAACCCCATTTTCCTGTACACCCCCCTTATGTTAAGCAACATGGAATTTGTAGCTGTAATTAAAATTTATTCTGGATGCATCCTCATATAGCAGACTAGAGAACTACTAGACTATTGTAGTTACTGTCTGCCGCGGCCTCTCTTATCTCTAGAACCTCTGACCCTCTTGTTTGGTCAATACCGAATGTTGTTTTCCAAAGCAAAGGTCCAGGAAGAAACATTTTTACTTATCCTTTCCTTTTTCCTGCTCACACTTCTGAACTGAGATCCCCTTTGCAAACTATTTTTAACAACCCTCCATCTTTCAAAACATGTAATCCCTGTGCTTTTCAAAATCTGGTGTGGTAATATCGACAGTCTTCAGAAACCTCTGAACAATTCCCTGAGAAATATGTTACTTTCTTACTTCTGAAACAAAACTCATCTCAAGTACTTAGTTGGAGGAATCGAATAAAAGTGATTTGCTCCACTTAACTATCTGTACCCCTTCCATCCTATGAAATTCCTCAAAAATGTTAAAACTTTAAAAACATGTTAAGATTAGAGCCTCCTTAAAAATAAGATCTTGTACACTGAATGGAGATTATGTGTTAATCAGATTATAGTGTACTTTCTCAGAAGAAATTTGAGTAAATTTTAAAAATATTAATTAAATAGTTTATCATTTTTGACTGAAAAAAATGTTCATATCAATTGAGTGCTTTTTCATTTTAAGAAGGCAGAATCCTGTGACTCACAGGTATTTTTTCCTCCTATGCAAAATGTTAAATACATCCTTAGTCTCTATTGAAATGAAATGCTTCTAGTTTATCCATTTGTTTCTATGACTAAGTCAAAGCAGGGAACATTTCTGCTAGGATGACTGCCAGTCTGTCCCCACATGCTTTAAAAATTCCACAGCTAACGTTCAATTACAGGAAGTACACTTGCTCCCTGACACTTTCTTTCTTAAACTTAAAATTAAAATAGAACTGCTTTGCACATAAAATAAAATTTTAGAAGTTTACTAAAAAGCTAAAGAAGAATCATTTGATTTCATGTAGAAGAGAGATAATATTTCATATAGCACTTAACCTAACAAAACAAGCAAGTTGCTGACAATTTATTGATGTTGGCAATGGTATTCTAACACTTAAACCTTTTCCCCTTAGTTCAAAATATTTGCATTGTGTTTCTCTCCAAGAAAGTGTTATTGCATTATGATAGTAATGAAAATTGAGGAGCATTAGTTAGCATTAGAAATAACTCTGTTCCCATTTAGCTATAATATTTTAGTTCAAGTAGCCAAGAGATAAATGACTAAGTGCATTAAATAAGTGATCCTGACAATCCAATGACCATGGTAGCCTGTGGCTTACACTGTGCCTGAGATTCACCCTACTAGGTAAGAAATTTCTCAGGACTGGGACATTTCAGTGCAAGATAATGCTAGGCAACTATGGAGTATGAACCAGAGAATCACTAATATAAAAACACTAATTTTGTAGCGCTGTAAATGCAATACTATTCCTTGAGTTGTATTGACTTGCACAAATCACATCAGTTCAGTTCAGCTCAGTTGCTCAATTGTGTTCAACTCTTTGCGACCCCATGGGCTGCAGCATGTCAGGCCTCCCTGTCCATCACCAACTCTCAGAGTTTACTCAAACTCATGTCCATTGAGTCAGTAATGCCATCCAACCATCTCATCCTCTGTTGTCCCCTTCTCTTTCCACCTTCAATCTTTCCCAGCATCAGGGTCTTTTCCAGTGAGTCAGTTCTTCGCATCAGGTGGCCAAAGTATTGGAATTTCAGATTCAACATCTGTCCTTCCAACGAATATTCAGGACTGATTTCCTTTAGGATGGACTGGTTGGATCTCCTTTCAGTCCAAGAGACTCTCAAAAGTCTTCTCCAATACCACAGTTAAAAAACATCAATTCTTTGGCTCTTAGCTTTCTTTATAGTCCAACTCTCACATCCATACATGACCACTGGAAAAACCGTAGCCTTGACTAGACAGACCTTTGTTGCCAAGGTAATGCCTCTGCTTTTTAATATGCTGTCTAGGATAATCAAAACTTTTCTTCCAAGAAATAAGTGTCTTTTAATTTCATGGCTGCAGTCACCATCTGCAGTGATTTTGGAGCACCCCAAAATAAAGTCTGTCACTATTTCCATTTTTCCTGTACCTATTTGCCATGAAGTGATGGGACTGGATGCCATGATATTAGTTCATTTGCTTTTAATTCACCTCTTTTCATTTTTCTTGAAGAATAAGTGGACTGTGAACCCAGAGACCTGAGATTTGTGTATATGTGTGTGTGTCTCTATTACTAGACAGTGGTAACTGATAATAATAGGATTCAATAAGTATCTATAAAGAGCTAGCCACTATGCTGAGTTCTTTAAATACACTTTCAAAATTAAGCCTGAAAGCCACCCTGATGTGTTCTCACCACTGAAAACAGCTCTTGTCAATAAACACTTAATAGTGAGTATGCAAGTGTCCAAAGGCGATATCACCACCACACCACAATGGGTTCAGAAAATGGTGTAACCTGCCAGCTTTATACCACCCAGTAAGAAGCAGAGGCAGACTATGGAAAACAGTATGGGGATTCCTGAAAAAACTGAAAATAGAGCTGCCATATAATCCAGCAATCCCATTCCTGGGCATATATATGGAAAAATATGAAAAATCTAATTAGAAAAGATATATTCACTCATATGTTCATTGCACTCTTCCCAGTAGATAGTCCATGGAAGCAACCTAAGTGTCCAACAACAGAGGAATGGACAAAGAAGATGTGGCATATATATACCATGGAATAGTACTCAGCCATAAAAAGAATGAAACAATGTGATTTCCAGGAACATGGATGGACCTAGAGATTGTCATTTTGAGTGAATCAAGTCAGAAAGATGAATATAAAATGATATCATTTATATGTGGAATCTAAAATATGACACAAATGAACTAATCTATGAAACAGAAACAGAATCACAGACACAGAGAACACTTGCGGTCTGTTGAGTCATTGAGTCAGTAATGGAATCGGTCCATTCAGTCTCCTCAATGGACAAGGCGGAGGGATGGATTGGGAGTTTGGATTAATAGATGCAAACTATTATGTAAAGAATGGGTAAACAACAATGTCCTACTCTATATTACAGGGAACTATACTGAAGAAGCCAAAATGGGAAGGAATATGAAATATTATATATATAAATGGTTCACTGGGCTGTACAGCAAAAATTAACACAATATTGCAAATCAATTATAATTTAATAATTTTTTTTAAAAAGGAAGCAGATGCTAGATTGGAATACAGGTCTAACTGATTGACTACAAAGTTCCTGTTTTGATTCTCCACGCACACATTTTTACCTGAATTCTGTGAACTTCAGGTCATTATTTAGGAGACAAAAGGACTTACGTGATTTTTAAAGGTTCTTCCCAAATTAAATATATTTTGAAAATCCATGTCCAACCTTTTAAAAATTAATATCAAACACAGATGTAAGAAGTGGATTGGGATACTGAGAGTTAATCTGGAAGTTTTTCACCTTGAAAAGTTGGCAGTTTTGCTGGATTTAGGGCTGAGTGTAACAAGTGAGCCTCAGGTATTTCCTTTTGTGGGTTTATATACTCTCTTATCTCAGTTCTGTTATCCAAGCAACTCTGGAAACCAGACCTTCTGAAACTCATTTGGCTGCGAATTCTGGCTTGACCTAAACTGATTTGACTTCAGATATTAACCTGAACTGATGTGAGATGGTTTCTAGTCTTTATTTATCAACAAATACTTAAGAGTATTTGTTGCCAAAAATAGGAATGTAGTTGGCCATGATGTGCTACTTCCATTCCTTGAAGTGAAGAAGGCTAGGACATTAACACCTTGCACAGTGTAGGCAATGTATACCTATCTATAAATCCAAAACATCTGAATTATAAAGTATATCTAGACAAAAGGTTTTAGGATGATGGACAATGGGCTTGTTCATGCCCCAGTCACTAAAGTCATACTCAGAGTGGATCTTTACATTTTAAGAAGGTTCTGGTTTTAAGACTTTGATAGGCACCCAATGTAGAATTGGGTTTCCTTATTTTGTAAAGGAAAACCAACAGAAATCAAAGTAGGTCAGACAGAACTATTGCTCACCAGGATGGTACATGCATCTCTATAAGCTCTGGCATTTTGGAGGCAGAAGCACGTAGTGGAATCCTGGGAGTGACATTGTCCCATCTACTACAGCAGTATACCTGGAGCAACCCAGACCACTCCACCACTGCCAGCTATTCTTTGACACAGCTACTACTTTCTGTTTCTAACATTTACCTGTTGTTTCCCCCATTCCTGTCCTAATTTTAGAACAATCAGAACATTTCAAGGTAGCATAATAATAAGAGAGAGAAAACCCACAACATTGAACCTATATGCCATCTCCTGGTTTTCCTAGTTTTCTTACTGACATTATCCTATTGGGTATTCACATAAAACAAGCAGAGAAGGAAGAAAAGTGTTTCCTATGACTCCATTTAAAAGATGGCAAGACTTATGGTCCCAGAGGGTAAGTGACTGGTCATTGCCACAGAGCTACTTGGTGACAGCTGAGAGACTAGACTCTAGGTTCTTAGCAAAGTGAACTTGCCACTGTTCCGGCAATGACTCTGCAACTTAACTTTTGTCATTTGACTAAGGCTACCTTAGGATAGCTCTCTTTTTAAATAGTTGTTATATAAACACATGCACGGTATTCCACAAATATCATGGCAACAAATAAGATAAAATTATATAAAATGATATTACAGTATGACTCACACAATTTCTTGATTGCAACTCCAAATGTTTTTCCTAGTCTATGCAAGATACAAGACAAAGTTCTTAAAATGACACTTAAATTCCTGTATGTCTGAGAATTTGGAGACCAGCCAAGCATTCATTCTGATACTGCAGAAACTAACTCTGTGCCTTACAAAATGGATCACAGCATGCTCCTGAGATATCTTAAAGACGCTGTGAACTTCAATCACGGTGAGGAGAGTGGTTTCTGTACGGTGGCTGACTTCAGTGGTCCCTTGAAAGCCTTCAGGTGGGGTTTCACATGGCAGTAAAGAGTCCTAGATAATCATGTGTCTATGCTTCAGGGTCCTTCATGGTTAGCTTCTTTTAGTCTCCCTTTATAAATCATTAGCTTTCCTCCTTTTGTTTGTAACTGATAATGCAGGAATGTAGCAGTTTCTGTATCTTTTTGATCAGGTTGTATTTTGATGGAATTATGTCCTCTCTAAATTCCTATGTCGAATCCGAACCTCCAGTGTGATGCTGTTTGGAGATGGAGTCTCGGAGGTAACTAGGTTTGGGTGGATTTATGGGGGTGGGGCCTTCATGACGGGATTAATGCCCTGAGAAGGGACACTACAGAAAGCTTGCTGTCTTTTTCCGCTACACCATGTGAACACACAGCAAGAAAGCAGCCGTCTGCCAGCCAGGAAGAGGGTGCTTCCCAGAAACTGATGATACTGGCACTCTGATCTTAGACTCCCAGTCTCCAGAACTGTAATGAAATAAGTGTCTTTTCTGTTTAAGCTGGCTAGTCTGTGGCATTTTATAATAGCAGCCCACTCTCACCCAGCCAGGATAGTTACAGCATTGTAAATGCCACCTCACTGGAGACACTGACCATAATCAATGCTGCTATATGCTTTGAAGCTGCAAGTTATTCAGGTACATAAATCTAGTTTAGCAGTATTCATTTCCTAGATATAAGAAGAAAATAACACATGGCAGGTCGAAAATGAGCATGACTTAGTAGGACATGCCAGAAGTTTAGCTGAGTCCCAGTCCTTCAGTGAGTGTCAAGTTGTAGAGGAAAAACCAAGTTTCTCTAAAATATATTTTAGATGTTTCCAAGTTATGTCTTTTCCCTTGGGGTAGATATTCAGTCAATAAAAGTCCAACTTCCTCTCCAGTTGCTTTCCTCCTCCTGTACTTCCTAAGATGACATGGGAACCTGGGTAGCTCTCTGTAACCTCATTGCCATTTACACAGGGATCCTTCAGTCTGTGTCTGAGGAGATGGATGCCTGCTTTTGCCTTACCATTGAGTGCCTTCTGTACCTTTGTTACTAATGTCTATGGCAGATGGACTGCTGCAGCTACTCTGAGTACAGTCAGGATCAGTTGGTGAGTCCTTGCTGAAATGGTCCCTTTACAACTTTCCCTGAGTCTTTGTCTGTGCATTGTGGTCCATGCACTGTTCTCACTCTTAATCCCACTGCAGGCATCTGACTCTCAGTTGCACAGAAGACCTCCTGGAGGGGATAGACTGAGCTTGCCTTCATGTTGCTTGAGGTGACAGCATGCTGATTAAACCCTTGCAAAGAGGTCCTGAGAAGAGGGGAGATCATTTTAAATGGTGCAGTGAAGAATACTGAAAACACAGTTTGATGATAGCCACAAATAGTTTTCATAAAGCTGAGATACACAGTGTAAACTCCAGCACAATGAAATACTTAATGAATTAGTAAAAACTTAGGATCTCCCTTGCGGTTGAATGTTTTATTAGATATTAATGAATATTTTCCTTTTACTAAATGACTGTTTTAACCAAATCTAAAAACTAAAATATAATCAGAAACATATGTTTTTGTACCCCCTTGTCAACTGTTTAATAAACCCGAAGCAATTCTAAGGAGACTCAGACAATTCTTGCCTTTAAAGCATTATAATCTGAAGTCTTTCATTTTGAGTCACAGGGTTCCAATGGATCTACTTTGCCCTGAAAATTATAAATAAAAATGTCTAGAGCCCTAATGTAATTATTTATGAGTCTTCCCTATATATGAAAATAATGATTACGATAAAAATGATATCTAACTTGGTAACATGACGCTGATGGCTTCGGTTGTGCTTGTGTTCTGATTTTTTTTTTTCCATTTTCTTAGTTTCCAGTAATTTACTCCTTAGATAAACATTAAAAAAGTTCTCTATGGTAATTATATTTTAAGGGTAATCTTTATTGTTTCCTATATATTTTAAATTAATTTAAATCAATATTATACCTGTTAAAAGTATCTATTTTGACAAAAGAAGCAGCAAAAACTTTTCTTTAGTAGGAAAATACTAGAGCTGGCACAAATTCTGAGACTGGCCAATCAGTCTTCATAGATGAGGAAACCACAACTCTGGGATATAAAGTGAATGATTTATTGCCAATCAGATACCAGAAGAAATTGGATTATTAATTCTAGGTTTCTTAACTCTTGACCCAATGTTGTTGTTTTATAGCCTTAAGATCAATTTTAAATATAAATGTAGATATACTAATAATCATTTTCAGAATTATAGCCCCATGTTTCTAGATTTGGAAATCGTCATACATTACTATTCATCCCATTTATTGTGTATTGAGTATGTGTTACATGCTAGAACCTGTGCAAAGTACTTGTCATAGATTAGCTCATTTATTTCTAAGAGCAATCTGACAAGAGTATCGTTGCTGTTATTATTTCTATTTGATAAAGACTCAGAGACTCCAGTAGGTGAAGTTCCCATGTTCACAGTTGCATCCTTGGTGAAAACGATGGCAGAATGAACCCAGACTTCTGGCTTTCCCAGCACGTCAACTTCATGAATTTCTCTGGGAGGCTGAATTTAGCCACAGCTGCCCACATGTCTGTTGTGATGCTAGAAAACTGGGAATTCTGTAATTTACTCAGGTTCTATTTTTATACCACTCATTAAATAAACTTAGCAGCATAATTGGGACTCACCTTTGCCAAATTAAATGATTTTCTGGAATGATTTTTCCATGTCAAACTCCTGATTCTATATTGCTTTCCTGTTCTTACTTCTCACTGCCTCTTTTTCCTACCATTCTCTTGTTTTAATATATTTTATTTTGTGTTGTATGGATCTTTATATAATCTTCATATATATATATATATATAATGTACACATCATTACAAATACTTTTATAACCTTCTTGGAACAAAGTCAGACCCAAATATAAAACAAATAATTAAATAAATGATTCAATCTCAAATCATTTTAATTAAAAGCTAGAATAATGCAGGTTAATTTTTCATGAGTGTAGAATAAACTATGAGCCATTCCAGAAGCAGATACTGAAAGAGCTCAAGTATATCCAACCACAAAGTTCTGCAAGATGGAACATATATGCAGGGCTTATTTCAAGAGGAAACGGGTAGTCCAGAGTCATTTACAGAGGTTCACTCTAGCAGGATAAACTGGATGGTTACTGTCTCACTAGTTAGACATCACTTTTTGATTAATTCTCTGGCTTTTTTCCTCCAAATTATTCCTAATAAGAATTTTATTTTTTAACTGAAGCATAGTTAATTTACCATGTTGCATTTCAAGTATACAACAAAGTGATTTAGTTTTATTCTTTCTCAGATTGTTTTCCATTATAGGTTATTTCAAGGTACTGTGTTTAATTCCCTATGCTATACAGTGGGTCTTTGTTGGTTATCTATTATGTATATAGTAGTGTGTGCTAATTTCAAATTTCTAATTTATCTCTCCCCTTCCCCCCCCCCTTTTTTTTTTAACTACAGCAAATTGTATATCAGAAACCCTATTAAAATCACTGGTTGACTTAGGTAAAAAAAAAATCACTGTATTATATAGGAAGAACTATAAGAGGAACTGTTATTATATTGGGCTTCCCTAATAGCTCAGTTGGTAAAGAATCCAGCTGCAATGCAGGAGACCCCAGTTGGATTTCTGGGTCAGGAAGATCCAATGGAGAAGGGATAGAATCCCCACTCCAGTATTCTTTGGCTTCCCTTGTGGCTTAGCTGGTAAAGAATCTGTCTGCAATGTGGGAGACCTGGGTTTGGCTCTTGGGTTGGGAAGATTCTCTGGAGAAGGCAGATGCTATCCACTCCAGTGTTCTGGCCTGGAGAATTCCATGGACTGTATCATCCAGGGGGTTGCAAAGAGTCGGACATGACTGAACGATTTTCACTTTCATGCCAAATAAACATTGCATTTTCCTATTAGAGATCTCTTGTGGGTACTGTCTGAACTTCTGATTTAAATCATTTAGAACTAATATCCTTATAAATATAGAATGGCTGATTAAATTATTACATGGGTGTCACTAAAGCAGAATAATAAAAAGACATCTCATATTTTATTATAAACAGCCTATAATATAGATATTTAATGTCACCTGTCTGTTCAGTTCAGTCTCTCAGTCGTGTCCGACTCTTTGTGACCCCACAAACTGCAGCACACCAGGCGTCCCTGTCCATTATCAACTCCCAGATCTTGCTCAAACTCATGTCCATTAAGTCGGTGATGCCATCCAACCATCTCATCCTCTCTCGTCCCCTTCTCCTCCTGCCTTCAATCTTTCCCAGTTTCAGGGTGTTTTCTAAAGAGTCAGTTCTTCGCATTAGGTGGCCAAAGTATTGGAGTTTCAGCCTCAGCATCATGAATATTCCAATGAATATTCAGGACTGATTTCCTTTAGGACTGACAGGTTTGATCTCCTTGCAGTCCAAGGGAAAGCAATTTTCTGATATTTTATTTATCCAATGATTCTAAAAATGGACTTTTATAAACTACTATCCTATTTAATTTTACCCTTGTTAAGATCTATTTAAAATAACAACATGAGTAACAAACACTTGATTCTAAAATTAACCTGTCCAGATTCCCATTGTGAGATATTCTAAGGTAATTTTATTCTTCATATGAATAATTGACATATTTTTAGAATGTCTGCATAAATTAGGAAATTCAGCAATATTCATTAGACTAAACTATTTTGTTGGTATTTATTTCCTAAATTCTGTCAACCAAAAAGAAAATGTAAGCCCTGCTATCCCACATTTCTGTGTAGAAATTGCTTTACTTGAAATTCTATTAATATCAAACATCTTTATAAAAGGTGACTTAACTCTATCTTTCAAAACATATTTCAGTTTGAAAAAGGATGTGTCTGTGTGTGTGCATGTGTGTTCACGCTCTCTGGTGTCCAGCTCTTTGCAACACCATGGACTATAGCCGCCAGGTTCCTGTGTCCATGGGATTTCCCAGGCAAGAATACTGAAGTGGGTTGCCATTTCCTCCTCCAAAGAATCTTCCTGACTCAGGGTGTGAAACCATCTCCTGCACCTCCTGCACTGGCAGGCAGATTCTTTACCACTACTGCCACCTGAGAAGCCCTGTGTTAATTAGATTGAAATTGACTAAGTCAGGTGGCATTATATATTTGCTAGTGCCTTGATTTCCATCAGAAGAAGAATAAATACACGTTACTATTAAAATATCACAGCATGCACACATTGCTGTGGAAAGAGAAACCAAATCAGTCGTCAGTTCCCTCCACATTTGGCATAAAATTCAGTAGCTCCCAGAGTAAGCAGGATTAGATGCTCATTGTCAAACAAAATTGCCAATTCTGTGTTACAGATTTTTTTTTTAGTGTTCTACTCTGGAACACCAAAATGAAGAAATATGTAAAATATGCAAACATTTCATGTGCAAGTTACAGGAAGAACATAGGAAATAAACATATTCTATTGAATACTGTAGCATGACCAATTGAACTGAGCTCACTTACTAAAGACATAATCTTTATTAACAACTGAATCAGAATTTATTATCTGTTAAAAAAGTTTTATTATCTATTAAAAAAGAAATAGATAATTTATTATCTATTGAAAAAGAAATAATTTATTATCTATTGAAAAATAAATAAATAATTTGTTATCTATTAAAACAGTTTTCAAACATAGTCATTATTTCTCATAAGTGAGAAAAAATTGCTAACCTTTTCCCCTTTACTAATTGGACACTCTGCCTTCTCTTTTGGATGATGCCAGCAGACCACAGCAGTCTTTCAGATGGTGAGGAGAAATCAATTCTGCAGTTATATTTTTAGCAGTGCTGGCCCAGGAACATGCTTAAAAATACTGCATCAGAACTATCCTGACAGTCATAACTTCAGGGCAATTTAGGAACTACCTTCAGATCCAATCTGAAAATCAGACTTCTTGCCAAGAAGTTAAGTTTTAGAAACTGGTGGCTCAGATGTTAAAGAATCTGCCTGCAACGCCAAAAACACAGGTTCGATCCCTGGGTTGGGAAGATGAGCTGGAGATGATCCACTCCAGTATTTTTGCCTGGAGAATCCTATAGACAGAGGAGCCTGGTGGCTACACGCCATGGGGTCATAGAGTCGTAGACAACTAAGTGATTAACACTTTAGCCACTAGCAGAACATGGGTCAGAAAAAGGAGGCAGGGCAGATCATAACAGCCATACGCATGGAAAAGAGAGGTTGCCGTAGACTATTGACTAGAGCCCAAAACAAATACCACTTACAAATGTCATGACATGAAGAGTATGATTTTTTTTTTTTTCCTGGCACTGGTCAGGCTTTTTACTCATTTTCTCAGCATTTTAACATATACATATCTATTTTCAGGGCTTCCCTTATGGCTAAAAATAAATACATACATATTAAAATGCTGAAAGAAAATTAGCAAATAAAAAACATGACCAGTGTTAGGAAAAAAAAAATATCATACTCTTTATGTCCTGACATTGGTAAGTGGTATTTGTTTTGGGCTCTAATCAATAGCCTATGGTAACCTCTCTTTTCCATGCATATGGTTGTTATGGTCTGTCCTGTCTTTCTCTGCTGCCTTCTTTTTCTGACCCATGTACTGCTAGTGAGTAAAATGTTTGTCTCTCAGCCGTGTCTGACTCTTCAGTTACACTGTTTCAATGTTACTGGTTTCCATTTATAGTACAGGTAATAATTTTTCCTTTTAGGATAAATTTAAGTGGAAACGGTGAGTCAGTTGAAGGGAAAATATGTAAGCAACCACACAGATGATGTAAAGATGTGGCAAAGGGACACAAAACAAATTTAAAAAATATTGTAAATACCTAATTTTGAACGTTTCCATTAGAAATATGTGAAATACCTTGAGAAAACTTAAAGAGTATAGCTTGGTAGGTTGAATAAACTGTACTTTTTAAAACCGTTTCCCCAAGTTTGGCCTGAATTCTAGTTAGGGGAAGATGTAAATATGCCCATTTCACTTCTTCAAACAGGTTCTTAGAAGTAACTGTCCCTCTTCCTGCATATACAATAGGTTGAATTTGTGCAGAAATCACACCTGAATCTACATGAGCGATATCTCTATGCAGTGGGCATGTAGAGATTAGAGTCAGTGGACGGTCCTCTGCAACGGCTGGCTCTTTCACAAAAACAGTGGAACAGGTCTGTCTTCTTCTTACAGGCTCAGATGTGACAAGGGGAAAGAGGGCTGTAAATGTCCTCCTGGGCACAAAAGCAAGGAGCAAATAAATGTGAAAGGAACTTGTGCTTTTCTTGCTTAATTAGCTTCAAATCTCTAAGACATTCATCACATCCCAGTCAAGTGATAGAAGTAGGACAGCAAAAGGGAAATGTGGGGAAGTTTAGCGGAGCGCAGCATCAGCTATTATCAATCTGATGAACCTTTCGCTTGTAACCTTTGAAAGTACGATTACCATAAAGTGAAGCAAGCCTGAAGAAAAAAAAAAAAATTCTCTGGAAGACATTTCTAGGATTTTAAAATGTATAAGGATGGGAAACAGTAAGTAACAACGTAAAACTTTATAAAATTGTTCATGGTTAACATTTATAATGAATTAAATTACATTTAGATTGACATACATCCAGTTACTTTTTAAAATAGATCAAATGTGTGCTCCTGAACATGTTTTGAAAATTATATTTTAAAGACACTTTGCTATATTGAGGAACTCTATAGAAATCACTTTTAGGTACTTACATTCCTATTAATTTAATACATTTTCTTTTTTTTTTTAGTTTAAAAAATATTATTTATTTTAATTGGAGGTTAATTACTTTACAATATTGTATCGGTTTTCCCACACATCACCATGTATCCACCACAGGTACACATGTGTTCCCCATCCTCAACCCCCCTCCCTCCTTCCTCCCTGTACCATCCTTCTGGGTCGTCCCAGTGCACCAGCCCCAAGCATCCAGTATCATGCATTGAAACTGGGCTGGTGACTCGTTTCATATATGATACTATACATGTTTCAATGCCATTCTCCCAAATCATCCCACCCTCTCCCTCTCCCTCAGAGTCCAAAGATTGTTTTATACATCTGTATCTCTTTTGCTGTCTTGCATACAGGGTTATCATTACTATCTTTCTAAATTCCATATATATGCGTCAGTATACTGTATTAGTGTTTTTCTTTTTGGCTTACTTCACTCTGTATAATAGGTTCCAGTTTCACCCACCTTATTAGAACTGATTCAAATGTATTCTTTTTAATGGCTGAGTAATACTCCATTGTGTATATGTACCACAGCTTTCTTATCCATTCATCTGCTGATGGACATCTAGGTTGCTTCCATGTCCTGGCTATTATAAACATTTTCAAACTCTGATTTTATTGTTTACATGGAGGAAGTGCTTGTAGCACTTATATCAGCAAAATATATCCTAACTATACTATTTACAGAGTCTGTGGAAAAATAAAACTGTTTAAAAAATCCCTGGAAGAGTTCTGCTTCTGGATGATATGAAACAGCTGGAGCAGACTTGCCAATTTCCCATGTATAAATCAGACATAACAGACAATACTTCTGCGCCCAAATGTGGGACAATGGGCAGCGTGACAGCGACCCCTGATATAAGGGACACAAATGATGAGAGTCTAGAGTTGCCCCAGCTTTCTGTCTGGAGGTACCCGCCTGACCACATGCAGGAGGAGAAAGTAAATTTCAATATAATGGTCTTACTGAGTGAAAGAAAAGAGGGCAGAGCTCAGGCAGAGTGATGTGGTATAATTTAAAGGACATAATACCAGAGAGATTTGAGCTCTGCAAAGACAGAGCTCCCCAAAACCTGTACAAGGATCCCCTTAAGCTGGTTGCTATACTGAGCAAAACTGTGGGAGGAACTGTAAAGTGAACAGTTCCCAGAGCTTGTTCAGGTCTGGAAGATATTGTGATCCGATACAGACTTTGGAGTCTTCATAGCAAATTAGGGAAGTTCTAGATACACCTAACAGCAGTCACACTTTACTAGTATGGGCATCTCACTATTCGAGGAGGCTCCTAATGGTCTCCATGTCCTGGGACTCATGTTCTCTTCTCCTTAAATGTGATCAGGGCATAGTGACTTGTGATAATTAGTAGAATATGGCAAAAGTGATGAGACATAACTTCTGAGGTTAGATTAAAAGGCGTCTTACTTGTCTTCTCTCTTGGCTTGCCCTGGTGGGAGACTGAAGCATGTAGCCATACCTGAAGCCTGTAGTCTACATCCTTCAGATGCAAGAATAGTGATACTAGTTGAGAACTTGGATTTCCTGAAAATAATACTGTTGGAAATGGTAAACGTGTGAGTAAGTATAACTTTGTGTCAATATTATTCTCTCATTTTTATAAAACGGAAATAACAGAAAGTGTACCGTGGAACTTGTAACATACTTGTAATATGTTATAAATCCTGTGTATGAAAACCAAAATATGAAGGATGGGGGGAAATATAATTTCTATGTTGTTAAGATTTTTTTGCATTTTACCTGAAGTGATGTAACATTAACTGAAGCAGAGTGTGACAAGTTAAGAAGCATGTAGAAAACCCTAGAAAAACCATTAAAAGTGAAATATAAAGTATTGATATAAGACAGTAGAAGAAATTGGAGCAAAAAAAGAAATAAAAGAGAGAAGAGAGAAAATAGCAGAGGTATAATTACAAAACAAATAATGAAAGGATAGATTTTAACTTAACAATATTCTTAATTAAAGGAAATGAAGGAAAGACTACAGTTAAAAGTGGACGAGTACCCCACTGGATGAAACAGATAAACACAATTATATGACCCACAAGAAATGGTAAAAACAGGTATAACCATATTAATATCAGAGAAAGTAAATTTTAGGACAAGGAATTATACTTTAAAAATTATAAAATAATAAAGTGGGAAATTAATTAAGAAGATTAATTTATAACCCTAAATGTTTATGCTCACTAACTGTGACCCCAACCCCAGCACTTCCTCCATAACCCGTCACATGCCGTGTCTGTCTCTCTGCATCAGCACAAAGTAGGTTAATGGAAAAGCAAACAGTTAACCCTGGAACAATGCAGATTTGAACTGTGTGGGTCCACGTATGCATGGATCTTTTTTAGTAGTGAACACTACAGAACACTACAGTGAACACTTCAGTTGGTGGAGGAACCAAGGATGTGGACGGCCAGCCGTAAATTGTGCTCAAATTAACCCCCATATTGTGCAAAAGTCAACTGTATTCCCGAATGGGATCCCAACTTGGGGCTTGAATTGCTGTGTGGTCTTGGGCATGTCCTTTCCCTCTCTGGACCTTACTTTTTCAATGGATCAAGTTAGGAAGCTGGACTTGGTAATCTCCAAGGGTCTGTCCTCCTTTACTACCCAGTAGAGGGATCCCATGTCTTCTGATATGGATATTCTGAACCACCATAGATTTGCTGTTGTTGTTATTTTTTTAAGTACTTAGAAACATAAAAAAAATAGGGAGGTATGCCTAAAAATCTGGATCTAGTGCGTCTTGAATACAATCCTGAGAGTCTGGTAACATAGGTCTGTGTTCCTTCTGTACTGCAGCTATTGGTTAGAATGCGACTCTACCTTTTTAAAGGGGATACTCTTTTCCAGTTCATCGCAGTCCCCACCTTTCCCTATTGCTCTTTGTCCTATATAGTACAGATCAGTTGCCATTTATCGCTGTGTTTATATTGTTGCTTTATTCTTTTTTAATATATATTTACCTTTAGACAGGGGCTTTCCTGATGGCTCAGTGATAAAGAATCCACTTGCCAATGGAGGAGACATGGGTTTGACTCTTGGTCTGGGAAGATCCCCTGGAGAAGGAAATGGCAACCCACTCCAGTATTCCTGCCTGGAGAATCCCACGGACAGAGCAGTCTGGTGGGCTACAATCCATGGGATCACAAAGAGTCGGACATGACTTAGCAACTGAACAACAATACTAACACAAGTTCATGCAAGAAACAAGTGCAGATTGAGCTGAAAAGTAAATAGGAGATTCCACAACTGTATGTGGACCATTTAAACTTCTCTCTCAGTAGGTGAGTAGAGAGTATTAAGAAACATAAGGTAATTGAATTTGTGAAGTTTTTATTCAGCAATAGCAGAGTAAACATTCTTATTGGTAGTATATGGGCAATTCATCAAAATAGAGCTTATGCTGAGGCATAAAACATATCTTCAAAAATCTAAAGGACTGAAACTATAAAACCATATTTTGCATGTAACAGAATTAAATTATAAAATGACAGCAGAAATTTATCTAGAAAATTTCCAAATACCTGAACATTAATCACATCATTTACACAAAACCATGAGTCAAGAGAAACTCACAAAGCTTTTAAAAGTATTCCTGTTAAATATAAATGAAAACATAATATGGCAACATAGGTGAGATACTGCTAATATATTGCCTAGAGGAAACTTAAGGGTTTAAATAATTATATTAGAAAAAAGAAAGATCTAAAATAATTTGTATTAATACCTAAAGAAATGAGGAAAAAGATAACTAAGACAAGGACAATAGAACACAAGTAAGTAAGTCAACAGTAACTAGTAAGAAAAGTCAGTAAAATGAAAGGATTTTTCTAAAGATCAGAAAACTAAACTTCCGGCTGGATCAATAGAAAACAAAAGTGAAGGCATAACTTATCAATAGCAGGAATGAAAGACAGAGCTCCAGAATTTACAGAAATTAAGACAATCAAATGGGATCATGAACAAATTTCTGTCCATAAATTTGACAATTACATAAAATTCAAAAATTATTAGAAAGGCACAGATTATCAGAAATGATTCATCTCTAAATACAAGGTAATTAATATATTATGTATTACATTGCATCATGGAAAATAGTAAATAGTTCAAATCATCTTTGGCATTGATACCTATGCTGAGTGCCAAACCCCTGAATTAATATTTTAAGACTGTATTTCCTACTAACTTTCTAGAAGGAATAATGGGTATGCTGCTATATACATAATTGGTGATTAATATCACTATGGTTGTATGGCATCATCGTGATTGGATGGTTGGATGGCATCACCAACTCAATGTGTATGAGTTTGAGTAAACTACAGGAATTGGTGACGGACAGGGAAACCTGGTTTGCTGCAGTCCATGGGGTTGCAAAGAGTCCAACATGGATGAGGGACTGAACTGAACTGAACTGAACATCGTTATAGATTACGAAGTACTGGCATCACTGACACAATGGACATGAGTTTGAGCAAACTCTGGGAGATAATGAAGGACAGGGAAGTCTGGCGTGCTGCAGTTCACAGGGTCACACAGAGTCAGAAATGACTGATTGACTGAACAACAGAGTACAACCATTAGGGGACTGTAGTACAGGGCCAGCACAATGGTGCCATTGACAAAACTGCACATCAGTCATTGGAGAGAGACAGGGAAGATTTGCAGCTAATGTGCACTGCTGGTGGAAGATGCAGGCACAACCAGTGTGTAAAACAACTTGGCAGTCATGCTCACCACACAAACCAGCCATTCTACTCCTAGGTACTTACACAAGTGAAATGACAAATACACATTTGCACATTCATTCCAGTCCAGAATTGGAAATCAACAGGTGACTAGGTGAACTCTTTCATTAATCCCCAAATGGAAACTCCCCAAATACCCATCAGTAATGAGTGGATATGGAGAAGGAAATGGCAACCCACTCCAGTGTTCTTGCCTGGAGAGTCCCAGGGGCAGAGGAGCCTGGTGGGCTCCCCTCTATGGGGTCGCACAGAGTTGGACACGACTGAAGCGACTTAGCAGCAGCAGCAGCAATGAGTAGATAGAAACCTCCCTGGTAGTCTAGTGATTAAAAATCCATTTTACTATGCAGGGGACTTGAGTTCAATCCCTGGTTGGGGAACTAAGATCCAAGATGACTTGGAGCAACTAAGCCCGTGTGCTGGAATTATTGCGCCTGTGCGCCACAAGTAGAAAGTTGAGGCGCCGCAAGGAAAGATCCCACATGATGCAGCAAAGATCCTACAAACTGTGGTATCTAAATCTCAAAGCAGCCAAACAAATAAAAAAATATTAAGATAATACTAAGGCATTGGCAACCCACTCGGGTACTCTTGCCTGGAAAATCCCATGGATAGAGGAGCCTGGTGGGCTGCAGTCCATGGGGTCGCGAAGAGTCGGACACAACTGAGCGACTTCACTTTCACTTTTCACTTTCATGCATTGGAGAAGGAAATGGCAATCCACTCCAGTGTTCTTGCCTGGAGAATCCCAGGGACAGAGGAGCCTGGTGGGCTGCTGTCTATGGGGCTGCACAGAGTCGGACAGGACTGACCCGTCTTAGCAAAATAGATAAGTAAACTGTGGTACATATGATACATGAACACAAAGATAAAGCAGTGATATGTAGAAATATGCACAAACCTCAAAAACATGCTGAGACCCAGGAGAATGACACAAAAGAAGACATGGTACATAATTCCATTTACATGAAATTATTTCACATGTAAAACTAATCTATAGTGACAGGAAAAAGGTCATGCTTACCTGGAGCCATAGCGGCAGGGCAGGAACATTTACTGCCTAAAGGTAGGAAGGAAATGGTTGTATCTTGATTGCGGTATATCCAGTGTCAAAACCCATCAATCTGTACATTTGAAAAGCATCCATTTTATTGTGTATAAAGATTTCCTCAATGAAATGGAGTAAAACATTTTTTTTAAAGAAAGAAATACATTCTTAGAATGTTTTTCTCAGTATTTGAATGTTTTAATGTAACAAAAATGTTGCACACTTTAATAATAAAGACTATGAAATCTATACTTGAAACAAAAAATCAAAAACCCTAAATCTATTTGAGTTTACAGTATATCAGATGCAAAGATTAGCATATTTTCTTTGCCATAGTCAAACATCATATAGAAAATTGAAATTTTAATAAATATGAACTTCTCTTCTACCAAAAATGAAGCAAGGAGAAGAAAAGAAAGGAAAATGAATGAGATAAAATGAGTGAGAAAAAGAAACACAGTTGTATGATACAGTTATAGTATCTGACATAGATAATATCCTGCTCAAAAGTCCCTGAACTGGGGAGATAAGAAAAGAAATACTTGTGCAGGTCTGTGGCCTGAAGGAAAATATTGATTTTCAAACTGCCTGGGGTGCATACTTGAAAATGCCTGCATCAGGCTCATATATCCCTTTGGGTAGAACTCTAAAAATAGAACAGCTTACTCAGAGGAAGAGGGAGTCGCCTGCAGCATATTTATTTAGCCTAATAGGGAAATTAGGAGCCGAGCTCTCCAAATGTCTTACACATGGGATGCAGAGATGGAGATAACCCATGGAGATTTTAAAATACATATGGAAACTTCTATTTATATCATTTTACTTAAAAATTTTAATGAAGTTGTCTTTGACAATTAACACGTTCATTGGGAATTTTCATGTTTCCCAAATATGATTGGATTTAGGTGGGTCACCACAGTGACCACCGCCTCTGTTTCTTATATTTTTTTTAACCAGCCTAGTACTTTGGCCACCTCATGCGAAGAGTTGACTCATTGGAAAAAAACTCTGAAGCTGGGAGGGTTTGGGGGCAGGAGGAGAGGGGGACGAGAGGATAAGATGGCTGGATGGCATCCCTGACTCGATGGACGTGAGTCTGAGTGACCTCCGGGAGTTGGTGATGGACAGGGAGGCCTGGCGTGCTGTGATTCATGGGGTTGCAAAGAGTCGGACACGACTGAGCGACTGAACTGAACTGAACTGAGGCACCATAAGTACTTACCTTTCACTGTGAGGACAGTTAGTCTGCCACTGCATTATGAGGGGTACAGCTTTTCTAGTCTGAAAAAAAAAAAAGAATTTTTTTCAGATGAAAAGATTTTTCTTAATAGAGCACACCCTCTAACTAAGCACAGCCCTTTGAGCCGGAACGCAGGGTGGGGTCCACACAGGGTGGCCCTTGGTGCAAGGGCCTCTCCTTGGTTTCTAGCACTGCTGTGCAGCTTGTTCTTTCCTTTGGTTTCCACATGGGGATGCTCTATCTTTTTTCCCCCTGATGAACAAGGAGCAGCCCGCGTAGGGACTTATTGAACAAGAAAACAAGAAGAAAGAACTCATTCTAAGGAATTACAAACTTCTTCCAAAAAGTGGGGCACGTCCAAAAATATACATATTTTTAAATGGCAGTGAATTATTAGGTTATAATCTGTACAAATCTGTGCAAAATTCCACTGGCATTGCCTTTGTTTACCTTGAATCACAACTAGTGCTCTTCAGTGCGGCAGCATCCTGACTGCAGTTTCTAGAAAGAAACTCTTTGGTAGAATCAGTAAAGCACATTTTTGTGTCCCATAGCTCTTTTCTTAAATGCACATTGCAGTTTCCAGAAGCAGTTTTCCCTCATTGCCTGTATTTGCATAATGTTTATTGCCAGAAAGATTATTTCAGTGTGATGAAAGTTTGAAGTTTGGAGTGGATGCTTTAATCAAGGATATAGTTACTGCATCTGGAATTATCTGGTTATTCAGAAAAGTCTAATTTGGTAAATGATTTTCTATATGTTTTAACCAATAAGCTATTTCCCAAAAAGGAAGAACACAGGTTTTGCAATAGCACTACTTTTAGTTTGCAGTGTATATGCCTTCTTGGTGGAGAAGAAAATGACAACCTACTCCAGTATTCTTGCCTGGGAAAGCCCGTGGATAGAGGAGCCTGATGGGCTATAGTTCATGGGGTTGTAAAGAGTTGGACATGACTTAGCAACTAAACAACAACAATGCATTCCTGGACCATTGTTATTTGAACTGATGTATCCAATCATGTATATGATGGTTACATAATTGGAATATGATTTTTTGCAGAAGAATGCTGTCTTTTTCCAAGCAGAGGAAGTAAGATATTGGGAACTATGAATAAAAGACATTTTATTTCTGGCACTTCATTTACTCTTTGGAAAGTGTTAGATATGGTTTCCATTTCCATCTATAATCCAAAATGCTATTAATAGTGGAGTGATTTTATTGTTCATCAGACATGAAGAGGTTTATCTTAGACTGTTTTGATTCTCTGAAAGTGGAAACACCATTCAGGGTTTTAAATACCCAGCTGTGGTTTCTAATCTATCCATTCTTGCATATATAGATAATTCAATTGTTGTTTTCTTTTCAATTTTTTTTTTACTTAAAAATATAAATCTTACTTTATTGTTCATTGATAATAGAGGTATAAAATTAGAATTACATAGATTTGCCAAATATACATCATCAAATTTGTTTCCTGAATCTGGAGAGTGAAATAATTCACTCCACAAATCTCACAATTTTTTAAATCAAATTCTATCCTTCCTACAAGAGAATGCAGTTTCTGTTTGTTATGCATCATTTGAGCTGATGCCAAGGACTGCACAGTCTGTCAGAGAGAAGGCTGACTAACCATATTTTAAGATATTTTTTGTAAATGATGAAAAGATTAGTGATTATAAATAATAGCTTAACCTTTATTTTTACTTTTGGAATCCTCGGGTCAATTAATTTTACATTTACTTTAATTTTCCTGTTGACTGTAGCTTTCATGAAATATTTTAGTAGAAATCATCGTCATACTCTATGAGGTTTTCATCCTGTATCTATTTGTTCAAAATGATTTGGAAAAGTTTTTTAAAAAGTTATTTTCTGTATGGCTTATTTCCAAAGCTATGATCTATTTTTGAATCCAAAATCCCTGAAAATACACACAAAAACACACACTTCCCCATTTTGTCTCATATAGAATTATAATCCAGAGTTACTGAGCCACCCCAAGTTTCACCTGCTATATAATATCCATCTTATTTTTCATCTAAATCAATCATCAAATATTTATTCCTTGAATATTTATATTCAAAGTTTTGAGCTAGGCTTTGGGGATATACTTTGATTCTGAGGGAACAAATACAACTTTCTACCAAAATAAACTTTTCTATAAAAAGTGTAATCTCAAAGTAACAAGTAAAGAATCTAGGTTGGGAGATTTCTGAAAGACATTTCTGAAAATTTTAGTATTCTCTTTTCTTTTGGAAAAGAGACCGAATCAGAAACCCAAGTTTGCAATGAATAGTGACAGTATAGTTCTTGCTTAAATTTTATAAGTGGTAAGGAGATAGTTCTCACCTCTCTTTACACATAAAGGATGATGGCCACATTAGTGCCCTCTGGTCACTATCAACAACTTTTTAAATGCAAATATTCTCATCAATTATGTTTGGAAGTTGAGACNAATGAATAGTGACAGTATAGTTCTTGCTTAAATTTTATAAGTGGTAAGGAGATAGTTCTCACCTCTCTTTACACATAAAGGATGATGGCCACATTAGTGCCCTCTGGTCACTATCAACAACTTTTTAAATGCAAATATTCTCATCAATTATGTTTGGAAGTTGAGACCTATGTTTTCAAAGCTATAAAGTTGTATTAATTTGAATTACTTTTAATTTCCAAAATTATCCTTGATGGACAGAAAAAATTCAATAAACAGTAATGGGGGAAAATAATCTCACTTGAACAATCATCACTCTGAACCCTGATACTTTCTCCAAAGTTGACCTCTTCATTGTTTGCTGCTGATTCTCATTAGGCACATAGGGCTGCTTGCCCCATATTGACTTGTGCCGAATTATAACATGTTTCTAGATTTCATCTATATGCATTAACATATAATATTCATCTTTCTCAATCTGATTTACTTCACTCCGTTTGACAGTCTCTAGGTCCACCCATGTGCCTGCAAATGATTCAGTTTTGTTCCTTTTGAATGGCTAAGCAATATTCCAGTGTATATCTGTACCATATCCACTTTATCCATTCACCTGTCAAAGTGCATTTAGTTTGCTTCCAAGTGTTGTGACTGTGGGAAGTGGTCATCACTAGTCACATGTAGATGTATATATCAATTTTAAATTTAAATATAATTTAAAAACTCAGGGTATATGCCCAGGCTTGAGATTGCTGGATCATGTTAGTTCTATTTTTAGTTTTCTAAGGAAACTCCATACTGTTCTCCAAGATAGCTGTATCAATTTACATTCCTACCAACGGTGCAGGAGGGTTCCCTGTGGAGAAAAGGGAACCCTCTAACCCCCTTTTAATTGCTGCTGTTTATATTCCTTCTGGTGGAATTTCCTAAAGCATATCTACTACATTTACTGCCTTTAACCACAAAGTGATCATTGCAAATGGCAAAATCTGCTAACAAGAAGGAGACACATACCTTTTTAACTTACCTGTATTACCTAGAACTTACTGCTGTTAATTTCAATTTTTATTAAAATTATCTGCTCCCAATTTGACAGATGGCACAGCTTTGCTGCTGCTGCTGCTAAGTCGCTTCAGTCGGGTCCAGCTCTGTGCGACCCCACAGATGGCAGCCCACCAGGCTCCCCTATCCCTGGGATTCTCCAGCTCAAGATGTGAAAAACTGCTTCTGCTAGGCCCAGCTCATAAAGTACAGACTACAGTAAACATTTAAAACCCATTAACATTGTGCCTGAGTGTCTTTTAGTCTATGCACAGGCATTTGATAGTACAGCTGCTCTCAGCACAGAAGCAGTGCCCTTGTGCACAACGTTACTCACACCTGGACTCATGATCGGGGCCTGCCNTCAAACTTCCATGTGTCTGACTTATTGACTATCCAGATCTCTGCTAGGATTTGGCCACACAAATGTGAATAAAGTATGACTTAATAAGAGACCTCTTTTTACTTCAAGAGAGACAAACGGAAACACAGCTACCATAATGAAAGTACAAACCATTATAAGGGAGGCATGAAAAAGATCATGGGAAGATAGAAGAGGAATGACTCATTCATTTCCAGAATATTGATGTGGATTTTTGTAGCAGTGGATGCAAGGCTTATTGTTCCCTTATTTGGATGGTCTGGTTTTATAAGTCATTCATGAGTTGTAAAAATAATTTTTGATTTGGAAATAGAATGATTTCTCTCTTCATGGATCTTATATTTTAGTGGAAGTATACAGTCAATAAATCAGACAAAAAATTAAATATATATCATACTACTTGGTGCTGAGTGCTACAGAGAAAAATAAAACAAGGAAAGTAGCTAAGAAATGCATATGTGTGTCCACAGGAGATTGCATTCCAGGAAGAATAAAGAGCAAGCCTGTCCTAGACAAGCAGCACCAAGGTGGGGTGCCTGAAGCAGAGATGCTGACGACTGAGAACAGTGGGAAATGAGGGCACAGAGCTCATGGTTACCAGACTGGAGAGAGCCCTGGTGACTATAGTGAAGAATTTAGCTCTCTCTTTGAGAAAGATGGAAATTCCTGAGAGATTTTGAACATCGGTTAACATCATCTGACTACTATTAACAAGATCACTTCAGTTTGCTCTGTGGAGGAGAGACTGCTGAGGGGGCCAGGGAGGGAGTAAGCAGGGAGTCAGAGGTCATGGCAATAATCCTAATTGGAGATGATGATGTTGTCAGAGGGTGGGTTGCTGTATCATCCTAGAAAGAGGGCAGAGATGAGTCACGGAAGCCAAGAAAGCAAAGTGTGGATTTATTAAGTGACAGTATACTCCTAGCAAGGAGAGAGGGCAGACTCAGATGAGCAGCTGCCCCGAGTGCCCTTGGGAGCTGGTTACAAGTGGTGTGAAAATGATTGGGCAGGGCAGAATAGCATGGAGGAGGGAGAGATTTGGGATCACATTTCCTGATTTCCATTCCAGCTGCACCTTAGTGAGGGGTGGAGGGAGTTTTGTTCTTCTTTGGTGTTGAGGGAAATGCCATGGCATTGATGGTTGATGGACACTTCATATATATATAATTTTTATTGCAGTATAGTTGCTTTACAAATGGAACCTAGTTAAAAGCTTTTGCATAGCAAAGGAAATCACGAACAAGACAAAAGGACACCCCTCAGAGTGGGAGAAAATNGTTCTTTGGTGTTGAGGGAAATGCCATGGCATTGATGGTTGATGGACACTTCATATATATATAATTTTTATTGCAGTATAGTTGCTTTACAAATGGAACCTAGTTAAAAGCTTTTGCATAGCAAAGGAAATCACGAACAAGACAAAAGGACACCCCTCAGAGTGGGAGAAAATATTTGATGGGTACTTCTTGTTTGCAAGGCTAATTTTGTTGCAATAAGGGCAATAGGTAACAATTGGATTCTATTAACTCCCACCTTTTGCCACTGTTGACTTAGAAAATACACAGCGTGAGAGTTGCAAGTTAAGCTTTTTTTGGGGCAAAATCAGGTGCTGTCTTCCTGCAACCAGGGAGACAGTACCTGAGACAGCTCTGAGAAACTTGCACTGAAGAGAAAAAACCAGAAAGGATTGAGTTTTTTTCTTTCCCTTGCTCCAGAACAAATAAGATAAAGAGAACAGCGAGCAGGCCTAAAGATTCCTAGGTTCTTTTCACTTTAACTCTTTTTACTTTTAACTTTTTTACTCCTAACAAAGGCGATGCCACCCCACTCCAGTACTCTTGCCTGGAAAATCCCATGGACGGAGGAGCCTGGTAGGCTGCAGTCCACGGGGTTGCTAAGAGTTAGATACAACTGAGTGACTTCACTTTCACTTTTCACTTTCATGTGTTGGAGAAGGAAATGGCAACCCACTCCAGTGTTCTTGCCTGGAGAATCCCAGGGACGGGGGAGCCTGGTGGGCTGCTGTCTATGGGGTCACACAGAGTCGGACACGACTGAAGTGACTTAGCAGCAGTAGCAGCAGACACCTCACGGAGTAGGGGGCACAGTTCCTGAGGCATAAAAGCCTACTGTGTTCCCTGCTCTGCTGGCTGAATATTAAAGCCACCCTTCTATTTCCTCAAAACTCTGTGTCTGCATTTTTTATTCAGCTGCAGTGGGTAGAGAAAGTCAAGATTTTGGCCAGCAACAATACTGCACCAAAGAGGAAAAGGGGAAAGCAAGAAAATATGATTTTTGGTGAAGGGGGAATATATGCACTCAAGCACTTATTTTTCCAGAAGGTTTCTATGAGTCTCCTGAAACCTTTGCTGGTCACAAGGAACAGCTATCATCAGGAAGGATTTCAGTGCTTTGATAGATACGGGGCGTATAAGAAATGGGCTCGTAAAATCAACTCCTGAAAATATCTGACTCTCTAAAGCCCTGACCTGCCAGTTTTTCCCCAAGCACAGACTATCTCATTTCTGATCTGTACCTTGAACTCCTTTCAGGGGATATTGAAGGTTATCAGCTACAACAGCACAAGATTTAATTCTTGTGGAGGTAGATGGAAAGTGCCAATGGCTAGTGCCAATTTGTAGTTGACACGGACTTTGTTTGCCCCCAAAACCCACTGTTGCCTCCAGATGTGTCATTTCCTGCCTCCTGATGCATACCTCCTTTCTTGGCTCAGACCTAGCTATTTGCCTGCTCTGACTAAGTTGGCTTGGATCATGGTGCAAACAAGGCAAATAGTGAGCAAATCTTGCATTCTGAATATATCCTAAGGCTATTAATATTCAATTAAATTAATATTTTGATGATATACTTCTCTGGCACATAAATGTAATGATAGTTGATCTAATGGAGTCAATCCACACTGTCAATTTCAGCACTTAGAAACTGTTGGCTAGAAAACGGTCATAACCTGAAAGCAGAGAGTTGCTTTTTCAGTGGGAATATTTAGGACTTCAAGCCCAGGAGGCAGCATTTCAGCCCTGAGAAACTCTTCCAAGGAGCTGGGAGATGCTTTTGAACTGTGGTGTTGGAGAAGACTCTTGAAGAGTCCTTTGGACTGCAAGGAGATCCAGCCAGTCCATTCTGAAGATCAGCCCTGGGATTTCTTTGGAAGGAATAATGCTAAAGCTGAAGCTCCAGTACTTTGGCCACCTCATGCGAAGAGTTGACTCATTGGAAAAGACTCTGATGCTGGGAGGGATTGGGGGCAGGAGGAGAAGGGGACGATAGAGGATGAGATGGCTAGATGGCATCACTGATTCGATGAACGTGAGTCTGAGTGAACTCTGGGAGATGGTGATGGACAGGGAGGCCTGGCGTGCTGCGATTCATGGGGTCACAAAGAGTCAGACACGACTGAGCGACTGAACTGAACTGAACTGAACTGATAAAGAATTTTGCAACAAAGGGGGCAGATAGTCTGAGACATCAAAGATTATTATTAGTTAAGGAAACTAAAATATATCAAGTTAANGATAGAGGATGAGATGGCTAGATGGCATCACTGACTCGATGAACGTGAGTCTGAGTGAACTCTGGGAGATGGTGATGGACAGGGAGGCCTGGCGTGCTGCGATTCATGGGGTCACAAAGAGTCAGACACGACTGAGCGACTGAACTGAACTGAACTGAACTGATAAAGAATTTTGCAACAAAGGGGGCAGATAGTCTGAGACATCAAAGATTATTATTAGTTAAGGAAACTAAAATATATCAAATTAAGGAATTTAGTGCTCTTTTATGTATGGGAAGATGCAAGTGTCTGGGTTCACTGAAATAATTTCTTTCATATGCTTACATCCCTTGCCTGTATGGAGTGGCTGTAGCCTGATAGCAGGTATTCTTTGCCTTCTTGAATTCCCTTAAGGCTCACTGGCTCACACAGGAGGGCTATTATCACTGATGACTGGCAGTGATCCTTAAGTTCCTTGCTTACGATAGGAAGTGACAGATGGCATCGTTCTTCCTGGGCTCAGAAATTCACATTTTGAGGGCTCAATAGCTGTGACACCCTTGTTTACTGATGTGGCAGGGGATATTCCATTTCACAGTATTTAACTATCTTTAATGACCAAGCCAGACTGATATATCACGTAAATCAACCCCAAATTCCATATTTGATCTGTCCTATGTATTCACAGGAAAACTCTAACATTCTGACCTCAGAGAGCAGGCATGAGTAGTCAGGAGTTTATCTGGTGAGAATCAAAACCATCTATACTGAGAGAACAGATATATACTTTCTCACACCTTTACTGTTTGACTATATCTTTCTATAGTATACCTTTATTCACCACTGTTTTTATCAACGTGACTGCTCTTGCAGAAAATAGTTGCCCAGGAAAATAAATGCTGCACAAAAAGACAGCATTAAACTCTTCACCAAGATTCTCCATAAAACTCTCACCTTCAATTTTCATCTGGCTGTGTTGCCCCGTCCTACACTGTTAGACCAAGATCCTTTCCATTCTAATTAAAACACCTACATTCAAAGACCTACTTTAAATACAAAAGCCTTTAAACACAAATAGCCCAATGTTTTCATACTCTTCTGAGATGCTGCTAATCTCTGAATACAGTGTTCTTCCTCATTGGAGAAAGTAATTATAAACACTTTTTCATACTTTTTCATACTAACAAGTGATTTTGGTGGTGTTTTCAGGGGACTAGCATTCAACAACGTTTTACCTGATCATAGTGGTGTGCCGTGCTTAGTCACCCAGTCGTCTCTGACTCTTTGTGACCCCACGGGCTGTAGCCCACCAGGCACCTCTGTCCATAGGGATTCTCCAGGCAAGAATTCTGGAGTGGGTTGCCATGCTCTTCTCCAGGGGACCTTCTCAACCCAGGGACTGAATCCAGGTCTCCCACATTGCAGGTGGATTCTTTACTGCTGGGTCACCAGGGAAGTCCTTAGTAATAGTGGAGGTGGTGCAAAGAAAATCTTTATAATATTTTGACTTGCTGACAGACTTTTACAATTGATATCCATTGTACAATTATGAAAAAAATTATGAGAACACCATTGAGATATTTGGGTCATGGGTATCATATAATCTAATAGCTGTTCTATAGGATTCCTTTAGCTGCTCTTTGGTGAGCAGCCTGATGGATGGTGTGTGAGATTTGTGGCCTCATCAAAGAGAAAAATAGGGCTGTCATGCACTAATATGGGGAAAAGTGAAGAGGGGCAAGTATGGACAAAGAGTAGAAGATCCGTCTTAAACCTGTAACATGTGAGACACAGACTTGACATACAAGTGGAGAAACTGAGCAGGCAGTTGGAAATTGGAGTCTGAGTAGAGATATTGGGGTGGACATAAGCTTTGATATTTGAACATATGACACTGCTGCTTCTGTTTCTTTTCCTTTTCCCCTTGACATTTATATTTACTATTGGTGTTTTCGGTCACTGAGTCATGTCCGACTCTTCCTGACCCCCTGGACTGCAGTACACCAGGCTTTCCTATCCTTCACTTTCTCTTGGAGTTTGCTCAAGTTCATGTCCATTGACTTAGTGATGCCATCCAACCATTTCATCTTCACACTCTGTCGCCCTCTTCTCCTTCTGCCTTCAATCTTTCCCAGCATCAGGGTCTTTTCCAATGAATCACCTGTTTGCATCAGGTGGCCAAAGTATATACATATATATATATGTGTGTGTGTGTGTGTATATATATATGAGAAAAATTAAGAATAAGGAGAAAATAATAAATAACATTTAAAATTATCACATTTATTTTTATTAGTCATACCCAAACTTCTTTGGTCTTTAAGTATTATTTAAATGGTTCAATATATTGATAAGCTTTACCCTTTGTTTTTAATGATATCTTGAAGTTGTGATTCTAAGTTCAGTATATTTTAATATTTCATTTTAAAGCAATGGCTAACTTGACAGAATAAGATCTAGCTGTCCAAGTCCAAAATTGGCTTTATGTGTCAATTATAATATGCATTTTTCTATTCTAAACATGAAAGGTGTTTGGTTGAGATTAGCTACAAATTTTCTATCCTAACTGATCTTGACAGATTGTTCTTCTGTACAAGGCACTGCATCTTTATATTTTAAGCAAATGACTCAAAGTTCAATAAGGCTCTCCATTTGGAGAATTTGGAATGGATTGGGAGTTTCTATTTTCATGTTTTAATATAAAATATTAAAGTGTATGTAAATGACACACTTTTGCTATAAAATATCATAGTGAGAGAAACTTTAACAAATACCCAAATTCAATGGAATATCTTTAAAAATAACGCTACTTTCTCATTTATCATTAAAATATCATTTTTATCGTAAGGGCACAGCAAAGGTTGCATTTAAAAGAAAATCTGCTGGCTAGTACGCCACCGAAAAGTTGCTATCACCAAAAATTCAGTACATTTGGAACACTTATCCTTTTACAAGAAAAATGCTAACGTATCTTTAGGATTGACAGCTCTTTTAAGTACCTTGTCTTGATACAAACTGTGAACTTCTGAACAGCACAAAAACAAGTCAAGTCATTTTACCTCTCAGGTCATTGTCTTGTAAAAACTCCAGGATTTAAGCTATTCTTTCAACCAATCTAACAAGGTACATATAAACAATTATATTTTAAGTTTTGCTAAAATTAAATTAAAAAGTGGTGATAGCACCATGAGCATCGCCACCTTATACAACTCCCAGTCTGCTCTCAGAATCCCTGAACTTTGCAAGTGAGCCTGTAGGCTAGTGATGACACCAATATTATTCTATATCAAATATTAACGTAGCCTGCTTATTAAATCATTTAAAATTATTTTGGTAGAAAATAAACTTTCCAATGTTTTTCCACACTAATTAGTAATTTTATGCACCCTGTAGGGCTTGCAACATATTTTGGAGACCGTTGCTTAAAAGTATATGGAAAAAGACTTGGTATTTCATGAAAGATAAATATGAATGCTTAGTATATTAGTGATAGTTTCTTTGTTTTTCAGCTAAAGAAATCAGATTTAGCTATTATAAAATAACTTATTAGAGAAGATATTTTAAGCTCTTAGAAATCATGGAAAAGTTTTCAAGTAAACTTCAAGAATGGGGCCCAGAATGAGTGATTATGGAGTTTCTTTTGTCACAATCCTATAAATGTTACTTCACTACTCACAGGATCTTGCCCCAGTAACTCTGTTCAAAAATCCAAGTTTCTGAGATGAGAACTGGGATTGCCCAACTTGGATATTGTATGGATGTTTGGTCCAATCTTTTATGGATGGAAAAGAAAGTCAGATAGTAGAAAATAGTTTCATAGGAGATGTGGAGAGCAGATCTCAGAGACAAGGGGCTGGCTGGTGAAGCCAGATTACAAACTCTGTATCAAAGATTGGACATGGGAATGCACGGGACTGGTGTGGGAAAAAAAGAATATGGGCTGGCCAAAGAATAGTGTTCCTGAAGCTCAACAATAGAAATAATCAAGACCATATGATCCAACAATCCCACTACAGGACACATATTCAAACAATTTTATAATTCCAAAAGACAAATGCACTCAGTGTTCATTGCAGCACTATTCACAACAGACAGGGCACAGAAGCAACCTAAATGTCCATCAACAGAGGAAGGGAAAAAGAAGATACGTGGTCCATATATACAATGGAATATTACTCAGCCGCAAACAGGAAGGAAATCGGATCATTTGCAGAGACGTGGATAGACCTAGAGACTGATACAGAGTGATGTAAATCAGAAAGAGAAAAACAAATACTATGTATTAACACATGTGGAATATAGAAAAAGAGTATAGATGATATTATTTGCCGAGTAGAAATAGAATCAGAGGCATAGAGAACAAATTTATGGTTACTAAGGGGACAGGGGCTGTAGGATGAATTGGGAGATTGGGATGGACACATATGCACTATTGATACTATGTATAAAATAGATAACCAATGAGAACCTACTGTATACCTCAGGGAACTCTACTCAGTGCTCTGTGGTCACCTAAATAAGAAAGAAATCCAAAAATGTAAAGACATGGGTATATGTATAACTGATTCACCTTGCTATACAGCAGAAACTGACATAGAAGTGTAAAGCAACTATACTCCAATAAAATTAATTTAAAAAAAAAGACTGATAGGATCAGCTGGCTGAATTTAGTGGGGTTAAAGGCCAGATCTGGAAAAGTAACATTTATATTGAAGATGTAAGAGGATTTTGGAAGGACCTTTTGAGAAGCAGCATGATTAGAGCAGTCAGAATCTTAATAGGAAAAAACTGAAGGAATAACTGAAGAGAATAAAGAGCTGATTTAGAAAAGTGTGAGCAGGATTAAGGGAAAGCCACTTGGAACTAGCAACACTAGACCTGGAGAAGCAGAAGCGGTGGCCAGAACTTGAAGAGAGCTGAAGGTGCTGAGAGTGGCATTCTATAAAGGCTGTGTCCTTTCCTTAGGGAAGTACATCTCCTGGCAGACTACAGCCTGCAAGTGGTGTGTGTTAGTTACTCAGATATGCCTGACTCTGTGACACAATGGACTGAAGCCCACCAGACTCCTCTGTCTCCAGAATTCTCCGGGCAAGAACATTGCAGTGGGTAGCCATTCCCTTCTTCAGGGATCNAGGCTGTGTCCTTTCCTTAGGGAAGTACATCTCCTGGCAGACTACAGCCTGCAAGTGGTGTGTGTTAGTTACTCAGATATGCCTGACTCTGTGACACAATGGACTGAAGCCCACCAGACTCCTCTGTCTCCAGAATTCTCCGGGCAAGAACATTGCAGTGGGTAGCCATTCCCTTCTTCAGGGATCTTCCTGACCCAGGGATCAAACCCGGGTCTCCTTCATTGCAGGCAGATTCGTTATTATCTGAGCCACCAGCAGGTGGCCAGAGTGAAAAGTTTGCTTACCTCTCCATCCTCCTACTTTCTGACTTCTTATTGGAGACTCTCCGGGAAGAACTCAAAGAAAACCTAGAAAACATGGTTACTGGTTGGTGCTATCTACATAGGTTGGCATCTATGGATCCAGAGAAGAGTCTAGAATGTGTAGAAATGAATGCAAAGGGGAAAATAAAGAATATCCCATCCCAGTGATCAAAGCACTGCTTTAGAAAGATAATGCTTTCAGTTCAGTTCAGTTCAGTCGCTCAGTCATGTCGGACTCTTTGTGACCCCATGAACTGTAGCACGCCAGGCCTCCCTGTCCATCACCAACTCCCGGAGTTCACNTAGAAAAGGGAGAAAACTGAAGAACAGAATTCCTTTTTGCCATGTGAGGACATGGGTGTGACTCCCCATGGTTGCAGACTGAATTGCAATTCTCTGCTTTCTCCCTGGTAAACATATATTTGCTGAGAAAACATCTGGGTGTCTGTTTCAGATCAAGTTTTTCCTTGCTTTTGTTGATGGCACAGAAACTCTTGCTCAGTAAGTTAAAAACTATGGACTCTGGTTTGTTTCATGTTTTTCTCTTCTGCATTCACTCTGATTGGCACATCCTTCTTTGGGACTGATGATAAGGTTTTCATCTGTATCTTATAAGGTTGTTATGTTGTTCCCTTAATAGCTGTTTTGATTCTTATTTTTTATTTCCCCAGTACTCCTCTTTTAGATAATAATACTTCTTAATCTCACCATTGGGGTCTCACTATTGAGTTTGTGTTCTAATTTCATTGTCTTTTATTTTCTTCTGATCATTTCATTCTGTTTTCTTTCAAAATAAGTTCTTTATTCTGTCCCTTTCTTTTTGTGTATGGCATGTTTTTTTCTTTTTTCTTTCTTTCTTTCTTTCTTTTTTTAATCAGTTCTTCCCTCTATTCTTTCTTCTGAGCTATAACCTTTATTACAGATATCATGATGCTGGGCCCTGCTACTCATCACTTGCTCATATCTGGGGGGCCAGGCCTTCCACCTACTCTGTCTTCTAATTGATTTCCCTTTACATCAAGCAGCTACTCATTTATGTAACTGGAACTGTTTGTCTTCTCTCTGAGATCCAGGTAGAGGGGTGTTTTATCCTGTGTCTGCAGTCCATGTACGTGGGAGAACTTCCGTCGGGTCTTCTATTCTTCCATCTAAGATTCTGACACATATCCTCCACCAGGATTTAAGACATCTATTTTTAAGAGGAGAATAACTTTGGGCTTCTAATCATTACCATATTTCTGCAAAGGCACTGGGAAATGTCAAAATTTGACACTTTTTGTGCTTCTGCTGAAACCCTAACTGTTATGTAATAACTCCTACACTTTCTCTCTCCTCTCTCCCTGTCTCTGTGTCTCTCTCTCTCTCATTTTTTTTAATACTTTTGGCCAGAGTGTCTACTTGTTTCTTTCATCTACTTCTTGCCAAATTCGAGTGTGAAATTCTCACAATTGTGTCACTTAATCACTCATCTTCTTTCTTGGTATCGATTCTGAGTGGGGTGTGTATGTGTGTGTGTGAGTTTGAATGAGTGTGTATTTTAGGCAGAGTACAGAGGTTGGGTTAGGATACTAAAATCTTTCTGTTTTGAATTGAGATGGTATCCTTTTCTTATTGGTTATCACTATGAATTTCCCTCATTTAAGATTTGCTGCTTTAACTTCGATTTATAGACTTTGGGAACAATAATTCTGAGTGGAGTCCTCTCCACCACTTTTCTTACTCTTCAGGGTATTCCTTGTCTTTTGAATATAAATTCAATGACAGTAGGAATGAAATCTATGTTCATTTTTTAACTTCTCTATTATAATTCTGTGGCTTCCCCTGACCCCACATAGAGCTATTGAGTTATAGAAAGGAAAGTTAGCTTTCCGTTAATACATGCAAGCTCTTGTATTGATGTTTTCAATCACTTTATACTCTCCTTCTAAGCACCATGGTAAAATATTCTACAAATTTACAAGCTCTGAGATTAGTGGGCATTCCCTTTGGCATATTAGATATGAATTTGGCAAAAACTGAATGAAAGGTAAGGAATTGGGAATATCTTATCTCTTTACAGTTGGGAGAGATGGATTATCAAGACCTTATCTGAGACAGATAGACAAACTAAGTTTTTCAGTAAATTAAGCACTATCTTTCAATTATTAATCTGACTAATACAGAAACAAAATCACCTAGGTAAATAGGTAAGAAAGATTCCGGCACTTTATAAAGAGGCATCTCTGGGCATCTGGAGTCTGTTTCCACTCCACATTTTATTTACAGTATCAATTAAGGTTAAGTGAACCAAGTTCCCTAGCATTTAGAATGAAAATGAATGAAAATCATCAGTATTACAATATGGAATGTTGTCTAGCTATAGTGTTCATGTTTACTTTCAGACCTGATTATTGTTACTGTTCAGTTGGCAAGTCATGTCCAACTCTACAACCCCATGAACAGTAGCATGCCAGGCCTCCTTGTCCCTCATCATCTCTTGGAGTTTGACAAAGTTCATGTCCACTGAATCAGACATGATTAGACACCTGCATTATATTTTTTGCAATCTGCTTCTTCTTTTGATTCACAAAGAAATGTCAATTCCATAAGAGAAAAATGTCATTCCTTCAAATCAAAACTTCCTTGCAGGTGTTTTTAAAAAAGTATCAGGTTTACAAGTTCTATAAAATAATAAACTTCTCATTCATTATGCATTCTGTGTTTTTATCTGCATAACAATAGATGGACGTGATGAGGGGTGAATAATGGATCCAGAGCAGATGTGTTCAACATTGCTCTCTGAATGATGACTTGTAGTTGAGAATAACAACACTTCATACCCCCAAAATATAACTGGGGAGGGAGGCAGTATTTTACCCTGAGAACAAGAAGCAGTAAAAATGATTCTCAAGTAATTTACTTGTACTTAGATGAATCTTTTAATGCTTTTTACCAAATATATTTCTTGATAAAAATCTCTGCAACATCATTAAATTATGTGACATATTTCGGTCTTCAGTTTTTGAAATGCACTATAATGCATTCTTAGGGGCTTTCCAGGTGGTGCTAGTGGTAAAGAGCCCACCTACCAATGCAGGAGACATAAGAGACTAGGGTTTGATCCCTGGGTTTGGAAGAGTCCCCGGAGGAGGGCATGGCAACTCACTCCAGTATTCTTGCCTTGAGAATCCCATGGATAGAAGACTCCACTGGGCTGCAGTCCATGGGGTTGCAAATAATCGAACATAACTGAAGTGACTTAGCAAGCATGCACACAAACATAATGCATTCTCAGAGGGGCAGCTTATGTTTCTGAGTTACAGACATGAAGGCTGCTTCCATGGCACATAGTAACATTTATGGCTGCAAAACATTGAAAATGGAAGAAATTTATTTTAATGATACTTTTAAGTGTCTGAAATACTGAGGAAAGAGGCTTTGTGAGGTTGTGCTGTTGTCTAGATTTCACCCCCATTGTCAACCAATTCCTTACACACAGACCTTGAATCTTTATTAAATGTCCCTTTTGTTTAAAAGTATGATAAATATATTTTGCCCATTTAAATGATAAGCATAAAACTATTTTTCTTCAAAATAAAAATAATGCATTTAATTATAGTTTTGAAGGAAAAGAGGTTTTAGGACAGCAATTTTATGCAACATTTGAAGAACTGGAATATTAGGAAAGAATAGTTCAATAGTTTGGGAGCAATTATATTAAATATAATATTAAATATGACATATATATATATAATTACATATTAGAATACATATACAATATATTCTGGGCTTCTCAGGTGGCGCTAGTGGTAAAGAACCCACTTGCCAAAGCAGGTGACATAAGAGATGTGGATTTCATACCTGGGTAGTGAAGATCCTCTGGAGAAGGGCATGGTAATCCACTCCCATATTCTTGCCTGGAGAATCTGATTTACAGAGGAGCCTGGTGGGCTACAGACACGGGCTAGCAAAGAGTTGAACACAACTGAAGCTACTTACACACACACACACACACACACATGGGGGGGAATATATACATACATATATACACACACATATATATATATACACACACACACACACACACATTCTATGAGACCATCCTGTCTAACATTTTAAAACTTTATTCCCACCACTCTTTCATTATTAACAACATAAAAAAATGCTTATTATGTGCCAGGCACTATTCTAAGCAGTTAGTAACTGGTAACTCTTTCTTCCTTATGACTGTCAGGTGACATGGGTATTGTCACTGCTGTCCAAATCAGTGGAGACAACCAGGCCCAGAGAAGCTAAGTCATTTGTATGGATAGCATGGAACCATCCAGAAAGCAGAGCCTGAAACACGGGCTTATATGCACACAGTTTATGAAGGAAGCAAACTTAGGAAGCAAAAGCAAGGCATGTGGAGAAGGACACAAGGAGGGGAAGCCAGCATACAGATGCATCGCTGAGCTGCAGAACACGGCATTCCATCAGGACCTTGTGAGAAGGGTGTCTTCCTGAAGGACCAAGGGGAGGACTTACCTAATAGCTCTCTTCTGTCATTCCTCGAGATTTGGCCTTTAGACCATAAACTCACCAAGTTCATGTGGCATTTGTATAAATGCCAGCTGTCTTTATCAAGTGTCCCATCCCTCTGGAGCCTGCTCAGACCTGCTCACATTGGCAAGCGTGAACTTATAAGATGTAAGTCTGTGCAGAGGAAATACCCACGTGGTCCAACCTAGCTTCACGTGAATAATGTGCATGAGTCAGACTTTCATGCTCAATGCAGGGAAACTAGTGGAACAAGTGCTTGTCCTTGCTACTTAGCTAGTTCCAAATTCAAACCAATATCCCCTTTTCCCCTCTTCTAACACCACTCATTCTGCCTTTTCCTCACATTTGGGCACACATCAGGCAGGCTGCTGCTGCTGTTGCTGTTGCTAAGTCGCTTCAGTCATGTCTGACTCTGTGTGACCCCATAGACAGCAGCCCACCAGGATTCCCTGTCCCTGGGATTCTCCAGGCAAGAATACTGGAGTGGGTTGCCATTTCCTTCTCCATCAGCCAGGCTGGTGTTTGCCTAATTAACTGACCTGTACCTCAACATAAGTCTTTTGAGGTATTAGTGATCTTACCCTTCCTGGGCTAAGATTGAATCAATACAATTGATCAGTCATTAAGAAAAGTGTGGGAGTATCAAAAATATCTTAGTGGACCCCTGAATTCAAGACACACTCTTCTCTTCCCCTTCACCATCAGCATTCTCAGCCCTTTTGCCTAATAAGAGTTGATTCCCTGCTTCCTAGTATAATAATATTTTTAAACCCTTTCTGCTCCTCTAGGAAAAAAATGGCAGAAGTGATCAATCAAGTTATAACTTGGTTCAGCATCCTTCTAGGTAAGGCAGTATATGATGCATGTGGAACTGTGTAGTTCTTGCTTTTCCATAATGTGATTCCCTGTGTTTGAGGTGATGTGTCTGAGTAACGTGTCTATAGATCAAAGACTCTGTGGTGCTGGAGCCAGAAGGAGCCATGCAGCCAGGAAAGAGAAATCTAAGTTAGCAAATGTCAGTTCCAGTAAAGATGAATCACTTTCTCATCCAGTATAGAAGAAGTTCAATATTGTTCTCTTGCATCAGTCTCAAATGCTAGCAAGTTAGGTATTTAGTTCCTAAAATGACCTTTGAGAGACGGAGTCTGTGCTGTTGATCCCAGGCCACCATGACCATCTGTCACCCTTTATCTCATGTGGTAGGATTCCTGAGGACAGAGACTGCCAGATGACCGTAGGATAAGTCAATGAGTTTCCCCTGTATTGGATGCTCTCTGGTTTGATTAATCAAAGACAGGTGAATCTTAATGCTACTTTGTATAGTCCTCGGCAAGCACCTTGCCATGATTTCTTGTCTCTGATCTTTTCATTGCATTTCTTTATAACCTCTGATTAACCAGTCAAGTCATCAGTCATTCCATAATTCCAAATCTGTGCGAATCTTAGTGACCCCTCCCTCTAATCAAATTAACCAATTAAACATGCTCCCTGAAACTTTGCCAGTGGGAGGATTTCTCCCCAAGTCTATCCTTTGGGACCACACAGAACCAACCTATTTTCAACTTACATTTACATCTTGAAGCCGAACATCTTAAAGTGAGATTTGTCCTCTTGTAAGATGGTAGTAGGGACCACTCTCCCATGAGATCACAAGTGTGAGTTAAGCAACAGGCTTCAGTGGGTAAAACATAGATGGTGTGAGAGTATGGCCACTTGACCATCTAACTGGCTTACATCTACACTCTTCAATTCAGTTCAGTTGTGTCTGATTCTTTGTGACCCCACGGACTGCAGCACACTAGGCTGTCCTGTCCATCATCAACTCCCGGACCTTACTCAAACTCATGTCCATTGAGTCAGTGATGCCATCCAATCGTCTCATCTTCTGTCATCCCCTTCTCCTCCTGCTTTCAATCTTTTCCAGCATCAGGGTCTTTTCCAATGAGGCAGTTCTTATCAGGTGGCCAAAATATCAGAGCTTCAGCTTCAGGATCAGTCCTTCTGATGAATATTCAGGACTGATCTCCTTTAAGACTGGTTGGATCTCCTTGCAGTTCAAGGGACTCTCAAGAGTATTTTCCAATGCCACAGTTCAAAAGCATCAATTCTTCAGTGCTCAACTTTGTTTATAGTCCAACTCTCACATCCATACATGACTACTTGTAATAGCTCAGACAATCATTTTGGCTTTTTGTGTTTCTTCTTCTTGGGGATGGTTTTGATTACCACTTCCCATACAGTGTTATGAATCTCCATCCATAGTTCTTCAGGCACTCTGTTTATCAGATCTAATCCCTTGAATCTTTTTGTCACTTCCCAAAGGATTTGATTTAGGTCATACCTAAATGGTCTAGTGGTTTTCTCTACTTTCTTCAATTTAAGGGAGGAAGGGAGCATTTACTTTCTCTGAGCTGAGATATTTGTTTCCTACTGGCCTACTATATCAGCACTTCCTGTTCTTGGACTGTTGTACCAGATTGTGAAATCAGTGTCCCTGTTCTCAGGACTATGTATTCGACTGGAACTATGCCACCAGCTTTCCTGATTTTTCCAGCTTTCAGATGGCAGACCAGGGAATTTCTCAGGCTCTATAACTAATTAATGTGACCCTTAATGTGATGCTGAATAGCAGTGCCTAGAATGAACATCTCTGCCTTTTTCCTAATCTTAAGGTGGTCAGCTTGCCTGTTTAAAGCAGCAGCATTACTCTTGGAGCAGGANAGACCAGGGAATTTCTCAGGCTCTATAACTAATTAATGTGACCCTTAATGTGATGCTGAATAGCAGTGCCTAGAATGAACATCTCTGCCTTTTTCCTAATCTTAAGGTGGTCAGCTTGCCTGTTTAAAGCAGCAGCATTACTCTTGGAGCAGGAACTTTACTTGCACAATTTCCCTGAGTCCTGGGGATGTAGCAGGGATGCTTATTTTGCTCTTAAACTGAAAGTCAACCTCAGATGTGGAAAAGAGCCTTCCTTGAACAGGTGTTATGCACCTCACAGAGGAAGGTGCTGTTACTCTCATTTTACAAATGAGAACACAGGCTTCACTACAGTATTCTTGCCTGGAGAGTTCCACGGACAGAGGAGCCTGATGGCAGAGTAGAAGGACATGTGTTCATCTTCTCCTGCAATTACCCCAAAGTTGCAACCTGCTGCTGAACAACCATCTACCAGAGAATGTTGGATCCCACAAAAAAATGATACCTCATGTCCAAGGGCAAAGGAGAAGCCCCAACAAGATGGTAGAAGGGGAAAAATCACATTTAGAATCACACCCCATACCTGCCAGAGATGCTTGTAGTGCTCAAACAAAATTTTGTGCACACCAGGACCCAGAGACCACACAGAGATTTAGCCAGATCTGNCTCATGTCCAAGGGCAAAGGAGAAGCCCCAACAAGATGGTAGAAGGGGAAAAATCACATTTAGAATCACACCCCATACCTGCCAGAGATGCTTGTAGTGCTCAAACAAAATTTTGTGCACACCAGGACCCAGAGACCACACAGAGATTTAGCCAGATCTGCCTTTGAGTATTTGAGAGTCTACTGTGGAAGCACAGGTCAGCAGTGGCCTGCCACAGGGACAAGGTCTCTGGCTGCAGCAGACCTGGGTCACACAGAGTGTGGCATAAGCCTTCTTAGAGAAGGTTGCTATTAGCCCTACCATAGAGTCACTGAGGAGACGACCCACAAACTGCAGAACAATTATACCAAAGAAATTACCACACTTTTAAGAAAGTTTTAGGACCCACAACAGACTTCCCAACCTGGAGATCAGGTAAAAGGACTGAGAACCCCCAGGGAATTTGACTTTGGGGGCCAATGGGGTTTGATTACAGTAGCTCCACAGGACTGGGGAAACAGACTCTAGGAGGGCACAAATAAAAACTTATGGGCACCAGGAGCCAGGAGAAAAAGCAGTGACACGACAAGTGACTGAGCCAGGCTTGCCTGTGAGTGTNTTTAGCATGTTTCCTTCCAAAGAAATCCCAGGGCTGATCTCCTTCAGAATGGACTGGTTGGATCTCCTTGCAGACCAAGGGACTCTCAAGAGTCTTCTCCAACACTACAGTTCAAAAGCATCAGGTGACCAAAATACTTGAGCTTCAACTTCAGTGTCAGTCCTTCCAATAAGTATTGGGAATTGATTTCCCTTAAGATTGACTGGTTTTATCTCCTTGCTGTCCAAGGGACTCTTAGGTGTCTTCTCTAGCATCAAAGTTTGAAGGCAACAATTCTTTGGCATTCTGCCTTCTATATAGTCCAGCTCTCACATTTGTACATGGCACTGGGAAGATCATAGCCTTGACTGTACGAACTTGTTGGCAGAGTAATGTCTCTGCTTTTCAACACATTGTCTAGGTTTGTCATAGCTTTCTTGCCAAGAGGCAATTATCTTCTTATTTCATGTCTGCAGTCACCATCTGCAGTGATTTTAGAACCCAAGAGGAGGAAATCTGTCAATACTCCCNCATAGCCTTGACTGTACGAACTTGTTGGCAGAGTAATGTCTCTGCTTTTCAACACATTGTCTAGGTTTGTCATAGCTTTCTTGCCAAGAGGCAATTATCTTCTTATTTCATGTCTGCAGTCACCATCTGCAGTGATTTTAGAACCCAAGAGGAGGAAATCTGTCAATACTCCCTCTTTTTCTCTTCCTATTTGCCATGAAGTAATGGAGTCTGATGCCATGGTCTTGTTTTTTTTTTTTTTTTTTTTTAATATTTAATTTTAAGCTGACTCTTTCGTTCTCCTCTTTCAGCCTCATCAAGAGGCCCTTTAGTTCCTCTTCTTTTTCTGCCATTAGAATGGAGTCATCCTTTTATCTGAGGTTTGTGATGTTTCTCCAGCCTATCTTGATTCCAGCTTGTAATTCATCCAGCCTGGCTTTTCTCATGATATGCTCAGCACATGGATTAAATAAACAGGGTGACATCAGACAGCCCTGTCATACTCCTTTCTCAATCTTGAACCAATCAGTTGTTTCAAACAGGTTTCTAACTGTTGCTTCTTGACCTGTATTCAGGTTTCTCAGGAGACAGGTAAGATAATCTGGTACTTCCATCTCTTTAAAAGCTTTCCACAGTGAGTTATGATCCACACAGTCAAAGGCTTTAGCATAGTCAATGAAACAGATGTTTTTCTGGAATTCCCTTGCTTCCTATATAATCCAGCAAATGTTGGCAATTTGATTTCTTGTTCTTATGCCTTTTCTAAACCCACCCTGGACATCTGGAAGTTCTTAGATCAAGTAATGCTGACACCTAGCAAAGAACAGTATTGCATATGTATACCTCTATATACATTAAAGGATATCAAAAGAGATTGGGACACAGCTAGAAGAGGAATAAGTATCACTTAAATAACAAATTAAAATATGAAACTGTGTTATTTTAAAGTGAATGTAAGCTGTTTTCACTTTCAAGGATTATTGCATAGATAAAAAGCAAATTAAAAGAATATTTGTTTGCAAATTGAGTGTCCTAAAGAGTGATGATGGCTGCCTATTTGTAAAGAAAAGGACTGTGATGAATTTATGCTTTGTCAGTGTCCCTAAGCTGGAACTGTCTTTCCTAGAATTATCTCTGTGATTGCAGGTTAACGTGGGCTGCAACTAAAACTTGTGTGAGATTTGGGAGATGGAAGTGAAGCAGCAGGTCAGTATCTCATGCCAGGCTCCACTGCAGCCCTGCTGTGTTGTTGCTGGTAGAGGCAGCATTCAGGCACTTTGTCTTTCCAGCTTTCACCAGATCTCCTCCTTTTCCTAGGCCAAGCATTTTCTGAAAGGCATCGCTAGTCTCTTGTGTATGACACCTCTATACTGAACTTAGGTGCAGTCAGAGAAAACTAAGTTTTAGTTTGTCTTCATGTGTGTAACTTTTCATCTTGGATTCCAGTTTGCCTGTATGGGTCCCAGGTTGTTCTTCAGCCTATTAGTGTTTGGTGATGGTCCGTCCTTGCTTTCCCTTGCTCTGTATCCAGCTATTTTGGTCAACAACTACCCTACGAACACAGTAATTTCAGGCCCCCACTCAACTCACAAGCCTTTCATACCCTTCTCCCTAGATCTCCTACGAGCCACTCATCCATGACTTTTCTTTGGTCCCTTGCATAAGGTCCAGCTATTGTAATAATTTTCTTACTGCACAGCACTCACATTGGTTCTTCTTCCTTGAGTGGCCCAAACTAATACAGGCCCTTCTTATTTCTTCTTTCAAATCTCTCAGTCTCCTTTTCATTCCTTCATTTTTATCTCATGTTATACAAGCTGGATTATTTACTCAGTTTTATCCTCAAGTTCAGGAATTTTTATTTACCAACAGTGTGCTATTAGTCTATGACTTTATATTTTATTCACTTTTTTTTTTGCTATGCTTTATTTTTTAGTTTTAGAAGTTCTATTTTTGTTCTTACTCTAAGTTGTCTTTCTTAATTTTTTTTCTTGTTTTATGTTTCTTCTTTTAAGGATTTTAATCATTTTTAGATGTACTGTTGCACTGTTTCTTCCAGAGATCAAATATTTTCTGAAGTTTTCTGGAAGATCTTAATTGGCTATTTTGTATGTCTATGGACAGTGTGGTAAAATCTTACAATTTTGTAATTTTGAAATGTGAGGTTTTTCTCCATGATTTTTTTTTTCAGTGCAAATCATATTATAGTCTTTTGCAATGTGGTTTTTATTTCCCTTTTGCCAAGCACCCCACTGGTTTCACAGGTAAGCATTATTTTATGTTCTTTTTTGCTTTCAATTTCCAGAAGGTGAAAGTAGTCTAAAAATCTAACCCCATAAAGTGTGAGGAAATACTTCTAACAAAGAGAGGCTGGTATCCCATACATCCAATATACACCTTGATTCAGGTCAGCAATCTTATTATCTCCTCATACTTTTGGTGGGATTTTTATTGGTACATACTGACTATTGTCACTAAGTTCTGTCGTCAAGACAAGTTATTTTACACATTTCAGTACAGGAATTTGATTAAGTGATTGTTATTTAAGCATGGCTTATATAATTCAATAATGAGGGGCAAAGTATTTTTCATATCAGACTATATTAGCTGACTTAATATAATATGACTATTAATCTATATCAAATTAAACTTACAAAAATGAAATTTTCTAAAATTTAGAACCTTTTACCATTTTGATATATATACTGTTATATTTTGATGTATTTTATTTATTATGCTTTGATAGATTTTTAGTTAGAACATAAATCCATTCATACTTGAGCTTAGTGTGTTAGTCTTGATATATTACTTAATATTTCTGAGAAAACATCATTTGGGAATCATAATAAATCTAAACACAGAAAATTAATCGATTTGGGACTTGAATGCTAATGAAGAAGTTTGTGTTTGTGCCTGCATAATTATATTAAAAGACATTTACTCCTTGGAAAGAAAGTTATGACCAACTTAGATAGCATATTCAAAAGCAGAGACATTACTTTGCCAACAAAGGTCTGTCTAGTCAAGGCTATGGTTTTTCCAGTGGTCATGTATGGATGTGAGAATTGGACTGTAAAGAAAGCTGAGCACCGAAGAACTGATGCTTTTGAACTGTGGTGTTGGAGAAGACTCTTGAGAGTCCCTTGGACTGCAAGGAGATCCAACCAGTCCATCCTAAAGGAGATCAGTCCTGGGTGTTCTTTGGATGAATGATGCTGAAGCTGAAACTCCAGTACTTTGGCCACCTCATGTGAAGAGTTGACTCATTGGAAAAGACTCTGATGCTGGGAGGGGTTGGGGGCAGGAGGAGAAGGGGACAACAGAGGATGAGATGGCTGGATGCCATCAGTGACTCGATGGACATGAGTCTGAGTGAATTCCGGGAGTTGGTGACGGACAGGGAGGCCTGGTGTGCTGCAATTCACGGGGTCGCAAAGAGTTGGACACAACTGAGCAACTGAACTGAACTGAACTGAATTATATTGAACGAAGCCGAGACTTCATAAACCAAACACATTTTAACTCAATAAGAAACATTAATTTAAAATAAATTCACTCATTATTTTATTCAAAAAGTTTATTGATCACTTAATATGTGTCAAGCATTGTGCTGCATGCTGGGAAATCATGGTGAACAAAATCTATTTCCTACTCGTATGACTCACACTCTAGTGGAAAAGCTGAGTAGTAATGGGACATAGTAAACACACACACACAAAGTAAAATTACAGCTGAGTAATAACTTAATAATTTAAAGAATGAAATAAACACAGGCGCTATGACAGTGTATGATACCAAGCACTTTCCTGAGGAAGTGACGCTGCAGGGGATCTTAGGAGAAGTTAACGAGAGGAAAATACTAGCCAATGGGGGAGTGGTGAAATTTTGGAAGATTGAGCAACATATGCCATTGACACATCTTCAGTTTCAGGAAATTTAAAAAAGGGTAATTCAGCCATAGCTTTCTAAGAGAAGACCACCATGCATGAGGAGATTTGTAAGTAGATGAGAGATGTACCACACTGGTTTTGAGCCTGTACTGAAAATATGGGTCTTTCATGTAGTAGCAGTTAGGAGGCATCGAAGGCTTCATGTGTGTGTGGTAGGGACAGAGATTTTTTTTAAAAAAAATCTCCTTTAAATTTATTAATCTTCTGTTAATCCTACTCCAAATGTTTTTATTTTAGATACTGTGCTTTTTATTTCTAGATGTTCAGTTTGGGTCTTTTTAAAAAGCTACGTTTCAAGTTCTGCCTTTTCATCCTCATTCTTCTCTCTACCTTTGTGATCATATGGAGTAGATTTATAACTTCTTTTTTTAACTTCAATTTCTTCTATACATTCTATATGTGCTGTTTCTGAGTCTGTTTTCATTGATTTCCCCCCCTCTTTATTAGGGGCTTTGTGTTTTTACATGCCTGATTATTGGTTTTTCAATGCCCGATATTGAAAATTTTGCTTTGCTGGTTGTTAGAATTTGTGCATCACTTTATATATTTAGAGTCTTTTGTGAAATACAATTGAATTATTTAGAAATAATTTTATGACCTTTCTAAGGCTTGTATTTCATCATCAGTGTTATAATCTTTCTAAAACTTGTGTTTCATTGTTATTAGGCAGAGTAGCATCTAGACTAGGATTAATCTGGCCCTGCTGTTGAGGAAGTATCCTTCTAAGGACTCAACTTGATGCCTGTGTGTTAGAAGGTTTTTTAAGTCTGGCTCATGTGAATAGTTGCCTGGTTTTTTGCAATTTCTGGAGTTTCTTTCTCCCTCATCATTCTGACAAGTAAAAAATGACCAAATTTAACATTAGTGGATGAGAATTTTGCCATGATCTTCAAATAGTGTTTCATTTCTGATATAGATAAAATCAGAAAATATCTATGACTTTGTTTTGAAATTTTAATGAATATGGATTATTCTCAAAACTTTGAGAAAGTCGTTATTTTGAGCTCCTAGGGATAGTGAGAAAATTTTCTTCTCTTTTTCATGTTTAACAATTGGAATATTCTCTCTTAATCTTATTAATACCTACACAGTCTAACTTCAAATTAAGAAATAAAATAAATCTTTATTATCACAGATAAATCCAGAAGTTGTATAAGGATATATTCACAGTAAAGGTAAATGATTTGTTCAAGGTCATTGACAGGCATCCTCTCATCGAATTTGCATTTCATATACATCAAAAACTAACCTGAACAATTTCTAAGTTCCATGTATTTTTGAATGGTGAACTATTTGACTATTTTTTTTGGTTTGGCCAATTGGGAAATTTGGATTTGAAAGTGTAGGTAACTATGGTACCAATATTACAGATCTCTCTTTCTTATTAAACTGTTTAAATTTTGAGAATGACATTATGTAATATACCACTATGTTTTATTTCAAGAATATCACATTCTTAAATATTCAAGAGCTTTCATTATTAATATTCCTACTATGAAACAGAATGTGAATGATGTCTGAGCCTATAAGATGAACTTTTTTGGATGATATCTTTTTCAGTAGTAAATCTAAACAACACATAATAAATTAAAGAATCCTTCTGAGAAATACATTTTTAAAGTAATAATCCTGTCAAAAACACACACATCTTTTGACCTGGGGTTATGCTTCTATTGCAGAAACTTTTCACCTGGTGACATTATTTTCAGGATAAAAATGTTTAAAAGAAAGGACACAGATTTTTTTTTTTTTTAAGATATTGCAGCATACAGAATAACATAAAATAATGCATCTTCCACTGTTTTGTCAAATATTAGCTTCAGCTTTTATGTGTATAAATCCATAAACTCAAGAAAGCATTCTTTTGTGATTTGTAAGCTTTAACTGAATGCTGTCTTATATCTTTTTTGACAGCTTGCTTTGTTTTCTTTATGTGGTTTTAGAGTAAGTCATGCTGACATATGCCAGTTCATGTCGCTCATTGAAACCTCAGGGGAGGATCACTATGGATTACTTTTTTCTGTCCTTCAACTTTATGTAATTGGATTCATACAGTGTGCTACTCTGTGTCTATCTTCTTCCACTGAACTATCTGTGAGATTCATCAGTTGTAGTTTTTGTTGTTAGTGGGTGATGCTCTCAGAGTTTTGTGGACATGTAGCTGTAGTGCTTCTTGTCAAGACAGTTTAGGAGCTGGGCAATGACTTGAGGTGTTTTGGATCCCGGTCTTGGGATCCCATCTTTGTGTCCATCACTGTGCCCCTCACTCTGCAGTGGCTTTACCGCCTGGTTCTCTGACCTCTGTCTTCCTTGACCAGTGAGACCACAAGCATCTTGGATTCTAAACCCCTGTAGGAAGAATGTGAAAATGACCCTAAGAAAAACACAGANCAGTTTAGGAGCTGGGCAATGACTTGAGGTGTTTTGGATCCCGGTCTTGGGATCCCATCTTTGTGTCCATCACTGTGCCCCTCACTCTGCAGTGGCTTTACCGCCTGGTTCTCTGACCTCTGTCTTCCTTGACCAGTGAGACCACAAGCATCTTGGATTCTAAACCCCTGTAGGAAGAATGTGAAAATGACCCTAAGAAAAACACAGAGCTTATATGGTTTTTACCTCCACTGCTTCTCTTTTCTCAAGAATTATATTTTTAGACACTCCCTATATTTTTTCCAATCGCTTCAGACAGTTTTCTCTTATTTTATCTCATTGTAATAATTGATTTTGACAAAAGGTTATTCTGGTACCAGCTATTCTGTTTGCCTGGATTACAGAAAATCCTTTCTATACAGATGTTTTAAAGTGTACTATGAGTAAATTTATTTTTTATCTTCTTAAGAAAATTAATTATAATTATTATAATTATAATTATACTGTCACAAATACAGTTTACTATATTTTGTACAATTTTTTAAACTTTGCATTTGATTTTTAAATCTGTGATTGACCTGAAATTGGTTTTTCTGTTTTATATTTGGATATATATTATTTTCTTACATAAACAAATAGTTTGTTGTGTCCTTAAGTAATGTACAGAACTATTTATTTATACATTCTGCTTAAATATGTATAGGAATCACTATATATTTAATAGGGTTAATCTTTTTAAATATGCATTTATATTATATTTGATGAGATGCTTATTATGTCAACCACTGGGTAGACTACAACAGAGAATACAATTTCATTTGAGGGACAAATTATGCTAATTTGGAACACTCAGATTTTGAAAGTGTCATGTGACTGAAGTTCAGCTCTTCAAAGGCATTTTTTTAAAATCTTCATGTAGCTTATATTTTATTTTTTTAAATTTTTATTTCAACTTTATTTTACTTTACATTACTGTATTGGTTTTGTCTCTGGCTGTAGTCACACAATGCCTCTGTGCTAGAATTCTCCAGAGAAACAGAACCAATGGGATATATCTCCATCTCCATCATCTCCAACTTTATTTCCACCTCTATCTCCATCTCTATCTGTCCATCTAGAAAGAGAGAGCTTTATTATAAAGAATTGGCTCATGTGACTATGGACATAGGCAGATTCCAATATCTTCAAGGTAAGTTAAAAAGCTGGAGACCCAAGACAGCCAGGGGTTCTTGGGTTCTATTGGATGAGGTCTACCCACATTTGGAATACAAACTTTCTTGACTTAAGCTATCTATTTAAATGTTAA
>SJYA01002267.1:0-23556 GCA_006410615.1 Neotragus moschatus | reverse complement strand
TGTCCTTAAGTAATGTACAGAACTATTTATTTATACATTCTGCTTAAATATGTATAGGAATCACTATATATTTAATAGGGTTAATCTTTTTAAATATGCATTTATATTATATTTGATGAGATGCTTATTATGTCAACCACTGGGTAGACTACAACAGAGAATACAATTTCATTTGAGGGACAAATTATGCTAATTTGGAACACTCAGATTTTGAAAGTGTCATGTGACTGAAGTTCAGCTCTTCAAAGGCATTTTTTTAAAATCTTCATGTAGCTTATATTTTATTTTTTTAAATTTTTATTTCAACTTTATTTTACTTTACATTACTGTATTGGTTTTGTCTCTGGCTGTAGTCACACAATGCCTCTGTGCTAGAATTCTCCAGAGAAACAGAACCAATGGGATATATCTCCATCTCCATCATCTCCAACTTTATTTCCACCTCTATCTCCATCTCTATCTGTCCATCTAGAAAGAGAGAGCTTTATTATAAAGAATTGGCTCGTGTGACTATGGACATAGGCAGATTCCAATATCTTCAAGGTAAGTTAACAAGCTGGAGACCCAAGACAGCCAGGGGTTCTTGGGTTCTATTGGATGAGGTCTACCCACATTTGGAATACAAACTTTCTTGACTTAAGCTATCTATTTAAATGTTAATAACCTTAAAAATACATTCGCCAGAAATACTCAGAATACAGTGACCCAATATTTGGACACCTTGTGGCCCAGTTAAGTTGAAAACACATTATACAAAATTAACTCTCTTAACTCCCAAGTAGTAGTGTACCTTTACTACCAGTCTGAGTGATTTGTTTTCTGCCCATTTTCATTTGTCATAATAAACATCAAGCAGTCATTACATAAGTGTCATTCATTCATTTGAAAACATATTTTGAGCTCCATTAAGTCTCCAGCTTTGTGATAAACACTGGAAAGTTATAAAGTACATAGTGAGTGACATTAAAGAAATGCTTAGGGGATATGGTTCAATACTACTTGTGCAGGAAGAGACTTGTAAGCAGGGTAAATGGTCTACAAGCACTTCTTAGGCAGGCAAAGAATTTGACCATTCAAGGAACAGAAAGGAAGTCAATGTGGCAAATCATAGTACAGATCAAAGTAAAGATCTGATTCCACTTTCTAAGGAAGATGAAGAGAGACTGATAGCTTTTAAGTAGCAGAGTAGCATATCCAACTTTTGAAAGATCATTCTATCCTCTATGTGGAAAATAATTGAGAAAGAGGCAGAGTCAAAACTAGAGGAATGGAGNTTCTAAGGAAGATGAAGAGAGACTGATAGCTTTTAAGTAGCAGAGTAGCATATCCAACTTTTGAAAGATCATTCTATCCTCTATGTGGAAAATAATTGAGAAAGAGGCAGAGTCAAAACTAGAGGAATGGAGTTCAGTTATAAGAGATCTAGACAGCAACAGAGTTAGAGAGAACCATATACACGTTCAAATAGAGGGAAACTGAGAGCACTTAGCAAGTGATTGGATTTAGGGGAGGAAAAAAGGTGTCAATAATGATTCTTGGGTTTTTGATCTAAGGAATTGCTCAAGGACTTCTAATGAACTACCATTTGTTGAGATGGGGAACTCTGCACGTGAAATAAGGTAAGGATGGAAAAAATCATGATCCTGGTAAAGTGAGAAAGCTCCTGCTCATCACTGTGCATAGGCTCAATGGGACAGAACAATCCGTCCACCACCTGCCTTACATTGTTATCCCAGAATCTCCCTTTACCATCATCCTGATGTTTCCATCACATCCTACTAACTGATTCCCTCTTAGTTTTGACTACCGACGTCACTTTAAAAGCAAATCAGCCAGCACCTTCTTTCAGGTCAGTACATGGGAAAGTTAAATTTTTTTTTTTTGAGACTTTGCTCTTCTAAAATGTATTTATTCCATTTTTATATTTTATGTATAGTCTGATTGACAATGAAATTCAAGACTGAAGGATTTTGAAGGCTTGCTCTGGTATCTCACAGGTTCTTCACCCTGAAGACTAAAGCCATTTGAATATTGATTCATGAGTCTTGAGCACATGAGCATGAGTCTTTTCCCACCCCTAATTTCTGGAGTTTAGTAAAACTTCTCTTGGTCTTCCATGTGCTAAGATTTCACATGGTGTGTCTCTGTATTGGTCTATTTTTATCCCCTCTGCTGAGTTCTCTGTTGGTCACTTCAATCTAAAAAGTTATCTCTCAGTTCCATTGTTTTATTGGATAATTTTTTGAAGATTTCCTTTTTTTTTTTTTTCCACTTATTTTTGCCATTCCTCACTGGTTTGTAATCAACAGCAACATTTTTCCTGAAAATACCTTGGCCAAGTAAGCAATACAAAATAGGTCATATGGTTTGTTTTTCATATAACTTTGAGATTCTTACTGCAGTGAAAGAGATGGATGATGTTTGCTCTTATTACAAAATAAACAGACATCTGTACTACTCTCTGCCCTTCCTTGCCCTACAAAGGTGGGAATGGAGTAGGAGGATATCAATCAGAAACTCTGCAGGGTATTCCATAAATAGCTCCAAAAGGTCCTGGAACAAGTGATAAGACAGTTAAGAAAATAAGATAACCTTTAATTGTGAATTTGTCGTCAATCCATAGAATCTGGGAGTCACACAAGAGAAACACTGGCTCTCAGCAAATGTTAAAAGGAAAAATAAACATCAGTTTAAATCACTTGTTTTAACTGGATAGAATTACTGGGGTTACATGTAAATTCACTCATGCACTCTATGGCCAATGGTTAAATGAGACAGCTCATCTGCTGTGATGGATAAAATAATCTATAACTTATCAATAAAAAGTCAGGCTTCCTCTTCAGAATTCTTTGTGTGTTTTTTGAAGTCTGTCTGGTAAGTTAAAACTAAGTCATTTTGAATTCAATGTTTCTTTTGACTTAACTGAAGAAGACTCTTCAAACTTCTCTTTCAAATACTTGAAGCAAAGCAGAGTTTTAGTGTTTGCTGCTGCTGCTAAGTCGTGTTCAACTCTATGCGACCCCATAGATGGCAGCCCACTAGGCTCCTTTGTCTCTGGGAGTCTCCAGGCAGCAAGAGGGTTGCCATTTCCTTCTCCAGTGCATGAAAGTGAAAAGCAAAAGTGAATTTGCTCAGTCGTGCCCGACTGTTACCAACCCCATGGACTGCAGCCTACCAGGCTCCTCCTTCCATGGGATTTTTCAGGCAAGAGTACTGGAGTGGGGTGCCATTGCCTTCTCCTTTAGGGTTTGCTATCTACCCACATAAACATTAGATTATGGGATTGTGGCATGATAGTCAACCAGGGTGCCCTTGGTGGCATACTCAAAGCCAAAATGACTGAGAAAGATCTGGGAGTCACAAAGGAACTCAGTATGAAACCAATCTTGTGCCTCCCAGTAAGGAGAACAGCCTCCAACCTCTAAGTAGATGCATTTGAAAGCAAATATACTGAAGATTCTATTGCACCTCCATGGGCAGAATAAGAATATCTAGTCCTTTGAGTATTCACTAAGGCTGCTTTGGGAACAGAATGCTAAATATTAATACACAGAGCCTAATTTGATAGTTTTTCTCCTCTTCCTTTGGAAATGATAGTTTTCTCAGTAACACTGAGGACTATATTTTATACTTTATTTGTGTGTGTCATGTGGCATGCCTGTTCAAAAACACAGTTGATCAAACAAAGTTTCTGATCAGCTGTATAGTCACTTAAAACTATCATTTTATTTAGTAATTCACAGCAACTAGTGTTAAAATCTTTTTTTAGGTTATTTTACAGTCCTTATTAATATGCCTGTAAATATTGCAAATTTAGTCCAGAACTTCAAGTATTTTCAGTACAGTCTTTATTACCAAAGTCATAGAGTATTATTTATATATATCTGTCTCTGTGTCAGCCACCAGTAATAAAGACTCTTTTTGTAAATTTCCTTTTAACTTTTAGATTACAACTTTTAATGATTTTGGCTTCTCATACCTGAATCTTAATTTCTTATATCAAGAGCAGTAATCTCTAAACTGACTAGAAAATATGTATAAAGGCAGAAACTTGTTCACAATCAATGATTTTTACTTCTGGCTCTATTTTCTTTTTCTTTTATTCTGTATTCTGATTTAATGTTATCATAATCCTGGAATGTTTGTTTGTGGCTCTAGCCACCATTACAGTTGAAAATACCCAGTGTCATGCCAGAGAGTGGAGGACGTGACATCAACAGATTCTGTGCTAAAGACACATAAATGGGACATATTAATGCAGCGTTTAGTAGTTGGAAGGCGAGTTAAGGGAAAATTTAGTCCCACTGGTGAATTTACAGAGTCGTAAGTGAGAATAAATTGGCAAAAGAGGCTCAGAAATAATGGCTTAGCTTCTGTTTCCTCAAATGTTTACAGAAAAGTGAGAACTAGGGCATGATTTTATTGACCTGCACTGATATTATCTGATTTATATTTGTCTGTGGCATTATTGTGATATGCATACTAAGTCTCTTCAGTTGTATCACAACTCTTTGCAACCTTATGGTCGGTAGCTCACCAGGCTCCTCTGTCCATGGGATTCTCCAGGCATGAATACTAGAGTGGGTTGTATGCCTTCCTTCAGGGGATCTTCCTCACCCAGGCATCAAACTCCTGTCTCTTATGTCTACAGCATTGGCAGGTAGGTTCTTTACCATTAAGGCCACCTTGGAATCAGTGCCAAATCTGTTATGGGGACTGTTTGACAGTTTTCAATGACTTGGGCAGCAATCAGTGTTTATTCCTAACCTCTATAACTTTCAGACCGTGCTCTTTGGTTAAGTGCTCAGTCCCAGATGCACAGTGGAGCCACCTGGGCAGGATTTAAAATAATACAGTCATCCAGACCCTCTCCTTAGAGATTCTGATTTAATCGGTCAATTGTTATTAAGCAATGATTATTCTTAAGCATTTTTTAAAAGGTCTCTAAGGGATTGTAATATGTGACCAGAGTTAAGAACCTCTAGTCTGTATTATGCAACACTGTAGTTTCAACCGAGTACAATTTCAGACATTGAAAGTTTAGTAATAAGCTTAGAATTTATTCACATGTTCTTTTCAGACAGGTATCTGTCTTGTATCATCCCTGGTGGCTAATGATCCAGGTTTGGTAAGATTTCAGTGCCATGATATTTCTGACAACTCCAAACTCTTTTCTTAGTCTAAGTCAGAACATGTTTTCTTTTTATTCAGAATTTCCTTTGTAATTCTGTTTTGGGGAAGCTTTGGGATGATTTTCAGTTCAGTTCAGTTCAGTTCAATTCAGTTGAGTCGCTCGGTCATGTCTGACTCTTTGTGACCCCATGAATCGCAGCACGCCAGGCCTCCCTGTCCATCACCAACTCCTGGAGTTCACTCAGACTCACTGAGTGCTTATTCTTATGTCTTCATAATTTCCTTGTGAATACTAGTGGATTTGTCCACTGAATATCAATATAAAATATTTTTATTGGACGAACATTTTGAATTATTTCATTGCTATTCATAACTAATCTGCCTGTCCCTTTTTGCATTTAAACAGGTCTGAGTGTTCTGCTTTTCAAATTGTAGAAAACAAAATGTTTTCTTTTACCAGGCTTTTGACTCCAAAGACTTATAGCTGGTTGTAAGTTGAAGCTTCAATCAACTGATTTGGAAAATCAAAAGCCTGTGATTGAGTACTGACTCTTCCATCAGTAAATGAACATAGATCCCTTGAATACTGATTATATTCTCAGAACACTGGTATCAGCAGAACACTGGTATCAGCAGAGTATTTAGAAGTACAATGATAGAAATAATGACAACTTTTGTTAATTTTGTTAATGTCTTAGAGAAGTAGAATTTCTTTGCTATGAAGGAGCTCTAAATGAATTATAGAGATAAGAATACAAGAAAAAAATTATGAATGACCTACAGCAATATGTATAATAATTTCTGTGATAAACTATGTGTTCTGTTGGGGTTGAAAGCATAGGGAAATTAATAATGGTAAGTACTTGTGAAAGCCTTCCGAAAAGAGGAGGACTTGAAAATGACTTTCATTTTGTCTTGTATTGTTTAGATAGAGAATTGTAAAGGATAAATAAGGTGTCTCTGTAAGTCAGGGAGGGAATAGAACAGGTATAGTTGAAGATAGAGAGAGACAGAGAAACAGAGATAGATGAGAGGGGAAATAAATGGAAGGCACATATGTTGACATAAAGAAGAAGGTAAGCTAAGTGGTATGGAAGCAGATCACAGGGTGATTAACAGCATTAGCTTTGAAGTCAGATTGATGTGGGTTCATTTTTTGTACTATTATTTTTCAAATTGAGCTATAATTTACATATAACAGTGTATATCTTTAAGATGTACAATGTGTTAACTTGATACATTTGCATATGGCAATATGATGAACACCATAGTGGTAATTAACACCTCTCTCACTTACATAACTATCATTTCATTTTGTAGTTTAGTCTTTTGTTCCTGTGCTCCTCCCAGATACAAAGAATGAAGTGAATGATCATCGAGAGTTTCTGCAAATAAGGCACTAAGTTCAGTCATGTTGGCAAAGAACTGAGTTCCAAATGACAATAGTTTGTTTGTTTGTTTTTTATTTTTACTTTATATTGAATATAGCTGATTTCTGGGAGTAGAAAAATGGCAACCCACTTCAGTGTTCTTGCCTGGAAAATCCCATGGGTAAAAGAGCCTGGCAGACTACAGTTCATAGGATCACAAAGAGTTGGACAAGACATATTGAATATAGTTGATTTCTGGGAGTAGAAAAATGGCAACCCACTTCAGTGTTCTTGCCTGGAAAATCCCATGGATAGAAGAGCCTGGCAGACTACAGTTCATAGGGTCACAAAGAGTTAGACAAGACTGAGCACATAGTTAATTTACAATGTCATGTTAGTTTCAAGTGTATAGCAAAGTGATTCAGTTCCACGTATACATGTATCCATTCTTCTTCAAATTCTTTTCCCATGTGTGGGATATTCAGTACATTTCCCCATGTTATACTGTAGGTCCTTATTGGCTATTTTGTATATAGTAGTGTGTATATGTCATCAGTCATTTCAGTTCAGTCGCTCAGTCATGTCCAACTGTTTGTCACTCCATGGACCTGTAGCATGCCAGTCTTCCTCGTCCATCACCAACTCCCAGAGCTTACTCAAACTCATGTCCATCTAGTTGGTGATGCAATCTCAAGGTGTTGATTTAATTTCTACCCTAACCTTACTAGCCATCACTGACAACGTATAAGTCATTTATCTCTATGAACCTCTTTTTCTATATTATTAAAGTAGGGACATGACTATGCTGACCACTTTCTGCATGGTAACACATAATCCCTGTCATACTCAGTTCAGTATCTGTGTCAAGCAATACTGGCTAAAACTTCAATGAAGACAANTGATTTAATTTCTACCCTAACCTTACTAGCCATCACTGACAACGTATAAGTCATTTATCTCTATGAACCTCTTTTTCTATATTATTAAAGTAGGGACATGACTATGCTGACCACTTTCTCCATGGTAACCCATAATCCCTGTCATACTCAGTTCAGTATCTGTGTCAAGCAATACTGGCTAAAACTTCAATGAAGACAAGCAGAGAAATCAGACATTTCATATTGTTGAAAATTAGCTCTTTCTGAAAATGCAAGTGAAGTTTGCTCAGTCATGTCCGATTCTTCATGACACCATGGACTATATGGTCCAAGGAATTCTCCAGGCCAGAATACTGGAGAGGGTAGACTTTCCCTTCCCTTAAAAGGCTACACATTAGGAAACCATATTTGAGTTCATTTAATTCAGCAGCAAAACACAGAATAAAGGTAGAGAGAATTTAGCTTGGGAGACCATGGAATTGAATATTTCAGTGATTCAGGCTTGAAGAAGTAGAATACAACTGTAGTGTCAGCAGAATTAAAAATTATAGGCACGATGAAAGACATTTCAAGGAAAATTTGCAAGACTTCCTGATTCGTCAAGGCTGCCTTGGTCTTGGAGGAGAAAAGATTTGGTTAGAGTAATTATCTATATGGAAAAAGAATCTGAAAATATTCTTTTGTTTAATATTGATGTTGTTTACTCACTAAGTCATGTCCAACTCTTTTGCAACCTCAATAATCCATGAGCCCTCCAGGCTCCTTCTTTCCGTGGGATTTCCCAGGCAAGAATACTGGAGTGGGTTGCCATTTCCATCTCCAATATATATGTATATGTGTAACTAAATTACTTTAATGCATGACTGAAACTAACACAATCTTGTAAATCAAATATATGCCAATTCAAAGAATTTTAAAAAAATTAAAAGAAGATTAAAAGAGAACATCCATGTAAAACGCTGGTACATTGTAAGAACTCTTTGAAGGTCAACTTATTATATGTGTGTTCTTAGTCGCTCAGTTGTGCCTGACTCTTCGGGACCTTTTGGACTATAGCCTGCCAGGCTTCTCTATCTATGGGATTATCCAGGCAAGAACACTGGAGTGGGTTGCTATTTTCCTCCTCCAGTGCATCCTCCCCACCCAGAGATAGAACCCATGTTTCCTTTATCTCCTGCATTGAAGGCAGATTTTTTACCTGCTGAGCCATTGGGGAAGCCCTAATTTATCTATAATTTAAGTTTTTGTTATAATTTATTATTTTATATGTAAATCAATTCTTCTAATGTAAAAAAGAAACTGGTTAAAGTTGTTTCAAAAGACAGGAATATATCTGAATGAAGGAGTCTAAAAGATAATTGAACATAATGGCAGGAATTTGAATGGGAGGGTAGGACTGAGCTTACATATGTGAAGGTCACTGATTGAAGAATAAAATTTCAAGTCAGAACATAGGATAAAGTCTCTGAGTAAGAAAGTGTAGTAATTGAGCCTTTAATAAGAGTTTTGATGGACCAAACTCAGTCTGACCAGTGGTTAATAGGTTCCTCTCTGTGGCAAGCACTCAAAAATCACATACCAGGGAGTCAAGGATTACTGCTATTTTCATCCATAGCTTTTTTTCATTTTTTTCCTTTTCTGGATGGCCTTCCCTTTTCTCTGCATGTTTAGTTTCACATGAGCACAGTTTCTCTTAAGCAGAAATAGAAGCTATTACTTTTACTTTTTTTTGGTGTTGTTGTTTTCTTCTTTAATTCATTTTTCTCACTTCATCACTTAAGTGACTTTACAGAGTGAAAATTAATATGCGTCAAGCTCAGACAGAATTGGACATTTCCCTGTTGCTTTTGGCATTTGATTCTATAAATGCATTATTAGACACACATTGAAATTCTATGGTAGTCGGTATATGAATATATAAATGTCAGTTATATGTTTATTTGCTTTCTTTGACTTAACTTTTCTTCTTTTGATAAATACTATCATATTAGTTTTCCCTATAATGGGGAAAATGGAAGGAAAATTACACGCATAGTTTTTTTTTCTTCTCAATGTGTAATAAAATAACTTGCACTCCAGGATGATTAAGATGATAGTTTTCGTTTCTTGGGATGCCATAACTAATGGAGTTTCTCTCTTTATTGGTATGCTTTGAGTTTGTGGTTGTCTTTGGAAAATATAGCCAGCGGTGTTCTAGGCTGCAATAGATACGTTTCAGGTCAGCAGAGCCTCCAAAGATACCTAATTTCCACTCTTATTTTTATTGTTTGCCTTTTCTATTCAGCATAAATAAATGTGATCCATACTCTTACTCCTTTTGCTCAGAAGATATTGGTGACAGAAGTAGCAAACAGTGAGAGAATCTGCCTTTTCACTTTGTCATAGATGTGCCTTCTGGAAGTAAATGCTGCTGCTGCTTAGTTGCTTCAGTTGTGTCTGACTCTGTGTGACGGTAAGGACCGCAGCCTTCCAGGCGCCTCTGTTTATGGGCTTCTCTAGGCAAGAGTACTAGAGTGGGCTGCCATGCCCTCCTCCAGAAGATCTTCCTGACCCAGGGCTTGAACCTGGGTCTCCTGCATTGGAGGCAGATTCTTTACCACTGAGCCAGCAGAGAAGACCCTGGAAGTAGATACTTGATGGTAAATGAATGTTTATGTAGCTACAAGGAAGAGTTCAGTTCAGTTCAGTTCAATCACTCAGTGGTGTACGACTCTTGGCGACTCCATGGACTGCAGCACGCCGGGCCTCCCTGTCCATCACCAACTCCCGGAGTTCACTCAAACTCAAGTCCACTGAGTCGGTGATGCCATCCAGCCATCTCATCCTCTGTTGTCCTCTTCTCCTCCTGCCTTCAGTCTTTCCCAGCATTAGGGTCTTTTCAAATGAGTCAGCTCTTCGCATCAGGTGGCCTAACTAATGGAGTTTCAGCTTTAAGATCAGTCCTTCCAACGAACATTCAGGACTGATTTCCTTTAGGATGGACAGGTTTGATCTCCTTGCAGTCCAAGGGACTCTCAAGAGTCTTCTCCAACACCACAGTTCAAAAGCATCAGTTCTTCGGAGCTCAGCTTTCTTTATAGTCCAGCTCTCACAAGGAAGAGTAAGTAGCAACAAAGAAGCCCAGATGGTGTGTTTCAGAGGCTTTGTGGTTGTGGAGCCAATGCAACAGTTTTTGCTTGGGCTCTGGGCCAGATAGAAAGACTGCATGGTCATTTTATTACCACAGAATCACAGTCTGATTCACAGCTGACTTTGGCCAGCCTGCACCAGGTAAAACCTCTATTACAGGGCTCTGTGAGCGGTATGCAGCAGATGCAAATATGGAGTCATTATGGAAATGAGCCTTCACTCTCATTAACTCACACAAGGTGTTTATGAGGTCATCACGCCCTTCATTTGGCACCTAGGTGGAGAGGTCTGTTCCTTTAGAGATGGTGCTAATTCATTTTTAGCTGTGATTTTTACTTTATTCACAGACTGGTCTTCTGAAAACATCCCAAATGAATGTGAGAAAACAGACAGTTTTTAAAAGATTTAGTAAATGACAAAAGAAAACAGAATCAATTCTCATATGTATATCAGAAAGTTGATCCATTGTGTGTGTGTTATATATACACTCCTTGCTATCCAGGATAAGTGTTATAATAGTATTTACTTAATTTAGTAGCCAATATGTGTATATAGATATAAACCATTTCACTTAAATTTACAATGAGAATATATTTTTTCTCCTTTGGAAAAGAAGTAGTTTGGCTTGACCTATGCCAGTTTCACATAGGGATAAACTGAAAAATCAAACCTTGCTTCAAGCGAGAACAGGTATGTCTAGAGGTTTTAAAATCATAAATTAGATAAAGATGATTAATCAGAATAAATAATCAGCAACTGACATTGCTCATAACTGGTAGAGATTAGTTTCTAAACTTCAAAGGGTGTGGAAACAGGACATTTTCAAAAATCAAAAGAAAACTAGGCTACTTTATTTTGAGCAAATACATCTTAAAGGCATATCTTTCCTTTTGAATTAGATGTTCTTATGAAATGCAAGACATTGGAAAGACATGAAAAAAATGAGGAGTTATAAAAATAGTGAGTAAGTAGAAATAGTGAGTAAGTGAAAATAGTGAGTAAGGAAATATCAATTTAGATTCTCCTAACAATGTTGAAGAAACTTGAATTGCTGGTATAATTTAAAATGCTGCTTTTACAAATTTTATTTTCAGGCATTAACTTTGATATTTACAAATGAGAAAATGATAGACACCTTTCATTAGTTTTGCAATGACAGGGAAGAAAAAGGAATGTTTTTATTACAATATTCTTTCATGTAGATAATAAATCCTTAACTTCGTATGAGTCTCCATAGTTACTATCTTTAAGAGATAGAAATGTGGGAGATTCAGTCTTTTTGTAAACTGCGCTACTTTCTAACCCCATCAAATTCTCTTTCTGATCCCTGACAAAACTGTACTCTAACCATCTTTGTATTAATCATTCTATATTTATTTGTTAACATTTACTTGGATCATTTTCAAAGCATAAGATCATGTACTTCTAGCATTTTCAAAGCATACGATGTCAGTAATAAATCACTTATTCATGTCATTGATTAGGGGAGGAGACGGATGACGTGATGGAGCTGGTAATGATAGAATTTATCAGAGCTGCATGTAAGAACTCAGTTGATTCAATCATTAGTGAGTAATTTAAGATGTAAGTGGATTAGTAGAAGCATAAAATTCATAACAGTTTCAAAAGAGTATTGAACATTTCAAAGAACTTAAAATTTGTGTTGACTCTGTAAAGTTGTTCATATTTTATTAAGTTAAAAATATATAGCATTGAAACATATACATTGCCATATTTAAAATAGATAGCCAGGGGGATTTTTGTGCATGATTTAGGGAACTTTACCCAGTACTCTGTGACAAGCTAGAAGGGTAGGATGGAGTTGGGGGTGGGAGGGAGGTTTGAGGGAGGGAACATAGGTATACTTGTGGCTGATTCACATTGATGTATGGCAGAAACCAACACAATTTTGTAAAGAAATTACCTTCCAATTACAAATTTAAAAAATGATGTAAAATGAAGATTAAAAATAGTACAAACTAAAATAAAAATAAATTTTAAAATATATGTTTGCCAGTTTCAGCACTTACCAATTATGAGTTTTTTTATCACTCAAAGTATACAAATACAGCCCATCTTTCTCTTGAAAGATAGATATTAAGTAGATGTGGTTCACTTCTATAAAAGTTATTCTTGTAGGAAAACAATTTTTTCATACTTCTAGATACATAAAATGATATTTTCTCTCTAACTCTTCTTCACTAATTTTTTTCATTCTAGAGGCATATTTTTGGTCCCTACAATGTACCAGCTCTCAAAAAGATACAGTTACCCAGGACACCAGGAACCAGTCTTTCTTGGACTCTTTTGTAAAAAGCAAATGTATCATTTAGCTGCACTAATCTGAAAGTCCCTTGGACAGCTAGGAAATCAAATGAGTAAGTCTTAAGGGAGATCAACACTGAATATTCACTGGAAGGACTGATGCTGACGCTGAAGCTCCAGTATTTTGGTCATCTGATGCTAGCAGATGATTTGTTGGAAAAGTCCCTGATGCTGGGAAAGATTGAGGGCAGAAGGAGAAGAGGACATCAGAGGATGAGAGGGCTGGATGGTATCACTGATGTAATAAACATGAACTTGGGTAAACTCTGGGAAATGGTGACAGACAGGGAAGCGTGGCATGCTGCCGTCCATGGGATTGCAGAGTCAGACAGGAATGGATGTTTGAACAACAGCAACAAATCTGAATTAACTATTTATACATCCAGTGATACAGAGTATTTTGCGACTTTGTTAATTTTGGAGAGTTTGCAAAGAAATCACACTGTTTAAAGTTGAGCATTAACAACATTCTTTAGAGATTTTTAATTTTTAGGGTAAAATACTTGAGATTATCGTCAGGGATCTAAAACCATCTTCACTGCCTATCTATCCTAGCCCTCGAGTGAACTAAAAATTATTTTCTGAGTTATACTGGTGTTAGACTCACATTTGTGCCCTGGGCCCAATTTCATCTGATCTTTGAGTAACCACATGTCTTGTCAGAGAGCCTTCTCTGCCTTCTGCATCTACACTAGGTAATAACAACCTTCCTTCATAGGCTGGACTTTTGCTAAAGTACGAAAGTGCTTCTCTTTAATCATCAGAATAAAATATTTATGTTCCATCTATTTTAGTGAAGAGTTCAAATTCACTTATATTCAATATCTTTCAAATTTCATGATATGAAACATAAAAGGTAATGTAAGATTCAAATTTGCTCCAAGTCAGTGCTTTTCAATGTACATATCACAAGTCATTTGTGGNCTTTAGGTTTTTCTAAGTGTAATATCCAGGTCGTCTGCAAGCTAAAACAGTTATACTTCTTCTTTTCCAATTTGTATTGCTTTCATCTTTTTTTCCTCTTTGATTGCCATAGCTAGGACTTCCGAAACTATGTTGAATAATAGTGGTGAGAGCAGACATTTTTGCCTCTTTCCTGATCTTAGAGGAAATGTTTTCAGTTTTTCGCCATTGAGAATGATGTTTGCTGTGGATTTGTTGTATATAGCCTTTATTATGTTGAGGTAGGCTCCCTATAATATGCCTACTTTCTGGAGAGTTTTTTTTAAATCATAAATGGGAGTCAAAGTTTGTCAAAAGCTTTTCCTGCATCTATTGAGATTATCATATGGTTTTATCTTTCAATTCATTAATATAGTGTATCACATTAATTGACTTGTGTCTGTTGATGAATCTTTGCATCCCTGGGATAAATCTCACTTGATCATGGTGTATGATCCTTTTAATGTGTTGCTGGTTTTAGCTTCCTAGCATTTTATTTAGGATTTCTGTGTCTATGTTTGTCAGTGATATTGGTCTGTAATTTTCTTTTCTTGTGTGATATTTTTGTCTTGTTTTGGTATCAGGATGATGGTAGCATTGTAGAATGAGCTTGGGAGTGATTATCCATCTACAATATTTTGGGAAGCGTTTGAGAAGGATGAGTGTTAGCTCTTCTGTAAATGTTTGATAGAATTCTCCTTTGAAGCCGTCTGGCCCTGGACTTTTGTTTGTAAGAAGATTTTTAATGACAGTTTCAATTTCATTACTTGTGATTGTTCTGCTTATGTTTTCTATTTCGTACTGGTTCAGTCTTGGAAGATTGTATCTTTCCAAGAATTTGTCCATTTCTTCTAAGTTATCTATTTCATTGGCTTATAGTAGCTTACAGTAACTACTATAAGCTACTATAGTAGCAACTGCTTGTAGTAGCTTCTTATGCTCTTCTGAATTTCTGTAGTGTCAATTGTAGCTTCTCTTTTTTCATCTTTAATTTTATTGACTGGAGTCCTCTCCCTTTTTGTATTGATGAGTCTGGTTACAGGTTTATCAATTTTATCTTCTTAAAGAATCAGCTTTTAGTTTCATTGATCATTGTTATTGTTTCCTTTATTTCTATTTTATTTGTTTCTGTTCTGATCTTTATGATTTGTTTCCTTCTACTAAGCTTGGATTTGTTCATTTTTCTTCCTCTAGTTGCTTTAGAGGAAGCAATTATGGTTGATTATGGTTCGGTTGCTTAATTAAGATTTTTCCTGTTTCTTGAGGTAGGATTGTATTGCTATAAACTTCCATCTTAGAACTGCTTTTGCTGCACCCCATAGATTTCAGATTGTCTTACTTTCATTGTCATTTGTTTCTAGGTAACTTTCGATTTCTTCAGTGATCAATTGGTTATTTAGGAGCGTATTGTTTATCTTCCATGTGTATGTGATTTTACAGTTTTTATCCTGTAATTGATCTCTAATCTCTTAGTCTTGTGGCCAGAAAAGATGACTGGTACAATTTTAATTTTCTTAAATTTACTGAGGCTTGATTTGTGACCCAAGATGTAGGCTATCCTGGAGAATCTTCTATGTGCACTTGAGAAGAAAGTTTATTCTGCTGCTTTCAAATGGAATGTCTTATAAATATCATTTAAATCTATCAGGTCTAATGTGCCATTTAAGGTTTGTTCTTCCTTATTAATTTTCTATCTGGATGTTCTGTCCATTGATGTAAATGCAGTGTTAAAGTCTCCCACGTTTTTGTGTTACTGTCATCTTCCCCTTTTATGGCTTTAGCATTTACCTTATGTATTGGGGTTCTCCTATGTTAGATGCATAAATATTTATAATTTTTGTGTCTTCTTCTTGGATGGATCACTTGATCATTATGTATTATATTTTATAATTTAAATAATATAGATACACTATAAGAAAAATAAATGATAAAAGAGTGACTCATAAAAACAGGAAACTTTAATAGTTTATTATTAAAATATTGACTCAGCAATCAAAATCTTACCATGAGAAATTAGGGCTCATTTTTCTTCAGTGGTGAGTGCTAACAAATATTTGAGAAAAAAAAGTTGTTTCAATTAGAAAGTTGTTATATTATAGTAGAAAAAAATAGTATTTTCTAATCTGTTTTCTGAGGGTAGGTTTTTCTGTGATAGCAAAATCAGAAAATAATTATGTAAGCATGGAAAATTACAGATTATTCTCGGTAGTAAGCACACATGTAAATATCCTAAACAATATATTAGAAAACTAAATTCATAAATGCAGATTCTTCTAATGTCTTATGAAGACTGATTTTGTTTTATTCAGGTAATATGAAGTGGTTTAATCTTAGGAAATCAATCATTGTATCTATCATGTTAACTGATCAAAGAGTAAAGCAAAATTTATGATTATTTTAACTTAGAAAAAAGCATTTGGTAATATTAAATATCCATAAATGATGAAATTGTTAAACTAGAAAATTTTACACCTCAGTAGTAAATCTATGGAAATTCTTATTGGTATGGACTGAACATTTGTATTTTTACCCAAATTCTTATGTTGAATCTCTAAACTTGCAATATAATGATTTTTGGAGGTCAGGCCTTTGGAGGATAACTAAGTCATGAGGGTGGAGCCATGGCGAATGGGATCAGTGTCCCTGTAGACAAGGAAATCATATGAATCAGGGAGAAGATTCTTTACTGTAAACCAGCATAGGGCTCTCATCAGAGCCTGATCATACTGACACCTGGATCAAACTTCCAGCGTCCAGAACTGTGAGACACGAACTTCTGTTGTTGAAAGACAATTAGCCCATGGTACTTTTGATAGTTGACTAAGAGAATTGTATATGATATATATAGCAACATTGTGGGTTAAAACTCCAAATTGAAACCACCCAGATATTTATTAATATTAGAGTGAACAAAATTGACATGTAGGCATAAATAGAATCTCACAGTGTAATGAATAATAGCAACAGCTATATATAATCACTGAATGAATTTCACAAGCAATATTGATTAGAAAGAAGCAAATCATGTAATAAGATCTATATAATTCCATATATTTATGATTTAAAAAATAGACAAAACCATACAAACACATTGTGTATGTATGCTTGTTTGTATGTATAGGAGAGGGATGTCTAGGAATAAAATTGAGGTAGTAAAGGAAATGATATTCCCTAAGCATGTGTATAAATGCCTGTGGATATGCATATATGTATAAGCACGTGTATTATATGTGTGTATGCACACATATAATGAGATTTAAATTTTTATTTACAAGCTTTAACATGTGTACTTTTTTTACATGGGTTGCTGTGCAAGTAGATTTAGAAGAGTGATAAATGCTGATGAGATGACAATGAAATATTAAACAAAACATTTATAAGCCTCATCCCATATGGCTGCTGACAGGTACTATCTTAAAGTGTAAGTATTACAAAGAAAAATTGTAAACCTTTAAGATTCTGATAATACTGAAAGGAAATAAAAACCAAAAGCATGCAACATTAACACAGGATTTGAGTAGTAGTATAGTTTCCCATAGATGTTCCTTTCCATGGATTCATTTAAACTATAAAGGAAGATGTGGGATTATAAACGTATTTTTCTAAATTAAGGCTGCTTCTTTAAAAATTATCTCCAACCTTTCCAAGCTTAAAAGCTAGTGATTATTTTACAATCTTCTGCTCTCACATCTGTTTAAAAGCGGAGGGTGATAAATGCACCTAGGAAACTTCAAAGGAGCTTGGGAGGCTACAGTCCACGGGGTCGCAAAGAGTTGGACACAACTGAGTGACTAAGCACACACACACACGCACACATATTACACTGAGTCTACTTGTTTGTTTTTAAGAAAGAAACTTCCAGCCCTTAGATTGGAGATTATCTACTTTCTGTTTTGAGCATAATTCTAAAGTTCTTCGTTTTATTGCATCCAAGCCTATGACAAAAGAGAAATAGTTTTTTAAAAAATATCCTAGTTAAAGGCCAGATGATCACAATGTAAAATGGTAGAGATGAAAATATAGGGCTACAAAATTTAAACAGACACAAAACTTAAACAGCAATCTGTGAATATTTAGGGTTAGATATAAGTTGCCTTATAACTTTAAACATTTCCTTCCAGGAGAGCCAGTCTCTATACCTGTAAAAATATTACTAATGATCTGTTTGTGTTAGTTGCTCGGTTGTGTCCATCTTTTTTCGACTCCATAANAAACTTAAACAGCAATCTGTGAATATTTAGTGTTAGATATAAGTTGCCTTATAACTTTAAACATTTCCTTCCAGGAGAGCCAGTCTCTATACCTGTAAAAATATTACTAATGATCTGTTTGTGTTAGTTGCTCGGTTGTGTCCATCTTTTTTCGACTCCATAAACTGTAGCCCGCCAGGCTCCTCTGTCCATGGAATTCTCCAGGCAAGAATACTGGAGTGAGTTGCCATTCCCTTGTCCAGACTAATGATCTGTAGCCATTTAGTAAGTTCAATGATGCTGATCATCTAGTGTTTAAGAAAATCAGGAAACATAATGTATTTTAATAAAACTGCCACAAATATTTTAAGGTGCTAGTGACTTATAAAGAAAACAGATTATTGGAACAACATAGACTCATGCATATACAAGCATGGATACCTAGTACTACTCTCTGTATAGAAAAAGAAATTAGAAACCAGAACGCAGTACTGATTTCCTCAAGGTCACTGTGCAAATTAACGCAAAGCTAGTTTTAGATATATAGTCTCTATTCCATATATTTGCATCAATCATTATGTGATTTCCCCAAATCATGAACACAGGGTGTGCTATTAGATTCATACTTATCACTCTTAAGATACAAAAGAGTAAAAAGTTATGGCAATATTTAGAGCTTAATATTATTGAGCGTTTATGCAATGCTTGGTCCAGTATTCTTGCCTGGAATATCCCAAGGACAAAGGAGCCTGATGGGCTACAGTCTGCTGCTGCTGCTAAGTCGCTTCAGTTGTGTCCAACTCTGTGCAACCCCATAGATGGCAGCCAACCAGGTTCCTCCATCCCTGGGATTCTCCAAGCAAGAATACTGGAGTGGGTTGCCAGTTCCTTCTCCAATGGATACATGCATGCTAAGTTGCTTCAGTCATGTCCGACTCTGTGCGACCCCATGGACAGAAGCCCCCCAGGCTCCTCTGTCCATGGGGTGCTCAAGGTAAGAATACTGGAGTGGGTTGCCATTTCCTTCTCTGGGCAACAGTCTATGAGATTACAAAGAATCAGACACAGATGAACATGCCCATGTGTGCACTCACACACACACACACACACACACACACACACACTCACATACATGCAGTGCAAGCTACAAGCATTGTAGAAATATTCATTCTTTTAATATTTACAAATTCTATGAATTAGTGCATCAGTTAACTATTGCTGTGAAACAAACCAGCCTCAGACCTCTGAAGCTTAAAATTTACATTGTTTTTCTCTGCTAGTGATTCTATGATTTAGTAACTTGAACTGCTCTCTCTTGGGGCTGAGGTAGTTACATTCATTTGTGTGTGTGTGTGTGTGTGTGTGTGTGTGTGTGTTTTAGTTGCTTTGTAATGCTGTAAGTTTCTACTGCACAATGAAGTGAGTCAACTAAATATATGCATATATCCCCTCATTTTTTGGATTTCCTTCCCATTTAAATCATGACAGAGCACTGACTAGAGTTCCCTGTACTGTACAGTAGGTCCTCATTAGCTGTTTTATACACAGCATCAATTCTGTTGAGTGAAAATGTTTTTTAATTGCCTTGTTTATAATTAAAAGTATTGTTTTGCTTATACTCACCAGTGAGAAGAAGGAACAAGTACGTTTCAGTGGCCACTGTGCTGGTGTTAAGATAAAAAGCAAATGAAAGTCAAGGTAAAGAGGAAAACCCATGGCAAGTGAGAGCTATGTTAAGGGATTGCACTTTCATTTATTTATTTAATTTTTATTTTAAATTTTTTTCACTTTACAATATTGTATTGGTTTTGCCATACATCGACATGAATCCATGTGTTCCCCATCCTGAACCCCCCTCCACTTCCCTCCCCATACCATCCCTCTGGGTCAATCCCAGTGATTGCACTTTCAGAAGGGATATATATAATATATAATATATTATATATATAATTGTTTCTGAATTTTGCCTTTATCACAAAAGAGTCACATAAAATTGTTTAGTAATGATGTCAGGATGATATAAAAATTAATTCATTTCTGATGATAATAAAGTAGAGCAGAACTTTCAAGTGTGAGTGAAATGGAGACTTAGTGATATGCAGTAATTTACAGTGTAATGCTTAATATGCATGGACTAGAATAATGAACAGAGAAGGCAATGGCACCCCACTCCAGTAGTCTTTCCTGGAAAATCCCATGGACAGAGGGGCCTGGTGGGGTGCAGTCCATGGGGTCACGAAGAGTCAGACACAACTGAGCGACTTCACTTTCACTTTTCACTTTCCTGTATTGGAGAAGGAAATGGCAACCCACTCCAGTGTTCTTGCCTGGAGAATCCCAGGGACAGGGGAGTCTGTTGGGCTGCCGTCTATGGTGTTGCACAGAGTCGGACACGACTGAAGCGACTTAGCAGCAGCAGCAGCATAATGAAGCATTTTAGTAAATAGCCCAGAGTAATAAAGCGATGGAAATTTTTCTATTTTGGTCAAAATGGAGCCTTCATTGTCTTTAATTTATCCATTGTTTTGTGAAATTTTCTTATACCTTAACTCAATGATATGATGGGTTCCCTTCTTTTTCTTTACGTATCCTTCTGATTTTTTTCCATATCTATAAAATCTCCTAAAATGACTTGAATTTGCAATGAAATTTCCTCTTACTGAGTGTATTGTGTTCATGGATATTTTTGCTATTTTAAATTTTTATGTTACTTACAAACAAGGCCAAATAGGCATCACATGTCAGTTCTATTAACAAGAAAAATAGATTTGGAAATGCAGGTTGAACCTAGTGAGGAACTTTCTACATCCTTCCCTGAATTGAACTTGTACATTCAAAGGTAGGTGCTGCTGATGGGAACCTCAGGATGTAGTTTAAGGCGTATACCACCTGGTCTGCTTGTCCTCTCAGGACCAGGAGGCAGAAAAGCTCTGGTTCTTATCAGAGTATAGCAAGCAGCAGAGAGAAAACAATCCTAGAAACCAGCATGAGCCACACGCACACCTGTGCTTTTGTCCCAGTCTCCCATTCGTTCTGTTGTACATTTTGGCAACAAAACACATCAAGTCTCTTCCATGTGTCTGGCTCTGTGGTATGCACCTGGGATACAGCAGTGAACAAGACAGACTAGGTCCCTGTGCTCATACCTTTTACAGCGTAGTGTGTGTCATAAATCAGAAATGTAGAAGCCATCAGAAGGATGGACAGAAGAGAGCTGTAAAAAGTAAGTTACAATAGTGAGTTAGCCTGACTGGAGAGATGAGCTAGCCTAGGAGGTCGTAGCAGACTTTCTTGCAGATGTGACATTTTAGCTAAAGTCTCAAGGACACCTTGGAATCTTTCATGCAGAGATCAGGAGAGAGTTTCATAGTTAGGAAAAAGCTAGTTCAAAAATCCTAGCATGGAAACAGCAATATTTATAAAGTGACTGACAGATGAATTCTGGTGCTTGGCACACAAGATTTAATAGACCAGGATAAGGAATTTGGATTTTTTTACATATGTGAGGAAACATGTGGGGAAATTTTTATTGGTAGATTGACCTCATATTATTTACATACTGAAAAATAATCATTCTGGCTGCCTGGGGAGAAATAGATTTTAGGGGGCCTAGAGCAAGCAGATGTATAAATTAGACACTTTTGCAATATTCTACAGTAGACATGATTATGACATGTCTATAGTGCTGTGATCAGAAATGGAGAGAAAGTGGTTATTATCCCACTGCTAAAGTCTCTCCAGAGGACAGAGAAAAGGGCAAAAGTTTCTCCTCAGCCTCTGTAAGGATGGACATTTTGTTGCTGCTTAATGCAATTAATAAATTATTGCTGGTCAATTGATACATTTGGCTGAGAAAATTTATTTAAATTCAAGATATAATTCTCAAGGAAATAAATACAGGAAAAAATGCAGAACAATACCATGAACAATAATGTAATGAGATAATTTTCCATTGGTATATCAAGAAATTTTGAAGAATTTCCAAAAGGAAAAGTGGAATGAGATTGAAAAAGAAATCAGAGCAGAAAACTTCTGTCAAGGATCCTTGAAATGTACATACAATGCTGAAGTAACAACTTCACCACCACAGAATCTCAGGAGAATGCCAGATACAACAACAACAAAAAAAATCAGGAGGGTAGAATCACTGGGACACTTATCAGAGTAATTTACTGAAAGACTATATTCTGAATAGCTGAGTCCAATGGAGCTTTTTTTTTTTTTTTTTTTGGTAAATATTATCAGAGCTATACCAAGGAGAACAGTATCTTTAAGGCTATAGACCTTAGGATAACTTTCTAACTGAAGCAATCTGCTCCGGTAGAAAGCTAGCCATGCGGTTGTTACCTGCAAGAGATGCCAGCAGAACCTGGGATGATTAGAAATCTTTACAAAAGTAAAGTAAATGAATATCAGGAGAAGCAGGTTCTAATAACTGGTCCCAAATCTAACCTTCTGCAAGTCCAGCTCCTGAAGTGGGGATTCCAACCCAGNCGGTTGTTACCTGCAAGAGATGCCAGCAGAACCTGGGATGATTAGAAATCTTTACAAAAGTAAAGTAAATGAATATCAGGAGAAGCAGGTTCTAATAATTGGTCCCAAATCTAACCTTCTGCAAGTCCAGCTCCTGAAGTGGGGATTCCAACCCAGGAGACAGTACTGTGGCTTCGAAGGTAAAGGTGAATTTAAGATTGCGCATTCTCCAGGTAGACTGAATCTCAATATCCAGAAGACGTTATCGGCACACCCACCCCAGCCACATTTCTATAGCAACTTTCCCTTGCTAACACTCTCACATACTTAACATGAGGAGTAGGATTTTAAAGACAGGATCTTCTTTTACGTTCAAGAGAACAGGGATTCTCATTTAAATTGAAATATTCATTCTTTTCAGGCTTCCTTCGTAGTTCTGCTGGTAAGAATCCGCCTGCAATGCAGGAGCCTCTGGTTCAATTTCTGGTTGGGAAAATTCACTGGAGAAGGGATAGGCTCCCCACTCCAGTATTCTGGCCTGGAGAATTCCATGGACAGAAGAGCCCGGCAGGCTACAGTCACAGGGTCACAAAGAGTCAGACACAACTGAATGACTTTCACTTTCACTTACAATCTTTTCACAAATTTTGGTAAGCTAAGAATTACTAAAGATTTGGGGAAAATATCACCATCGGGAAGGAGAGATCCCCATTATAAAATTTGGTAATCTTCATTTCTTTGTTAAAATTCTAGCAATATCAATGGATTTGAGAAACCATTGATCTTGAAAATGGTAAATATTTTCCAGAGCTTTTTTTGTGTGTATTTTGTGAAGTAGGGATCTAGCTTTTTTGAAAAAATTAGCGTATTAGTACAATGGAATTTTTGATTAATTACTTTCTTGGTCACTATTAAAATCTGTTTCCTGACTCTTCATGTATCATTCTTTGTTCTATTTATTTATCTTTCAAACTCCTTCCTTAGTATCATTTGTTTATCTGTATAATATTAATTATATTAATATTGCACTAGTCTATATTGAATTCTGTCACTTATGTTTCTGTGTTGTTTTTATTGTTTGCCAGGGTCCAGCCCCAGTGGAATCCAGGGTGATTC